>OX457038.1:76778956-76918956 GCA_949752735.1 Lumbricus terrestris | reverse complement strand
ATTGTCTTCCTCTGACTCATTGTCTTCCTCTGATTCATTGTCTTCCTCTGACTCATTGTCTTCCTCTGACTCATTGTCTTCCGTTTCCGTTTGCAGTGTCGTTAGTCGTCATTATGTTTGAGTTGACTGGTGGTCTCGAGTACATCGTTCCTCTGATGGCTGCGGCTATGACGGCCAAATGGGTCGGCGATTTTCTTCACAAAGAGGGAATGTATCCTTTAATAACGACGGTTCCAATAGCTTATTTGCGCCTTTCTTTGTAGGCTTTGTCTAATTTAGATATATATATATATATATATATATATATATATATATATATATATTATTTGATGTACCGCGTCCATCCAGAGCAGCAGCGTTTGCTTCAGTTGCTGAAAGATTTCTGAAACATATTAATATGAAATGTAAAGAAGTCGTTTTGGTCTTCACATTGACCGCCTACACGCCATGTTAAATGACTGGCTGAAGGACGAGTTAACTCGTCCTTGGCGGTCAACGTGTTAATTAAACGTCCGGCTCTTGACCAAGCAACGCAATAATATTGATGTCCTAGACGCCACCGACTGCCTTCGTATGCATGCATCAGATGACTGCCTTCACCATTTTCACCATGCATGCAGGAGATGATGGCTGCAGCTGAACTTGATGCACTTGATGCAAAGTGGGGGAAAAGGGACGTTTAGCCAACAAAAACAACAGTATTGTATAATCGTCATAGATGGTGGCAGCTGATTTTTGTTACGGAACAAACACGTAGCATACGAGTGTTTCAAGTATTAGTTCATGGTCGCGTTTTATGTAGCGCGTTTTGCTGATGATTTTGTGCTTAGTAGGTGGTTGCGGTGATCAAGTCATTTATGCTTAGCAATTGACGCAGTTATGATGCACACATTCATCTGAATGGCTATCCGTACCTCGACTCAAAGGCGGAATTTGCTCACACCACCCTTGCGGCAGACGTCATGAGACCACGGTTAGTGCTAACGTTTCTAATAACTTCCAACAAATATTAGCCAAGAACCAAGTCTCCAGATTCCAGATCATTCTCAGTCATCAGAAATCAAGAATATCTCATGAAAAGCTGAGAAAGTTGGAATTCAAATAGAAGTCATAAATAAATAAAAATTTTGTTCAATCTAAACATAACATCTGCCCACACATTTATATGCCGCATTCGTCTGATCTGCTCTTCTCTGTGTGTCTGTGTGTACCTGTCTCAGTCAGGACCAAACGCTGTCGGTGATTACACAGAACTCAATGACAATCAACGAAGTTGGTAAGATAAACCTTTCTCATTTGACTAAGCGATAGAAATGAATGAAAGTAGAGATAACGAAGACGCGCAATGTTACATGACATTGCGTGCTATCTGATCAAAATGCCTTTAGAACCAGATATTACGAGGAAACATTTACTGAGTGGACTGTTACGGCACCTTTCTTTTTGTTTCACATTTTAGCAAAAGTTTAACTCATTGCAAATAATTTTTATGATCAGAACTTTGCTAAGCATGATGCCAGTGGACAAACTATAGTAATATACTTTCTTACTAACATCTCGGAGGTATGTAGTTATCTAAACGCATCAGAGAGCGCAACTTATTTGAGTTTGTTTCATGTTTAGCTGACCAGAGCAATTAGGTTAAATCGACTGTTGTTACAAACAACTTTTAAATTAATCCTGCTGTGTTTTGACAATTATCGGCTTATAATATATCTTCCATTTGATCGCTATGAGTCTACAGTAGTTGAGTATACAGTCTATTTGTGTTTCAGAGAATTTGCTCCGAGAGACAGATCATAATGGCTTTCCAGTAATTGTCTCGCGTGAATCTCAGTTTCTCGTCGGATTTACTCTAAGGCGTGATCTCATTATTGCTATTAGTAAGTTGACATCTTTCTGCATTCACTTGAGAAGTTAGTATGTAATCTGGGAGTTTCTTTAGCGCCATTATTTGCTGCAAGACAAAATGAATTAATCGATGGTCATTTTTAAGGGGCAAAACTGCATTCCAGAGCGGCGAATCTGACATATTTCACTTGACAGAACTAATCGAGATTCATGATTCACTGAGTGAAACGAGATCGACGCGCAATTCCCTCACAGACCTGCCTCATATTTGACACCACAGAAATTGCAGATCAGCAACATCTAGAACTTTGAACTCGCGACGAATGAATTTTCTACAACCCTTCTGACACAACGCAGCGCTCACGAATACTCTGGAGCCAATGTGATTGAATTTTGAGTGGCGCTTCATAAGTTTCATTTTTGAGGTGGCGATTACCTCAGTAAAAACCATCGACCCATTTCAAACCTATCGTTTCTGTCCAAGACTCTTAAAGAGACTTGTTTCAATGCAACTTCTCCCCTATCTTGAGAAATCGGGTCTTCTTCCTTCCCACCTTGCAGTCTGGCTATTAATAGGGCTAACCACTCCACGGAGACTCTCCTCCTCTCTTTACTTTCTGATATATCGTCTGTTTAGAGTGCGTTGGTTCTAACTCCAATGCATTTAGAATAGCAATGGAGTTAGCACTCTAAACAGACGATTTTACTCTGCTGTCGACACAAATCTCAAGTCACTCTTTTGGCTCTCTTCGACGTCTCTGCCGCCTTTGACATGGTTGATCATGAGATTCTCTTACAACGCCTTGAAACCTCCTGCGAACTCTCCTCTCCTTTGGTTTCGGTCCTACCTGTCTGATCGCACCCAAATGATCATCTCTGGCGACTCTAGGACTCGGTGGGTCCCTGTTGTGTTGAGCGTTCTTCATATATAGATATTCGTTTAATTCGTGAAAAACGTCCAGGCTGACACACCGCAGCCTGGTTACATGGTGACATCAAGAGAGACAAACATCATAAAATGAAATTAAAACGTCTTACTAAAAAGATCATTGTTAATGAGATTGAATGATTTAATGGCTGTAAGCGTTCTTGTAGAGGACTCTGGAAATAAAGTTTATGTTGTCCTTGTGCGGGAGCTGGAAATTATGACGTCGGGGTCGAAGGTTGTAAACCGTACTGGTCATTTGAGGAAATTGGTCGCGAAGGACATGACAACTGTTCCATATGACGGCGCGGAGCAAGCGCTCGTCAGATTCCTCAACCATATCAGCAGCAGAGGGCGAGGATTCAGGTAGAAATCCCATCCGCTGGATTCGGCGCAAGAAACGATCCAAGCGCGACCGATCTCCTTCCGTAGTAGACCCCCACCAGGCAGGGGGCGGCGTACATGAGGCGGGCAACAGTTGTGGCCTTCGTTACCACGTGTAAGGCGTCAGCAGGCAGGCCATGAGTCCTCAAAACCCTCAGGGCGTAGAGTGAGCGAGAGCATGCCTCAAGCACCTCGTCGACATGCCCCGAAGCTCGTTCATGGTTCTGTCTTAGGCCAACTCTTATTCATCCTTTACACGGCTGGAATTCCCTCTCTTTTCCCCAACCATTCTGTTATTGGCCACCTTTTCGCCGATGATGTCCAAACCTATGTCCATGGACCCCTTCTGCACAACTCCTTCTTGCAAGTCAAATTATTGCTGCTCTATCTCAAGATCTATTTCTTTCGATGTCTTCAAATCGTCTTTCATTTAGCTCTTCAAGGGCCAAGTTGGCACCCCCAAGCAGCTCCAATATCTTTGATGCGTACTACGCTCTCAAACTTTTCCTCTCTTCAACTTTTCGTCTATTGTTCGAGACCTAGTTGTCACCCTAGATCGTTCTCTAACCTTTACCGAACGCAGTGCCAAGCTTAGCCTACTCGCTCGTCCTACTTCCAGCTAAGGATATCTCAACTACAGTCTGTAGAGCCTACTCAATGCTGCAACAAAGCCCATTGCTCGTCTTCCTCGATTCTCCCACATTTCTACATTTATGACTGAACAACTTCCGCTCTTGACCCGTATGCAATTCAAAGTTCTGACTTTTAGTCCTCAAATCTTTGCTATATATTTGAAATTGACATGAACTAAGTGTGATTACAAGTGTCATTGTATGCACCGATAATCGCAAGTTACTGCAGCGCGAGCTGAATTTAGCTTATCTACGACTTGCATGGCAGTCAAGCAAGGCTCCGTATCTCTTGCTGTCAGACGAATGAAAGGTTGCGCATATTTCTACATAATTATTATCGAGAGCTGACAGGCTGACAGGCAAAGGTGCACATAACATTCTACAAAGCTAAGACAGTTATGCGCTTTTGCCTCTAGGCACTCGATATAATATATTATGCTTGAAGTATTATACTGGCTACCTATCACTTCACGCAGATCGTCTTGATCTTTTTGTTTCCCGGACTAGGACTGCAGCTCTTGTTCAACATCGGGCGTTTGCTGTGGTTGGTCCCTCCAGTTGTAATGATCTTCCATTCGCACTACGGACTAAACTAATGACTAGTCTTTCCATTATCAGTCTCTTCTTCTTTAAAAACATTTACTTTCCCCGAGTTTTCGTACTGAGAGCGCCTCTGAATGGTCATTCTGCGAGAGCGCTATACAAATGTATAGATACAATACAATCGTAATCGTAATCTCCGGATTTATAGACGGCCACTCGAAATCCAGGGCACCAGCTTATTCACGAGCACTGTGTCAAGTCAGAAGGACTGTCCAAAACTCACTGTTCATTGTCTTATTGCTCTTCTCAGTGGTAATTAGGCCCCTACTTGGCGGGACTTGCCCCTTTTGGTGTGCCTATTGCTCCCACGTTGTTATTCTGCATGCTCTTTATGTGAATTTGCTTAATTCTGATTATGTTTATACTTAGCTACATGCATGTATAATTGTAATGGGATCAATAAAAATGTCTAATGTCAAACGAGTACCCCAACGGCGTTCGTATTCCGGTTACCAGAGAATCAGAGGTAACAGAGTAGCTATTAAGGTGGAATGGAAGGCCCAAGGAGTGATGGATAGAGGAGTGTAACTGCTTCTCATTCAAGTACGCGTTTACAGGGTGCTATAGCCTGTAGTTCGTTTACATGTAGAGATCCAATTTTTGATCTGTTCATACGCCCTCACAAGTCTTTTGCTATTCTTATTTTTTAAATCTTCAGGTAACGCAAGAAAGCTACACGAAGGCATCGTGAGCAAATCGCTCGTACACTTCACAGAAACGATTCCCTCTTCTGGTATCGGTGCCACGACCGTTGGACCAGAACCTCTGAAGCTCAAGAAGATCCTAGACATGGTAGGAAAGTCAACAGTCGCTGCGTCGTCGACCTAATATTTGGACCTTATTTAGCTCCATTTTGCAGTCATCTAAACGATGATACTTCTGCATGAAAGCTACAGTAGGCTACAGGAAGCAAGTTAACCCTCGGGCTACCAAGGGTGGGTGGTGGTTGCCACCCTGGGTTTTTCACAAAATAATACTTGTTTCGTTCGGAATAAAATTTTGACATTTTTAGGCAGCTGTTGAGGGTTCATTTGCGCACTTTTTGAGGTAAATTTTATGATGATACTCCATACCGCTCAAAAGTTATACCCGATATACCCGAGGTACCAGAGGGGTGGATCCCACCCCCTCAGATTATCGACTATATCTTATCCGTCATTTAATATGAAGAGACAAATTATACCATTCTATAGAGGGAATATAGGGCTACATTTCCATGCTCATTGAGTTACATGTATCTCTAGGCAATCAGAAGTACTCAAAATGAATTAAAATATATAAAAATAGGTTTTATTTTCGTAAAAATGTAATGTTTTTTCTATTATAACGTATCTATAATTTACTTTTGAAGCGAAATAATCTATGCCATTCTATAGAGGGCATTTTAAGACGTTTTAATTTCATTTTATGATGTTTGTCTCTCTTGATGTCACCATGTAACCAGGCTGCGGTGTATCAACCTGGACGTTTTTCACGAATTAAACGAATATCTATATATTATGCAGGGCTATTTTTCATACCAATTAGTTTGATTTTTATGACCGGAAATGCCCAGAAATAAATTAAAATGTGTGAAAATGTTGGGGATTTTACAACGCAAATCGATGTTTCTTTGTAAACTTTGTCAGCAGTTAATGAACTTATATTAGCTGAAATTTACGATGAATATATACATACATACATGCATGCACACATGCACACATGCATACATACATTACATACATACATACATACATACATACATACATACATACATGCATACATGCATACATGCATACATGCATACATGCATACATGCATACATACATACATACATACATACATACATACATACATACATACATACATACATACATACATACATACATACATACATACATACATACATACATACAATGTACATACATACATACGTAATTACATACATACATACATACATACATACATACATACATACATACATACATACATACATACATACATACATACATACATACAATGTACATACATACATACGTAATTACATACATGCACGCACACATGTATTTCTTCGTACATACATTCATACATACATATATATTTACAAACATGCATACATACATACATACATACATACATACATACACACTTACATGCATACATACATACACACACATACATACAAACATACATACATACATACATACATACATACATACATACATACATGCATGCATGCATGCATACATACATACATACATACATACATACATACATACATACATACATACATACATACATACATACATACATACATACATACGTACGTATATATACATACATAGCATTGCATATACATACATACACTGAGGATAGTATAAGCTATTAGCTTTTGAAAATTATTATATTAGTATAAGCTGTTTGCTTTTGCTGCTTGCTCCTGTGGCACTGTAATTATTTGTTCATGATCGTATCAACAGAATTGAATGTGTGTGCAATAAACAGTAAACAAAACAAACAAGAAAAATCAGACTGAATGGCTTGTGTGGTCATGTGCTAAAATTTGTCCATTGATCTGTTTAAGCATTAGATCAGATTCTACTTTCTCGATTGCTATATTATTATTATTCAACAGTTTAACGACATCATATAACTACAAAGGTTGTTGACGTCTTTAAAGTTTGATGTATTGCAGCTCACTTTTGTTTAACTGTTCAGCAGTTTCTGTTTGTACTTTCTTTTTCTTTGTTTCTTTTCCTTTTTGTTTTTTTTGGTTCTTTTCTTTTCTTCCTGAATTTGACTAACTGCCTTTCATGACGATAGTGTTCACCAAATGGCCGTAGTCGATCCTCTTTCATACATGCATCATTATTTATTATTTAGTATACATGTATATGCAAAATTATGCCCCCATACATTTATATATATATACATATATATATATATATATACATATGTCACCATAACTACAAATGCCTATAATTCTTTATATACAAATGAGCACATGAACACATGTGCACACATATGTATTGTCAATATGTACACTTATGTATTATTATCATTAATTTAGACATTTCATGAAGTTCACATGACATAAAATCTAGGCCTACTTAGTTTGATTAACCTCAATTCTTATAAGTTCTCATTTCATGAAGTTCACATGACACAACATCGACTTATTTAGATCAACATCAATTCGTATCATTTCTCATAATCTCATATTTGCAAGCAATTTTCAATGTTCATATTTCACCAATAAACTTACAAGCAGATAAGATATTCAACATTAATATGAAAATCAAAGTATTCACTCTTCAGCCATCAGTTAGCAGCTTAAACAATAATATCAAGACCATTTTATTCAATGCCTGTTTCATCTATTACAGAATTATTCAAAATTTTACCAATCCCCACACACACATTTACACACGCACATATGCATGCACGCACACACACATAATCATATCAATTTAAAAATGCAAT
The DNA here is from genome assembly GCA_949752735.1 of Lumbricus terrestris. Taxonomy (NCBI): domain Eukaryota; kingdom Metazoa; phylum Annelida; class Clitellata; order Crassiclitellata; family Lumbricidae; genus Lumbricus; species Lumbricus terrestris. The sequence continues at coordinate 76,911,099 of OX457038.1, read as the reverse complement.
AAAAATTTTAAAAAAATAAATAAATAAAAAAATAAAAAAATCAAGGATAAAAGAAAACTTATGAAACATTAAAAAAAATTATCTTTGTGAAATTGAAGCAAAACCATTTAAATTTATAATTCACATACATTTCACATTACACACAAACCAATTATTATGTAACAATCTATGAACAGTATTTACAGACTTCTCCACTCTATACCCTAACTAACCACAGTTACCGCTGACAAATTGCATTTCCAATTCAGTTCAAGGCCAATTACCTGAGGCATAAAGTGATAAATGTGTTAGCAGATTATATATTTCTTAAATATAATATTTAATATAATTATATATACTTCTTACATAATTTTTCCATTAGTTATAGTCATTAGTATATTATAAGCTTCAAGATAAATATCTTGAATAGAAAATATACTTTTAACAGTGCATTCTACTTTTTTGTCCGCACATTTTTTTAAGTAGTAAAACTGATATGTCATTCTTCTTGCAAGCAAACAGCGTATGTTCGATTGTTTCTGGCACTTGGCATTCAGAGCACAGGTCTGTTGTGCTTTTACCTATCACTTTCAACCAGTTGTTATTAAGGACATGCCCCATTCTAAGTCTGGTAATTTGAACTTCTCGTTTCCTTATAGAATCCATAAATTTTATATCAGTGGATACCAAAGGCTGGATAGATTTGTAAAATCTCCCTTTTCCTTCATTATCATATTCATTTTGCCATATATTAATAACATATTTCCTTACTAATGAATAGATTTCCATCAATTCGAGATAATTTGTTGAGTTAATCTCCGGTATCTCTTGTCCTTTCTTTGCTTGGGTGTCTGCCATTTCATTTCCAGATAATCCAATATGGCTAGGGATCCATGCTATGACTATACTACTATTTTTAAGTTTATTAATATTATCTATAAATTCCAGAAATAAATTAGGCCGTGAACTAGACTTATTTTCTTTTATAGATGTGGCTACACTTAAGGAATCAGTATAAATAATATACTTATTTGTATTTTCATTCACATTTTCACTTTGAATAATCCATTTTATCGCTTCAATAATGGCTGTTAATTCAGCGATCATTGTTAGTGATTCCATTTATATCCTCAGCCGCTGTGTTTACTTCTCTTGCAGTCTCCAGTCACAGTGACCGACCAGACGTCAATGGAGGCTGTCATAGACATGTTCCGTAAACTGTGTTTCCTTCTCTTGCAGTCTCCAGTCACAGTGACCGACCAGACGTCAATGGAGGTTGTTATAGACATGTTCCGTAAACTGTTTCCTTCTCTTGCAGGCTCCAGTCACAGTGACCGACCAGACGTCAATGGAGGCTGTCATAGACATGTTCAGTAAACTGTGTTTCCTTCTCTTGCAGTCTCCAGTCACAGTGACCGACCAGACGTCAATGGAGGCTGTCATAGACATGTTCCGTAAACTGTGTTTCCTTCTCTTGCAGTCTCCAGTCACAGTGACCGACCAGACGTCAATGGAGGTTGTTATAGACATGTTCCGTAAACTGTGTTTCCTTCTCTTGCAGGCTCCAGTCACAGTGACCGACCAGACGTCAATGGAGGCTGTCATAGACATGTTCCGTAAACTGTGTTTCCTTCTCTTGCAGTCTCCAGTCACAGTGACCGACCAGACGTCAATGGAGGCTGTCATAGACATGTTCCGTAAACTGTGTTTCCTTCTCTTGCAGTCTCCAGTCACAGTGACCGACCAGACGTCAATGGAGGTTGTTATAGACATGTTCCGTAAACTGTGTTTCCTTCTCTTGCAGGCTCCAGTCACAGTGACCGACCAGACGTCAATGGAGGCTGTCATAGACATGTTCCGTAAACTGTGTTTCCTTCTCTTGCAGTCTCCAGTCACAGTGACCGACCAGACGTCAATGGAGGCTGTTATAGACATGTTCCGTAAACTGTGTTTCCTTCTCTTGCAGTCTCCAGTCACAGTGACCGACCAGACGTCAATGGAGGCTGTTATAGACATGTTCCGTAAACTGTGTTTCCTTCTCTTGCAGTCTCCAGTCACAGTGACCGACCAGACGTCAATGGAGGTTGTTATAGACATGTTCCGTAAACTGTGTTTCCTTCTCTTGCAGTCTCCAGTCACAGTGACCGACCAGACGTCAATGGAGGTTGTTATAGACATGTTCCGTAAACTGTGTTTCCTTCTCTTGCAGTCTCCAGTCACAGTGACCGACCAGACGTCAATGGAGGATGTTATAGATATGTTCCGTAAACTGTGTTTCCTTCTCTTGCAGTCTCCAGTCACAGTGACCGACCAGACGTCAAGGGAGGCTGTTATAGATATGTTCCGTAAACTGTGTTTCCTTCTCTTGCAGTCTCCAGTCACAGTGACCGACCAGACGTCAATGGAGGTTGTTATAGACATGTTCCGTAAACTGTGTTTCCTTCTCTTGCAGTCTCCAGTCACAGTGACCGACCAGACGTCAATGGAGGTTGTTAAAGACATGTTCCGTAAACTGTGTTTCCTTCTCTTGCAGTCTCCAGTCACAGTGACCGACCAGACGTCAAGAGAGGCTGTTATAGACATGTTCCGTAAACTGTGTTTCCTTCTCTTGCAGTCTCCAGTCACAGTGACCGACCAGACGTCAATGGAGGCTGTTATAGACATGTTCCGTAAACTGTGTTTCCTTCTCTTGCAGAATCCAGTCACAGTGACCGACCAGACGTCAATGGAGGTTGTTAAAGACATGTTCCGTAAACTGTGTTTCCTTCTCTTGCAGTCTCCAGTCACAGTGACCGACCAGACGTCAAGAGAGGCTGTTATAGATATGTTCCGTAAACTGTGTTTCCTTCTCTTGCAGGCTCCAGTCACAGTGACCGACCAGACGTCAATGGAGGCTGTCATAGACATGTTCAGTAAACTGTGTTTTCTTCTCTTGCAGTCTCCAGTCACAGTGACCGACCAGACGTCAATGGAGGCTGTCATAGACATGTTCCGTAAACTGTGTTTCCTTCTCTTGCAGTCTCCAGTCACAGTGACCGACCAGACGTCAATGGAGGTTGTTATAGACATGTTCCGTAAACTGTGTTTCCTTCTCTTGCAGTCTCCAGTCACAGTGACCGACCAGACGTCAATGGAGGCTGTCATAGACATGTTCCGTAAACTGTGTTTCCTTCTCTTGCAGTCTCCAGTCACAGTGACCGACCAGACGTCAATGGAGGTTGTTATAGACATGTTCCGTAAACTGTGTTTCCTTCTCTTGCAGGCTCCAGTCACAGTGACCGACCAGACGTCAATGGAGGCTGTCATAGACATGTTCCGTAAACTGTGTTTCCTTCTCTTGCAGTCTCCAGTCACAGTGACCGACCAGACGTCAATGGAGGCTGTTATAGACATGTTCCGTAAACTGTGTTTCCTTCTCTTGCAGTCTCCAGTCACAGTGACCGACCAGACGTCAATGGAGGCTGTTATAGACATGTTCCGTAAACTGTGTTTCCTTCTCTTGCAGTCTCCAGTCACAGTGACCGACCAGACGTCAATGGAGGTTGTTATAGACATGTTCCGTAAACTGTGTTTCCTTCTCTTGCAGTCTCCAGTCACAGTGACCGACCAGACGTCAATGGAGGATGTTATAGACATGTTCCGTAAACTGTGTTTCCTTCTCTTGCAGTCTCCAGTCACAGTGACCGACCAGACGTCAAGGGAGGCTGTTATAGATATGTTCCGTAAACTGTGTTTCCTTCTCTTGCAGTCTCCAGTCACAGTGACCGACCAGACGTCAATGGAGGTTGTTATAGACATGTTCCGTAAACTGTGTTTCCTTCTCTTGCAGTCTCCAGTCACAGTGACCGACCAGACGTCAATGGAGGTTGTTAAAGACATGTTCCGTAAACTGTGTTTCCTTCTCTTGCAGTCTCCAGTCACAGTGACCGACCAGACGTCAAGAGAGGCTGTTATAGATATGTTCCGTAAACTGTGTTTCCTTCTCTTGCAGTCTCCAGTCACAGTGACCGACCAGACGTCAAGGGAGGCTGTTATAGATATGTTCCGTAAACTGTGTTTCCTTCTCTTGCAGTCTCCAGTCACAGTGACCGACCAGACGTCAATGGAGGCTGTCATAGACATGTTCCGTAAACTGTGTTTTCTTCTCTTGCAGTCTCCAGTCACAGTGACCGACCAGACGTCAATGGAGGCTGTCATAGACATGTTCCGTAAACTCGGTCTTAGACAGATTCTCGTCACTTCAAATGGGTGAGTATAATTATGCATAATTCGTGCTGGCTAAAATTATGCCTTGACGACAAAACGCTGAACTTCTGCCACATGTTTGTGTGTAGGCTATTTGATACACAGTTTTTATTAGCAGAGCATGTGAGCAAAATAATGGTTGTTGGAATCATAGACCTTCCCACAGAACATCACAGCTTTTTTCGAAGTGAAACTGACAGCACTCTTCTTCTTCTAGCACTGAATCGTTTTGTGATCGATTGTAATTTCTTGCATTTCGTTTAATTCTTTCCAGTCGTTTGCTCGGAATCATCACCAAGAAAGACATTCTTCGTCACATTGCACAGCTGAAGAACCGAGATCCGGGCTCCATACTCTTTAACTAAGAACGTAGTTCTCTGCTGAGCTGGTTCCCTGCTTTTCTTATTCTGGTCGGTCCACCACTTGCGATGCTGCTCAACCGAGGGAGTGTGTGTGTGTGTGTGTGTGTGTGTGTGTGTGTGTGTGTGTGTGTGTGTGTGTGTGTGTGTGTGTGTGTGTGTGTGTGTGTGTGTGTGTGTGTGTGTGTGTGTGTGTGTGTGTGTGTGTGTGTGTGTGTGTGTGTGTGTGTGTGTGTGTGTGTGTGTGTGTGTGTGTGTGTGTGTGTGTGTGTGTGTGTGTGTGTGTGTGTGTGTGTGTGGCGCGATATAAAAATTCCAACGGAATTTGTCGGCGGAGCGAGAAGTTGAACTCCACTTTGAAATGCATTTTTTCTAGCACATGATCATCAGCAGCTGCTGACTAGAAAGTCTGACACTTCACTTCCGTATGAACGGAACTCAAATGTCAACGACTCTGGAGAAGTGAGATATGTAATTGATCATTTCACTAGTGACACTTAACTTCGTTTTTGCTGTTGCTTTACTAGTGGCATTCGGATTGTTTTGTGTCAATAAACGACAATCCATGCTAACATGATATCGCAGATTCGCAGCTGTTTAGATAATAGGCCTAATTTGTTGAATCACTGATAACCATGATGCAGCGATGCTGCTAACAGGCTCATGTTATTTTTTAATCTATGAATGCCATTGATACGCACGGACATGTTGCATGAGCCGACTTGTGAGGAATCCAAGTTCCTCCAATGTTGCTTTGTAAATATGTTTCTTAGTAATAATCAGGGCTGTACTCAAGGGTATACGCGAGTACACGGTGTATGCTCACCTCTGGGAAAAAATGACAGCGTATATTCACCTCAAAAAACGATGGTACACGCGGGTATGCAGCGTATACCCACCTCAATAAGACCAAGTGGGTACACGCAGGCAAAAATCGCGAATTACGAATGGAAAAAATCATGAAAGTAGAGCGTTTTACGCTGTTTTAAAGGTTTTCCGTGCGAAATATCACGGCCAAAAACTTCGACGACTAGAAAAAAGGTCGTCAGAAATTTTTAGCTCAAAAAGGTCGATTTTTTCTCGCGGCAGTGTGTACTCACCTCAAAAGTTCTGAGTACAGCCTTGGTAATAATGTCAATCTTTGCAGGAATCGTTGTTGGAAGAGTATGTTAAGCTCAATATTTTGACGTTTTATTGCATTTTAAACTGTTATCGGTTGATTTATCTGTCTGACCAAATTAAGTGATGATTCTAATTAAGAATAAAGTCGCATGACGAATAGACAACACTTAAACTAATTAAAAGATGGCTAATTATAATTATCCCTTACAATAATCGACATGGCATGATTATAAGAGCGTCGATTAATGAAGAAGCGTTTCTTAGTTGACTGCAGGCAGCGTCGGTATAAGCGCCGCTGCCGATGATGATCGAATACACTTGGAAGGCGACGTGTGGTCGTATGTAATATCAGTCGTCATTGACTCTTAACTAAGACGTTTTCCTCGGTGTGCACTTGCCGCCTTGACCTTTGAAGAGCTGGATCCATGTCATGACGCAGAGGTTGGACTGGCATTGGTCGTCGTCATGGCACTCACTTGCGTCCGCGCGCTTCTCATCACACTTGCCGTCTATTTGGTAGCGAGTCGACTTCTGACAGACTAACGAACCGCAACACTGACCATCCGTCTGACAGATTTGATCGCGGTTGACACACGTCACACAGACTCCCGTCTGAAGTGAATAAGAAAATGAGCATAAAAAATAAATGATGTTGATTGTGACCGAACGAAAGATGAAAGCGATTACTTCGTTTGGACCACTCGATAGATCTCGCAACACATTGGACGATGATGCTTCATGGTTCGAGATAGAAAAATGTGGTATAAATTATAGCCTAATATAGGTAGGGTGAATATAATGAGAGCAAAGATCCTTGCAGTATTCTACCCAGAGCTCTGCGCCGGCCGCGCCGCGCCGCCGCCGCCGACATTTCGTGGGCGCCGCCGCCGCCGATTTTCTTGGGTCGGCGCGCCGACGCCGCCGCCGCCGAAAATTTATCAGCGCGCCGCCGATGCCACCTTGATTCCTTTATTTCTTTTTGTTGCATTTTTCATCTCTTGCATGATTTCGTAACAAAATTGTTGCGTCAGTGCAAAATATAATATTTTTCTTATCTACTTCGATTATTCATAGCAACACCGTTTTTGCAAAATATAATCTTTTTCTTATCTACTTCGATTGTTCATGGAAACACCGTTTTTGCAAAATATAATCTTTTTCTTATCTACTTCGATTATTCATGGCAACACCGTTTTTGCGTCAATGCTCTGAAACGTATAATGCTACCTATTCTTTCTGACTTCTGCAACAGTGTTCTTAACGTTTAAACTTTGTGGATTTTGTGATTCGATCTGAATTATGGCAGCAACGAAGGTAAAAAGAACTCCAGGTAGGCCTAAGTGAATTTCTATGCCGTGTGTGCGCGTTCTTGCCTGATAGCTAGTCCGACCGTATGCTAAGATGGAACAGACCTCTAGTATTAGGATACACGTTACTATTACGTTGCAAAGAGGTGACGATCTGCAATTTTATATAGGCAATTGGTCGCGTCTGCAGACTTGATTCTCCATTGCCGGCCAGTTGTTACCAAATTCCTATTTTTCTCACCAGTATCAAACTCCTACGCTTTACGTGACCTATGCGAAATTGGTGATTAACAAAGCTTTCCAATATTAATAGGCCTGTCTATATGCAAAATGGAGCATGATAGGCAATTGGCCAATAGATCCTACTGAGTCAGCAATTTGAGAGACATCTCACAAATGGGATCAGATTAGGAAAAGAGAAACACCCCATAAAACAAGTGTAACTTTGTCAACACCCAATTGACCTTCAAAGTTTTCTCCCGTTTTTTCCCTTGTGTTCAGTAGCGTAACCTACACCTAGCCTAGTCACTGTATTTCGTTATCTAAAGCTAGGGTATAAATCTCTAAAGTTCTTAACTTGTTCAATTACAACAAAGCTCTGTTTCTTGTATTTTCTTCTTCTTCGTTCATAACACACGCAGATAACACAACAATAGATCAACGACGACAAACGCTTGAATTCTACGACAGCAACGCAACTATTATTATCTAAACTCCACTGTTCTCTAAAACGTCTTCTACTCTCTCTCTGCTATCAACGCCTTCTTCTACAACTTCTTACACTGTCTGGGCGTACACTCTTCCCCTGGCCGCTCTGTCCTTCTCTCTGCCTCTCTCCGTGTATCTGTCCGTCTGTCTGTCTCTCTCGCTCTCTCGCGCGCTTCGGCGACGGTCGGCCGAGCCGCGCTAAACTTTCCCGCCAGTCTGGCACCTGCAGGCCTAACTGTCTAGACGCTGACCTTGAGCTGGTCTAGTCGTACGCCTAAACATCAACTGACTAAATAGACTATACAAAATTAGCTCACATTACCTCCTTCCTTTCTTTTAAAGAGAGCTAATTATCTATAAAAATTAGCGAACGTACCTTAACTAAACAATGCAAATAGTCCATAACATAATACATCATAAAATATCTTATACTACAATCTAGACAGACAATCGGCTACTACATTCAATTTACCTTTCTTATAGTTCAATAGAATGTCAAAATTTTGCAATGATAAAGACCATCTGACTAATTTAGCAGATTTCGACATTGATTCAGTCAAATAAACTAAAGGGTTATGGTCCGTAAACACATTGATTTTAGAACCAATAAGAATTTCTTTCAACTTGTTTAAAGCCCATATGATCGCATAGGCTTCCTTCTCAATCGTCGCCCACCTCCTCTGAGTATCTGTCAGCTTCTGACTGATAAATGAAACGGGACGTTCTATCCCTTCCTCGTCCACCTGAGACAGGACCGCTCCCACAGCAAAATCACTGCTATCACAGTACAAATTAAATGGTTTCCCAACCTCAAACATATATAGAATCACATTTGACAAGACAATCTGCTTAAGGGAATCAAAGGCTTTCTGATGTGCATCAGTCCAAACAATGTTATCAGGTACTTTCTTGCTAGTCAAGTCTGTTAATGGTTTAGCAATTTCAGCAAAATTACAAATAAACTGTCTGTAAAATCCAAAAAATCCTAAGACTTGCTTCACTTCCTTTCTGGTTTCAGGTTTCTTCAAATTAATTAAACTGTCAATCCTGTCTGGATTCATCATCTTCTTCCCTGATCCTATGAGGTGACCGATGAACTTCACCTCACTCTTACCAAACACACATTTCTTCAAGTTCAATGTTACATTATGCAGTCTTATTTGTTTCAAAAATAATTCCAAATGTTTCAAATGAATGTCCCAATCATTAGAATGCACTGCAATGTCATCAACATAAGGTTCAGTAAAATCATGAATCGGTTGCAAAATCATATTTATCGCTTTTACAAAAGTCCGTCCTGAGTTAATCATTCCAAAAGGAACACGCGTAAATTCATACAGTCCATTATGTGTAACGAACGCAGTCTTCCATTGGTCACTCTTTTTCACAGGACAAGTCCAATATGCACTGCGACAGTCCAGAACAGAAATGAACTTGGATTTTCCAACTTTGCTCAAGACATCGTTGACGATTGGCATAGGATATCGACAATTTTCAGTAAAAGAGTTAATGTATCTGTAGTCACAAGCCAATCTCAAGGATCCATTCTTCTTTTTGACAATGACAAGTGGACTTGCCATTCTGCTTGACGATGGTTGAATAATGTTTTCTTTCAGCATCTCTTGTATTTGTTTTTCCACTTCTGCTCGGTATATTAATGGTATTCGATATGCCATGAATTCTTTTTCGCGAAAGTCTGGCCTCAGCACCACTTCGTGTTCTACCAATGTACATAATCCAGGTTTGTCTGAGAATCTGTCTGCATATCGATTCAGTACATCAAGTAATTGTTTCTGTTGTTCGCTGGTCAGATGTCCAATTTGTTCGTAATCCAATTGAAGTGACTTCTGTTTTGTCTCTGAATAGTCTTCCTTCAGTGGTATTTCTACCACTGATCCAAATTCTTCATCCTCTTCCACAATCAGACCACAAGACAATGTTCTCGTAATGAACTTCCTCATCTTGTTAGCATGAATAATCCGTCGACCGTTTTCGTTCATGTCCACCAGATACGAATATTTGGATCTTCTTTGCAGGACCTTGCATGGACCATGCCATCGTGAGATCAATTTATTGGTTGACGTAGGATACAGCACGATGACGTTCTCTCCTGGCTCGAATTCTTTATCTTTTGCTCTTTTGTTGTATTGACTGGCGTACTGTTTTTGCTTTTCTCCAGCACAACTCTCGGCGAATGTCAAGGCCTTTTCCATGTCGGCTCTTAAATTTTTCAGGTATTTTGCCGGTTGCACTCCAATGTTCGGTGGTAGATTTATTTCTTTGGTCCAGCTTTCTTTAAGGATGGTGAGTGGCCCTCTCGGCAACTTTCCATAGACCAGCAAATACGGTGCCACTCCTGTAGTTGCGTTAGGCACTTCTCTCAATGCCCATACTGTAAATGGAATAATTTTATGCCACTGTCTCGGATTTTCCACAACGACATGATGAATCATTTTCTTGAACGTTTGATTCCATCCCTCCACCAATCCTGCCGCTTCTGGATGTCCTGGCGAATCGAATCGAGGACAACATCCCATCAGTTTCAGAAATTCTCTTGTTAGACTGGCTGTAAAATTCGTCCCTCTGTCGCTCGTGATCACTGACGGAACTCCCACATCCATGAACAGCTTCATCAAAGCTTCGCATACAGCCTTCGCGGTCAATGACTTCATCAAGAATATTGTCGGCCATCTCGTACATGAGTCCACGATGCACAAACAATACTTATGCCCTGCTGCTGAAGTCGGTTCGATCGGTCCTACGACGTCCATGGTCATTCTTCTGAACGGCACATCCTCTCTTGGTATTGGTGTAATCGGCACTCGATCCATCACCAAACTTCGTGCTTTCAGCTGACACTTCTCACAGGACTTGCAGAACTTCACCACATCTCTACGCATTCTTGGCCACACAAAGGACAACTTGATACGTTCCCTTGTCTTCTCTTCTCCCAAGTGTCCGCCAAATACTGACTCATGTGCCAATTCCATCACCTGAATTCTTCTTTCCTTCGGCAACACCAACTGATACACCAACTGGTCCAACATTTGATGCTTCTTATACATCAACCCATTCACCACACTAAACTCTGATCCTTTGTCTTCAGCTATCTTCCACCACGACCTCAGTGACTCGTCATTTCTCTGCTGCTCTTCAAATTTCATTGCGTCTGCCAATTGTCTTTCATCACTCGTATTCTCGGCAAACAAATCCCTCATACTCGTGTCCATTTCACCATCACTTCCAGAATCATCATAATCATTATCACGTTCACATGCAACCATCTCTTCTTCAATTTCATTGTTTCCGGATGTTATTCCTTCTTCTTCTTGAATGCTTTGTTCATCATCGCTTTCTGTATCCTCATCTAGCAAACTTTCATTTGACTTTTCCTCTTCTCCTTCTTCCACTTCATTTCTCCGACTCTGTGCTCTTGTAGTCACATTCGCTTGCAATTCTCCTTGTAATACATTCACTGGTGGAACCTCTTTCAGTTCTGCGATTATCTCCGGATGCAGCAAGAACTTCTCTTTGTTATCTTTGCACAAGACTGCCGGAATGCTGGCACACACTAAGGTTAAATATGGCGCGATATTTACTCCCTTGTCTTTCCAATCTCCTCCTTCGTTATGACAACTCATCCGCACTTCGATTTTCACCAACTTAGCTGGAATGGGTTCTCCAGCCACACATTGCAAATGTACTCTGCCAATTTCTTCCACTGTCGCTCCTTTCAACAATTCCTCATTGATTACTGGAATCTCTGTACCAGAGTCGATCAGCGCTCTGACTTGCACGGGATGACAACTGTCATCATTTCCACGTATCTCTACATTGACATGCTGTAGTAAAGACTTCTTTGTACGTTGACACTCATCTTTGCTTTCTGTTTCTCGACCAGCATCTTTAATTGGAGCAGAATTTACTATTTCTCTCTGTATAGCAAATTGAGGCGTGCACTTCATCACTGACTTCACTTCCGTTTCGCGGTTGTCTTGTTCTTCATACTGATTCGGTGCATTCCTTACTTGTATCTGATTTACTCTGAGATTTTCTGCACTTCGAGTAAATCTATTTCTCAGATTTGTCGTTCTTGGTGGTGCTTTGCAATCCTTTATCAGATGTCGGTCTGACTGACAATTATGGCAACGTTTCTTAATAATCCCTCTCTGTTCAGTGTTCTCCCGCCTGTAATTGTACGCTGTATTGTTTTCTCTTTGGCGTCCCATCACTGGAATTCGACTGTACATTTGTCTGTCACCCGTTGCTTCTCTTCTATCTTGACCAAACTGTCTTCCAGGAGCACCATCATTCCTCGCTTCGTTATTTCTGGCTTGGTTTCCTGTTTCTTTGTTATTACTATTCCACCTGGGTTGCTTCGAACTATTACCCCATGCTTCATATCTCGGTTTGTCTTGAAACATTAGACCAATTCGATTATTCACGTGTACGTCTGCGAGTTCTGCAACATTACTGGCTTCCAAGCATTCAGTACCCTCCTTTGCTAGTACAAACTGTAGTGGACCCGGTGGTAGACATTCTTTCAATTTATCCGCCACCAACAGATCAAATAACTTCTCGTAGCTTTTACCCACTCGCCTACTTCTGACATAATAGTTCAACAGGTTCTTTAATCTTGCTGTAAACATCGTGTATGTTTCTTCCGCCGTTTTCCTCGCATCTCCAAATCGTGATCGATATTCTCTCGCTGTCAATTTGAATTCTTTCAGTAAATGTTCTTTCACTATGTCGTAATCGTCTAGATCATCGAAAGACAATCGATTCAACACCGTTCTTGCTCTTGGCGTCATTAGTGGCAACAGCAATTTGACCCAAAACTGCTTTTCCACCGTAAAACTGTTGAATGCATTCTCAACTGTCTCAAAATATAATGGCACCTCCATCATATCATATGGCATCTTAGGTAATACGTGTTTCATTGCATCACCTATCTTTTTAATCTTGGACACCATTGTCTCACTTTCTCTGACCCTGGTTCGTTCTGACTCTTCACGACTTCTTCTTTCGTCTTCATTTCGTTCCCTCAGTCTATTTTGATCTTCTACCCTACGTAGTTCTTCTTGTTCTATCTTTTGCTGCAACAATTCTAACTGTCTTCTACGTTCCTCCTTTTCTATAGCCATTTCTCGGAGCTGAGCTTCCTTAAGAGCGAGTTTCTTTTGTTCTAATTCTAAATGTTCTTCCCTTTCTCTTTCCGCTTTTTCCAAATTTTCTTTCTCCATTTTCAATTCTTCCTGTCGAATCTCTTCGGCTCTTTGTAATTCTGCCAAACGCATGGCTTCTTTGTCTTCCTCACGCATCTTTTGCTCTTCAATCTGTTGTTTTCGTATTTCTTCATCACTTTTCCTTGCCCTCTCGTATTCTATCATCAATTCCATTCTTCTTCGTTCTGCTTCGTCACGATCTTTTTTCATTTGTTCTAGCTGAAGCTGGAACTGCTGCTTCTGCATCTGTATCTCTTCTTGTCTCATCCTTTCTGCTTGTTCTGCTCTTACTTTTTCCTCTTGTCTCCGTTCTTTCTCTTCTTGTTTCCTTTGTTCCTCTTTCTCTTTCTCCTCCTGTCTCCGTTTCTCTTCTTTCTCTTTCTCCTCCTGTCTCCGTTTCTCTTCTTTCTCTTTCTCCTCCTGTCTCCGTTTCTCTTCTTTCTCTTTCTCTTCTTGTTTTTGTTCTTTCTCCTCTCGTCTCCGTTGCTCCTCTTTCTCTTTCTCTTCTTGTTTTTGTTCTTTCTCCTCTCGTCTCCGTTGCTCCTCTTTTTCTTTCTCTTCTTGTTTCCGTTCTTTCTCTTCTTGTCTGCGTTGCTCCTCTTTTTCTTTCTCTTCTTGTCTGCGTTGCTCCTCCTTCATCATCATAAATTGCATCAACGCCTCCATAGACATAGCCTGTGGTTTCTCCTCAACGCCACCTACAGCGCCTTTCTCTTCAGCTTCCTTTAGCCACACCTCTGCTAGGGCTCTCATCAAATTTTCCCTTGACATCTCTTCGACTTCTTCTACGTCGAGACCCTCTTCAATTAATAACTTTATTAATCGAGCAGACGACATCTTCTTTATACTCGCTTGCTTTTGTTCCGTAAGTTTCTCCATCTTACTTTCTTACTTCAACTGATTTGCGTGAAGAAATCGAGGGAGTGACTATGCTTTCTGCAATTAGCTGACTTTACTTCTTATGGCTTGTTTATACAAGGAGCGAGTTTTGTATACCTCTCTCTGGCGTTGTCGTAATGTTATTCGTATACCCGTTGTATCTTCTCACCAGTTGTTCGGATGCTCAGTTTCCTTCTCCCGTTTGGTCAGCTCCTCAGATTGATTCGATATTCACCTTCAATTTACGGACGGTGAATATTCCGAAAATTGACGTCGAAAATGCTTCGTAAGCAAAATCCACCGTAGATATTCCTCCAATTGAAAATATTCCTCCAATTGAAAATATTCCTCCAATTGAAAATATTCCTCCAATTGAAAATATTCCTCCGATTGAAAATATTCCTCCGATTGAAAATATTCCGTTCGTTGCCTGAACTCGATATCCCACCGCTGCCACCAAAAAATGTCAACACCCAATTGACCTTCAAAGTTTTCTCCCGTTTTTTCCCTTGTGTTCAGTAGCGTAGCCTACACCTAGCCTAGTCACTGTATTTCGTTATCTAAAGCTAGGGTATAAATCTCTAAAGTTCTTAACTTGTTCAATTACAACAAAGCTCTGTTTCTTGTATTTTCTTCTTCTTCGTTCATAACACACGCAGATAACACAACAATAGATCAACGACGACAAACGCTTGAATTCTACGACAGCAACGCAACTATTATTATCTAAACTCCACTGTTCTCTAAAACGTCTTCTACTCTCTCTCTGCTATCAACGCCTTCTTCTACAACTTCTTACACTGTCTGGGCGTACACTCTTCCCCTGGCCGCTCTGTCCTTCTCTCTGCCTCTCTCCGTGTATCTGTCCGTCTGTCTGTCTGTCTCTCTCGCTCTCTCGCGCGCTTCGGCGACGGTCGGCCGAGCCGCGCTAAACTTTCCCGCCAGTCTGGCACCTGCAGGCCTAACTGTCTAGACGCTGACCTTGAGCTGGTCTAGTCGTACGCCTAAACATCAACTGACTAAATAGACTATACAAAATTAGCTCACAAACTTATTGTGACTTGGCTTGCTTAGATCGAGAAAGACTCGTGCATAGCAATTAGGCTTAAAGAAGTTGCTAGGAGTTTCGCGTGGAAGTCAGTCGGATTATTGGTCGATAAATCAGGAAAGTTGGTGAATTCTGAATAATCTTACTACTCCTTGTGCTTTGGCAATAGAACATTTTAAAAAACTGCAAGTACCCTCATCCGTTGCCAAGATTGCTTACTTTTTATTCATTCACGATGGCTCCAACATTGCGACAGCCAAACATTTCTGTGCAAACACAGCATGTATGTATTGTATGTATGTATTGTATGTATTATATGTACTCTATGTATTGCATGTATTGTATGTATTGCATTGTATGTATTGTATGTATTGCATGTATTGCATGTATTGCATGTATTGTATGTATTGTATGTATGTATGTATGTATGTATGTATGTAGATATGCATGCATGCATGCTTGCATGTATGTATGTATGTATGTATGTATGTATGTATGTATGTATGTATGTATGTATGTATGTATGTATGTATGTATGTATGTATGTATGTATGTATGTATGTATGTATGTATGTATGTATGTATGTATGTATGACATACATACATACATTGTATGTATGTGTGTATGTATGTATGTATGTATGTATGTATGTATGTATGTATGTATGTATGTATGTATGTATGCATTTAATCTAAGCATGCATGTATGCATGCATTATGTGTAAGTATGTATGTATGTATGTATGCATATCTGCATGCACGCAGCTATACAATTTCAGCCGGTCGGGTCAAGAAAATGAACCTCAAGAATTTGTGAAGGGTCGAAGCGCAGGTTAACAGTAAAATAGGCAGGTAGCGCCGTCACTGCGCAAATTGTCCTTTAACTTCTGTTAATAGGTTACGTAAGCGGGAGGCCTGGATTTGAAAACTTTGTCAAGTGGCGTTTAAATAAGGCCTTTGTAGAATTTTGTAATTAAACGTCAATTCTGAGAATAATTGTTTCTCATGAATATTAATATAAGACCAGATAATTGCCAAAAATAATTGCTGAGCAGGCATATCTTTATAACATATGTTGCTTTTGTAAAAAAATTGAAATAAATATGCGACCCTGAAGCACTAATTCCACGACGCCGCGCCGCGCCGCGCCGCCGACGCCGACATTTTGAGGGCGTCGCCGCCGCCGATTTTTGTCTGTCGGCGCGCCGCCGCCGCCGACCAAAAATGACCGGCGCGCCGCCGCCGACACTGTCGAGTCGGCGCAGAGCTCTAATTCTACCATTGTAATCACCTTATACTATGCGTATAGTCATAAATTATAACCACCTCCAACTTCATCCGAACAAACTACTCGCCTTTAAAAGGTTTTTTCATCTAGAACAATCGAAAGAGACGTTGGTGATGCTTTGACTAGAAACAAGAGAGAGGAAGACTAATGGAAGGTGAAAAAGACCTGGAATGGATTGAATCCTGCTTCCCAGAGGCAGCGCAGCTTATCGCAGCACCGAGGGAATCCGGAACACGATTCGTTTCTTTGCTTGCATCGCGGAACCCCCACCCAACGACGGCGACGACGAATCGACCGAACAACTTCCTCCTCCTCGGCTCGTCCTCCTTCGTCGACCCTCAAACAGAACAACAACAGCAACTGTCACCGATGTAGACAATAGACATGTAGTACTCTCTCTCTCTCTCTCTCTCTCTCTCTCTCTCTCTCTCTCTCTCTCTCTCTCTCTCTCTCTCTCTCTCTCTCTCTCTCTCTCTCTCTCTCTCTCCGTCAGGCCGTGGCCGACGATGAGTCCTCAACTTGGCCTCTCTAGGTTTCCCTATTCCTGGTTGCCTCTCTCATATCCATATTCATTTTCTCGAGGTCTTCTCGTATGTTGTCCGTCCACGTGTTGTTGCTGTCTTCCTCGGTTTCTAGCTCCCTCCACATATCCGTGCAGTGCCGCGGCTGGGAGTCTGTTGTCATCCATTCTCAACACATGTCCCAGTCATGACAGTCTTTTCTAGCAGTATCAGGTTTATCAGTGATTCGACAAATTATTTTTATCAATAATTGTTTCCTTCTGTCCCAGCTCCCTTGAAGTCCCTTCTGGTCACCTCGTTCTTAATCCTGTCCCTTCTACTTCAACCTACTCTTCTCAACCAATTCATTTCCGCCGCCAGTAGTCTTCTCTCGTCTTCTTTGCGCAGACACCAGCATTCCGATCCATATAGCAGTAGGTCTACTGGGATGACGAGTGTCTCATAAAAATTGTAGTTTAATCTTAGTTCCTCTTCATATTCCTCTGTCTCTCCAGATCTTATTGAGTCCGCCAAAAATCGCGCATGTCATTGTCCCAAGTGCATCTTGCGTGTTCTGTTATTAGCCCTCCTACTAAGTATGCTACACATAATAATAATAATAATAATAATAATAATAATAATATTAAATTCACCTGCTCTATTGTTTCGTTTGCCAATTTGGTATCTAGTACCACGTGTCTAGTTCCACAACTGTCATAGTTCTGGTCTTTTGGACATTTATCTTGAGTCACAGTCTTTTGCTGCTGGCATCCAGCTTGTTTGTTAGGTCTTGTAGTTGCTCTTTACTCTCTGCCGCGAGGTCTATAAAATCATCGTTTGCAAATCTGAGATTAAGTATCCTTCCTCTTACTCTCTCACCCCTTCTTTCACGGAGTCCAGTGCAAGGCGCATCTCTTCCTGTCGACATCTCTTCGATTGTACCATAGCGGTGTCCACCGGGCTCTGTATCATTGTACAGCTTCTCATAATATTGCTTCCGTCGCGTGTAGTGGGCGTGTGGGATCATGTAATGAATATCGTATTCGTCTTTATAAATCCGACAAACGCAGAAGTATTGCAATCAGTATTGAGCGGTTGATTGAAATGTATTGTAACAGGAGTCAATAAACTACGTATACAGCAGCCATGCAAGGCTCCCTCACATCATCACATCCTAATCCTATTACTAATTTCACCATCTTCCGAATGATATTATTAGTGGATCCTTATTCGCATCCTATACTCGATGCTCTGCTCTTCACGTGACCAGCGATCTTACCATTACCGTACTCTATGGAACCACGTGAATGTATTTTAAGATAAGTGGAATGTGCGTATGTATGTATGTATGTATGTATGTATGTATGTATGTATGTATGCATGCATGCATGCATGCATATATGTATGTGTGTATGTATGTATGTGTGGATGTATGTATGTATGTATGTATGTATATATTTTCCGCGCCTCAGATTTACACTTTGGTGTGACCTTGCACGCGTAATAAATTTATGTAATAATAATAATAATGTGTATGTATGTATGTATGTATGTATGTATGTATGTATGTATGTATGTATGTATGTATGTATGTATGTATGTATGTATGCATGCATGCATGCATGCATGCATGCATGCATGCATGTATGTATGTATGTATGTATGTATGTATGTATGTATGTATGTATGTATGTATGTATGTATGTATGTATGTATGTATGTATGCATGTATGTATGTATGTATGTATGCATGCATGTATTAAAAACCTGACCATAGGTGGGAGTTTCTGCGGAGGTCAATTTTATTGATAGACCAGTTACTTACTTTTCATCTCGAAGGTCCTCGTCTTGCCAGTCATCGGCTGAAAGAGAAGAATCAACGACGATGTTTCTATAGAAATTTTTATTATTATGCAGTTATTGTGTTTCTAATCTAATCTAATTAATGATTGTTGTGCGAACTGGATGTCATAGCAAACAAGACGAGTTAAGTGGTTGGTAATGTAATGTAATGTAAATCTTCGAGAATTTCTCAGCGCCCACAAAAGCCACGTCAGGGAGACCAGCTTATTCACCGGCGCTATATCAAATCAAGTCCGCAATAGCCAGAGCTGCCGCTTTCGTTCCGGTGCCAGGTCAAAATCCGGGGAGGTCAAGCCGAGGAGACAGCGTGGTGCTACGGTGGTTGTCGGTGATGGTGGTGGTTGGGTGATGGAACCTGATTGGAATCTGGATAGGATAGGTTGAAGAGTTCGGTTTTCAGTCGTGAATGGAATGCAGCAGAGGAGAGTGCAAGCGGAGGAGAGGTTGAATTATTGTTTGGAGGTGAGACTGCAGGAGAGATAGGAGGGTGAGCGAACATGCGGAGGTATGTTGGGAGTCCGTTCCAAAGAGCTGGTGCAGCATAGACTAAGGAGCGGTCGCAGAATTTCAGAGAGGATGATACTGGAGGCCGAGAGAGAGAAAGATATGATGATGAGCGCGTAGACCTGTGCGGTTGGATGGTGATTAGTTGACGAATGTAGGAGGGCTGAGAGGTTTGAAGAGCGTTGTAGGTTAGAGAAACAATTTTGTAATGGATGCGCTGAGAAACTTTTAGCCAATGAAGAGACTTGAGAACAGGGGTTATGTGGTGATGTTTGGGCGTCTTAGTGACTGCGCGGGCAAGAGCATTCTGGATAGTTTGGAGGCGTTTAATTTGAAGAGAATCTATTTCATGGAAGAGCGAATTGCAGTAGTCGAGTTTGGAATGAACTATTGAGGTGGCTATTGTGCAGGCGGTCTTGTAATTTAGAATTGGACGCAATCGACGGAGGTCGCGGATGTGCATATAGCAGGTGCGGGATAGCTGGGTGATGTGGTCAGAAAAAGTAAGGTTTTTGTCAAAAATGACTCCGAGATTGCGGACAGGAGAAGAGTATGGCATAGGAAGAGTTGGGTCTGTTTGAGAAAAGTCAGAAGGATAGTCTAGTTTGTTTAATTGCTCGCGTAGGCCAATGATGAGAAATTCTGTTTTTGAGGGGTTGAGGCAGAGCAGATTAGCGGTCATCCAGGCTGAAATCTGAGTGATTGTGTTACGTAGCTGATTTAGTGCGTCTGAGAAGGAGCGAGGGGAGAAAGATATGAATAGTTGAGTGTCGTCGGCATAGAGGTGATGATCAGCAGAGGATGATGAAATGAGTTTGCTGAGTGGGGAGGTATAGAGAATGAACAGGAGAGGACCAAGGACTGAACCTTGAGGGACACCACAGGTGAGGATTTGTTGATTAGATGAGTGACCAGAAGCACTAACGATGAAAGAGCGTGAGGAAAGGTATGATTTGATCCATGAGAGGGGAGTGCCAGAGATTCCAAAGACAGAGGAGAGACGATTGAGAAGAATAGCATGATCTATTGTGTCAAAGGCTGCAGAGATGTCTAAGAGGCACAGACGTATACACGTGTGTCATGTCTTCAGGCTTCACATGCGATGAAGGATTTGTAGGCCTCTAGTATGTGGTAGAAAAAGAGTGCTTAGAAATTTATAAACAATGATGGCCGACTAATTACTAAGAAACTGATTAATTAGCTAATTAATTGGCCTGGCAGCTAATTCCGATCACTTGAAAACCAAGTCTAGCTAATTCTTATTCTAAATTCCAATCAAACGTTGCTCAAAAATACTTAAATCTCCAAATTTACTTCGTAATTACTTTGCCTGCATGTTCCTTTACATACTTTTACTAGATGCTTTCATTGCACACAGTGGTTCAGTAAAAAAGTAAGCCAAACTGTTTTTCATATAAATTATCTCTAATGCCTGATAATTAATCATACTAAAATTTTCCCCATTTTTAGAGAGTTGAACCAAGAATACGATTCCAAGATAATTTATAATGTCATAAATTTGAACGTATAGAAAGATAATTATGAATCTTTCAACTTCATCTGCATTGGGTTTACAAGCAATAATTTTTGATTTCTGGAACAAAAGTACCTCAAACATGAGAACAGTCTTTAATATTTTTGTGAAGAGACTCTAAGTTTAAGTAGTATTGGTTGATAGGCTAATCTAAATAAAGAAGATGTTATGTGCGACAGGATTTAAAGCTGGGCTGTTCGCAGGTGATAACGTAGAAGAAATGAAGTATGGTGTCTCTTTTGTTAGCATTTCGACGGTTTCCCTGGCGCTGTGGGCTGGCACTGTTCTTTTGAAAAGAAAATAACCTTCTGGGGTTATAAATTTCTGATAACAGGTAGAAGATGTTGTGACAGCAGAACTCTGCGCTAATAGACACCGTTAAGTTTTACTTCAGGATCACTGAAGACCAAATGGGAACGACCAAGCGTCGAAACCGCAACGAGCACCATAACAGACTTGCTGAATATACAGAGTGGGCCAGCATAAATGTCCCGACTTTGCAGGCATATAACTTCGCCAATTTTTAACATTTATTTATACTTGATGCATCAAATTAAAGGTATTTCACTCTAGTATTAACTCTAAAAAAGTCGAACTGATACTAGTTTACGTTTTAATTATATACTTGGATCAGCGCTAGCTACCGTTTTTTGTCATTACTGACGCATTATGACGCCGTTTCCCGGGAAAATTCTATCGTTTTTTGCTAAAACGCGCGTAGACACGATCATTTTGAGTGTTTGTAGGGTCCCTACCATGAATATATTCTAATCGCAAAACCGCGTCCTTTCAATTTTGCCAACAGCCGTGCACTGCCATGCGCTGCTTCAGACGCTTGCACGCTGCCAGTCGTTTCTTTGCGTAAGAGCTGGAGAGTTCGTGGGACTTCTCGTCGACAAATTACTTTAACTTTAGGTCTATAATCTTTTCCAATACGCTATTCAGTGCTTCTAAGACGGCCTGTTTTGCGCTGAATTTGCATGCAGGGCCTGCCCTGGTCATTGTCTTGACTGCAAATGTACGCGGACACACGAGCAATGTTAGCGGATGTGAGCGCCGTGCGCTCCGATTCCCATGGTTTGCGAGTAGAAAGTCCTGTTTTATCAATTTTCCGTAGCAGATAATACAAGGTATTGTTTATTCCATCCTCTGTTAGAATATTCGTTAATCATTTCAAACGAATTAAATCCCTTATCAGTTCGTAAAATTAAGATCGAAACGCGATCATCGTTTGTCAACGGCGCCAGGTTGCGTCACAAATTACAACAAAATATGGTAGCAAGCGCTGTTCCAGGCATATAAATTAAAACCTAGACTAGTATCAGTTCGACCTTTTTAGAGATAATACTAGAGTGCTTGCCAAGTATGGTATTGTTTGCTTGCTAGTGTTTCTTCATAAAAGAATATAATCACTTACTTATCTACTTACTTCTTACTTACTTACTTACTTGCTTACTTACTTACTTACTTACTTACTTACTTACTTACTTACTTACTTGCCTACTTACTTACTTGCCTACTTACTTACTTACTTACTTACTTACTTGGTGCAATTGATCTCTGGCCTGTGGAAACAAGGAATGGAAGTTAAGTTGTGGATTCTTCATTTTACCTGAGACAGTCGCTCTACCGACGACTACAAGAAATGTGATGACAACAACAACGACGACGAAACGACGACGAAACATGATTATAACGACGACTCAGACAACGACAACCCTCGTTTGAAATCTTCGTTGATGATCTTCGTGAAGAGAAGAAATGTGAATCTGCTTTTAGACTGATTCCTATCTGTGTTGTCAATGCGGAGTAAGACACGAAAGCAGATAACAATCACAGAGCCACAGCTGCAGCTGCTGCAGTCGGATTTAACAGCAACAGCAGCTGCAACAGCAGCTATGATCATCTGGCGAACGAAAACAAAGCTCAAGACGCTTGACGTGTACACAGTAACTCCTGTGACGACTAAGGTCCTCTTAATTAATACTGTGATTATAACCTCGGCCAAGCACAGCAGCTATTTACACGCATAATCGCATATTCAAATACAGGCACATTAGCCTACAGCAAATACTTTTTATGTATAGACATCATATATGCGTGTATACTTTATAATAATATGTAGGCCCTAGGCTTATCTTATCTTATCTTATCTGACCATTTATAAAGCGCTTCTCGCAGCAAGAGCCTTTCAGAAGCGCTCCCAGTGCGTTTAACTCCGAGAAAAAAGACAAGTTTTTAGACGAGAGAAAGACGAGGATACACTACCAGAGAGAATGGCAGAGCGAACTGATGGGGGAAGCCCATTCCATAGGGAGGGACCAATGCAGGCAAATGATCTGGATTGAGCCATGGCAGTCCTGACTCGGGGGACAAAGAGGTCAAGCCGATCGGCTCTAGGACCATTGCTCATAGGCTGATTGTTCATAGGCTGATTGCTCATAGGCTTATTGCTCATATGGCTGATTGCTCATAGGGTCTTTTGCTCATAGGCTCATTGCTCATATGTCTAAAATAAACGAACTTTGGCCTAGGTTTAAAACAAATATACCGTTTTATATATCGATGACCCTCTTCAGTCTTCACGCCTTAGCTTGTGCTTATCAATTAGGGACAATTAGCGTTGGTAGACTAATACAATGCTCAATTATAAAGTTTATAACACCATATAGGTGGTAGAAACAAGACATTAACTGTTAATCAAGCAAATTATGAAGTCAATCAATTGAAGGCGCGAACTAATAACTGTGCGACCCCATCGGATGCTCAGATATAAAAGTCCACGAAAACAGAGTAAGACATCTGTAGTAGTGAACACTCTTGACATCTGAAGTAAGACAGTGAACTATCCTGCATTGGACATCTTTAGTAATGAACACTCTTGTAGTTAAAAAGTTTAACTGTTTTGACATTTGATCAATTACATGACCCAGTAAATTTTTCCATTTCAATCAGTGATTTTTCTATAACTACACTCGACTATTTGTGACAGCATATGAGCAATAAGCCTATGAGTAATAAGCCTATGAGCAATAAGCCATATGAGCAATAAGCCCTATGAGCAATGAGCCGTATGAGCAAAAAGACCTATGAGCAAAAGACCCTATGAGCAATAAGCCGTATGAGCAATAAGCCTATGAGCAATAAGCCTATGAGCAATCAGCCTATGAGCAATGGTCCGTACACCAAGCCGATCAGAGGACCTAAGAGGACGCAGTGAAGTGGCAGAAAGGGGGCGATGTATCTGATCACACAGATACTTCGGAGCAAGACCCATTTGAGACTTAAGGACCAAAATCAGGACTTTAAATTGAATACGGGCCGAGAGTGGAAGCCAGTGAAGTTGTTCAGTCATGAATGTAGAAATGTGGGAGAATCGAGGAAGACGGGCAATGAGCCTAGCAGCGGCATTGAGTACAGATTGCAGAGGAGCTAGGCGAACCTTAGGCAGTCCAATAAGGACAGAGTTGCAATAGTCGATCCGAGAACATACAAAAGCATGCACAATTGAGGTAAAGATCGATGATGAGACAGATTTGCGAATAGCCTTGAGACGCCTTAGCTGGAAATAGGAAGAGCGAGTAAGATTGGCAATGTGCTCAGTGAAGGTGAGAGAACTATCAAGGGTGACACCTAGGTCTCGAACACTGGAGGAGAAGTTAAAGTGAGGAAAAGTTTGAGAGAGCAGTGAATAGTCGAGTTTTTGAAGCTGCTTAGGAGTGCCAAACCAAATCAACTGGGTTTTGGAAGAGTTCAAAGAAAGACGATTGGCTATATGTTTACTGCCCTGAAAAGGCAAAACACAGTACCGGTAACTCGGAAAACCAATATTTTGTGCAAACTTGATTTGAAAATTTATTTGAAAATTTATTTGAAATATCTCGAAATTTATTTGATCAATATAAACTAAATTTTCACCATAAATGAAATAAATTGTGTTTTATTTTATTGTAACATTTAAATATTTTTAATAATATTATTTATCCACTAAAATAGTCATAAATTGTTTGTAGGCCTACTGCGTTTTGGCTCAGCATTTCCATGCTAATTTAATACCCCAAAACACAGTACTGCGTTTTGGCTTGACAACAGTACTCTATGCAGCGTAAAGCGTTAATTAAGATTACTCTTTATATCTACAACCGTAGATACGTCTTTGCTTTACCTTGACTTGGATTACAGCCTCAAATAATACAAAAATTATAAAAAGTTTAGCAAAACAATAATTATTATTTAAAACGATTTAACTTGAACTTTGCATTCTGACAATATTTTTTATAGATAATTATGGACATTCGCATTGCTGTCAACATTATTTGTGCATGAATATTTTGTGTTTTAAAACATTATCTGTTAGGAGTTTTATTTCATATTTGTTTGGCAAAAACTACATTTGAGACACAAAAATTTAAACGTTCCACATATTTTATATCACTTCATGTAATTAGACACAACCTGAGAAACAGATTAGGCTAATGGAAAGGGTAGGGGAGGGACAAGACAGTTCAGAGCGGCAGGGTCATCGGTCCTTCCTATATTGGATTTGTCAATAGCAGCAGCTGTAGGCCTATCTTTTAAATCAACCGGTTGTTATAGGCCCTATTGTTAGGCCTACTGTTTACTGTGATTCCATGACATGTTTATTCACACTATCTGTATAGTGAAGTTCATCTGAGGTTCGTAATAGAACAGTTTCACGAGGAGGGCCATTAATGGCAAAAGATTGAGTGTGAACAATTGTGGTGGTCCTAGCTCGTCAGACAAAGAAGGCAAACATGTCCAGAGAACGGAGAGGTTGGTGAGAAGATGCAGCCAGAGAACCAGTGGCGTAGGCAAGGGGGGCTTTTCGGGGGTTAAACCCCCCCATTGGCTCCGGGGAAAAGGTTTTTTAAGGTTATTTTTCCATTTGAATAAGAAAATTTAAAAAAACAGGATATCCGGCCATAAACCCACCCCCATGAAAAATTCCTGGCTACGCCACTGCAGAGAACCAATGAGATTCATGAGATATTTCGGCTCCAGACCCAGTCTAGACTTAAGGACCAGAGCAGGGACTTTATATTGAATGTGGGCAGAGAGAGGAAGCCAGTGTAGGCCTAATTGGTTGACCATAAACGATGATATACGTGAGTATAATTATGAGAGTTATAACCCATCGTCTAAAAATAAAGAGCACTTAAAGGTTCAATAAAAACAGTCATGACATTTTCCAACATGTTGCTTAGGCCTAGTTCAACATTTTTAGGTTTCATTAAAAAATCTCTTTGGAGCCATTTCTAGGTCTGTAATGCTAATAAATCACCCAGAAAATCTCCCTTTCGGCTATTTAACGCAAGCATTATTTTAAAACTTAGAGAAAGAGTAGGTCCACTACATGTGGAGTTTGTCGTAGGCCTATCTACATGAATATTAAATTGATCAACTGATATTGGTATGGACATTTTTGTACAGATGACTGAAAATATGGTGTGCACATGAATATGACTCTATTTTTGGCTGCTATTTAGAGTAAAATATCTTAAAACTGTAAACTTTTGCCCCCTTGATGTCATCGCTATCTCATCGAAGGGGGACGCCGAGGGAGCAATGGATGGATGATTATGGAGAGGCGTTGTAGCTTGATAATCTAGAGAGTCAGAATTCGGAATAGGTTGCAAATCAGAATGGTTCATTGAATAGGAGTCGTATATTTCAGAGTTAGCGGTTATTCTACCAGGACGCCGCTCGAGTGGAATAAAGGACATATCGTCGCCGGTTCTCTGTCCGAGAACGCCCGCCGCCAGGGGTCGGGCTGGGTCCGACTGCTCCCTGCCGTAGTCTGCTTCTAATTGGCCTGACACCACGCTAGCGTGCCATAACTGCATGAGTCCTACTCGGGCATCCGCTCGGGCCTCGTCGTCCGCCGCGGTTGTAATTATAGTTTCCTTCTGATCCCGTGTGAATGCGTCTTCTGCTCGATCGCAGGCGGAGTTATTAATGTTCGAGTACACGTGGGCAGTATTAAGGGTTGAATCATGGGAGGAATGTTTTTGTTGGGTTGCCATTTTCTCTTGCATCAGTTCACCAACAAACAACACACAAGATTCGCAAACTTAATCACCACTCGCAGTGTATTATCATTAAAGTAAAATCGCAAACAAACTGTCCGATTCAACTAAAATTACTAAAACCGGCCATATGACAACGTGTCAGCCATTACAGAACGCAACCAGAAAAAGAAAGATCTTAATCTTAAAGCGTTAACTATCAGTCGGTCGCTATGGGTAATTAATTGGCGCCCGCTAAATCTCGGCGGTTTCCACTATACCGTTTGGCCGTATCACGTGGCACGTGAGCTAAGGGCTGGTCCTTTACACTCTCCCCCACCTACTCAAGTGGTGAAACCACGGGGAAACCAACAAACGGTACTGGACCATTCAAACAACGGTCAACCCCTCTACAAATTTCCATACCTCGGGCCTAAAGCATCCGGCAAATGTAAATTTGGACTACAGGGTCACCGACTGTTCCTACCCATGCACCCAATGTTATAACGCAACTGTAACAAAGCGCTCCAACAGAATGCAGAAACAAACTAACACGAAACAGTAGAATCATCCTTAGCCTGCTACATGATTAACTATCGCACGACCCAGGGTCGTCTGT
This sequence comes from Lumbricus terrestris, assembly GCA_949752735.1. Classification (NCBI taxonomy): domain Eukaryota; kingdom Metazoa; phylum Annelida; class Clitellata; order Crassiclitellata; family Lumbricidae; genus Lumbricus; species Lumbricus terrestris. The sequence goes on along the minus strand of OX457038.1, from coordinate 76,883,893 downwards.
TTCCTTGCACAATCCTTTAATCAGAAGTTCGGGTTCGGGCAACACAAACACTTATCTAGGTGATTGACATCACCAACACGGTTTCACAACGGTGAATAATACGTTTTTCACAACGGTGAATAACTGGTCAGGGCGTGGTTTATAAACGAAACCGAACAGGAAGAACATGGGGACGGGTTGGTCTGGGGACAGAGTTCAGTTCCTCGTCTCGGACAAGTTCGTCAAGTCCCAAAAGTTCGTCTCGATCAGTAACATCGTTCGAGATCGGCATATCCCAGTCCTTCGGACAGTCTCCCCCAAAGTTTTTCAGTTTGTCCACATAAACCAACTTCGGCTGAGCACGGGTCGACTTCTGTATTCGGTAGAGCACAGGTCCGACGCGCTCCAGAACTTTGTACGGTCCTTCGTAGAACTTGGCCCACTTGGTCTTGATACCGGTGTGTCGACGAGGACAGTAGTACCATACCCATTGGCCAGGTTCGAATGCGGCTGGGCGCACTCGACCATTGTATCGAACAGTCCGATGCTGCACGAACTGCTGAAAGTGAGTTCGCACCAGCGATAGGTGCCCTGCATCTGGTGCAGGCGTTGATCCACCAACTCGTCCACTGTTTGGTCGCAGAGTTCTGTCGCCGAACCATCGCCAAAGACTAGGCCGATGGGCGCGATAACATCTCGTCCCACGAACAGGAGGTTGGGGCTGAATTTCGTACTCGAACGCTCGGTAGCGTGGTTCGCAGCCATCACTTCAGGCAAGAGGATGCTGGAGTCGTCTGGAAGGGACTCTTCCGATCGAAGAGGAATTCGCGTAGTCTGCACCATCTCCACATGATGCGGTCGACGTGAGAGTTCGTCAGCGGAGGGTCGCGCGGAGTCGGGTTGGGGCTGATTCTCGAAATCGCACTCCTCAATGACGGTGAGACACGGGGCTCGCAGTTGAGAGGGCACCGTCTGAGTCGGCCGATCGTTAACTTCTAGCGGAACGTCGTCAAACACGTTCTGCCGAGGAGAGGACAGCAGGATGTCTGGGTCACCAGCCACATCGACTTCTGTGGTTCGAGCAGGTAGCGACGCACTGGTTACAAGAATGTCAGATTCGAGCACTTGTGTCGGTACAGGACAGGGTCGAAAGTCGTCCTTCTTGGTGGGAAGAACGGCAAACACCTCCACATCCGCTTCGCTCATAGGTGGCGCAACAGTTCTTGCCAACGCTATTTTCCGACATCGCGCAGTTCCGGTTGCACGAGACAGTGCGTAATCTCGTCCCCGTAGTTGAATTGATCGCTCGCGGAAATTCCAACTCGCGTTCTGCTGTTCCAGCCAATTGAGTCCCAGAATCATCTCGCTCAACTGCTCGCTGACGAGGCACGGAATCTGGAAGATCTGCCCTGCGATTTCACCTTGCACAGTAATCTCACCCAGCACACGAATGCTGGTGCCATTGGCCGCGTTCAGGAGCTGTCGCGATTCTCGCATGTCTTGAAGACGTACTAACGAAGCAGGAATTAACGACATCTCGCTTCCTGTGTCAATCAGAGCGAGGATCTTGCGCCCATTTATCCGAAGTGGCAAGTACGCGTTAGTACTTCCTTGGATATATCTTGCGTTAGCTATCCTTTCTCCTTCTTCTTGACCTTGTACGTCTGTCCTTGCTTGTGGACAGTCTTTCCGGAAATGTCCTGGCTGCAAGCAGAGAAAGCACCGACCACCACTTCGTCGATTCCTTCGACCTTGCGTCTCTAAATTGTTTCTCGTTCCTCCCTCCGATCTCTGTCGATTTTCCATCGGCACATATCGAGGTTCTACCGAGTGTCTTTCCCTTCCGTCAGATGCTTGCAACGTTGGCCCACACCACCACTGTTCCATCTGCAGTTGACGCTGTTCCATGTTAGCCATTTGCTCCGACAATCTACGAAGCAATTCTTCGCTAGAACTGTCATCTGTTCGGATCGCTTGGATTCGTCCCGATCTACGCTCATGGTCTCCAGTTCTACCTCGAGTTGCTCGATTCGCCTCTAGTCGAATAGCACATCTGCACGCTGCTTCGAGGTTAGTCGGTTCGCGGTCTCTCACGCATAGGGCAAGCTCGGAGTCGTCTATTGCGTCGAGGAATGCATCGATGGCGACCATCTCACTCATCTCCGTGGGCGGACCAGCATAGGCCAGCACCATCAGGCGTCGGATGTCTTGCGCTAATTCTTGCAAGGACTCTTCTTTTCTCTGTTTTCGCGCACGAAGTTGCGTACGATATAATGTTGTCTGGTCCGAACATCCATATCTGCTCCTAAGTCGCTTTATCAGATCGCTCGAGGATGACAGACCTGAGGCGTGAAATTCCCACAACAGATGCGCTGCTGGTCCTACCATGGCACACATCAATTGGTTCACCTTTTCGTCCTCGTCCCATCCATTCTGTCTCGAACAGATCTCAAACTTGACTAGAAACGCTTCCAGAGGCGTTTGACCATCAAATTTCTCTAGTTTCAGCCACTGCTTGTGTCTGTCTCTTGGTTGCTTCTTCGTTTCATCCTCTGTACATGATTTCGGTTCGATGGTCGGCTTATATCTCAACCCATCGCCTTCAACTAAAATCACTGGACGAGTTTCTAACGAACTGGTCACCAAGGGACGACTTAACGTTTGTCCGACTTCCGTGCACAGCCCAGGACCATTGCTTACACTTTTTCCACTCTGCCCGCAAATCTCACTGAGATGCCTACACAGTTCTTGTAGTGGTGCTAAAAGGTCTTGCAATTGTCCAGTCTGGGTCGTCGTCGTGTTCTTCTTTAGTCGTGAAGAATTAATGCTAGTTCCATCAACTTCTTCCATTCCCCTTGCGTACTCTTGTTGACATATACTCCTTTTCTTCACTTCACTGCCTCTTAATATCTCGCCTCTCCTTTCATCTTTCCGTTTCTCTATTTCGTCTCTGGTCTCATTATCCACTCTCGAACACCTTTCATTCTCTTCATCATCTTTTAAGCGCAATCTCCAACTTCTGAAATCACTTGTAAGTTTGGGCTGTCCTGTTTCATCCATTTCAACACACCCCACACTTCTGGAATCACTTGTAAACTTTTGCCCCCTTGATGTCATCGCTATCTCATCGAAGGGGGACGCCGAGGGAGCAATGGATGGATGATTATGGAGAGGCGTTGTAGCTTGATAATCTAGAGAGTCAGAATTCGGAATAGGTTGCAAATCAGAATGGTTCATTGAATAGGAGTCGTATATTTCAGAGTTAGCGGTTATTCTACCAGGACGCCGCTCGAGTGGAATAAAGGACATATCGTCGCCGGTTCTCTGTCCGAGAACGCCCGCCGCCAGGGGTCGGGCTGGGTCCGACTGCTCCCTGCCGTAGTCTGCTTCTAATTGGCCTGACACCACGCTAGCGTGCCATAACTGCATGAGTCCTACTCGGGCATCCGCTCGGGCCTCGTCGTCCGCCGCGGTTGTAATTATAGTTTCCCTCTGATCCCGTGTGAATGCGTCTTCTGCTCGATCGCAGGCGGAGTTATTAATGTTCGAGTACACGTGGGCAGTATTAAGGGTTGAATCATGGGAGGAATGTTTTTGTTGGGTTGCCATTTTCTCTTGCATCAGTTCACCAACAAACAACACACAAGATTCGCAAACTTAATCACCACTCGCAGTGTATTATCATTAAAGTAAAATCGCAAACAAACTGTCCGATTCAACTAAAATTACTAAAACCGGCCATATGACAACGTGTCAGCCATTACAGAACGCAACCAGAAAAAGAAAGATCTTAATCTTAAAGCGTTAACTATCAGTCGGTCGCTATGGGTAATTAATTGGCGCCCGCTAAATCTCGGCGGTTTCCACTATACCGTTTGGCCGTATCACGTGGCACGTGAGCTAAGGGCTGGTCCTTTACAAAACTTCATAAATAAAACAAGAATTCATTTAGCTTATTACAGCCCTCAGTCAATCCGTGTAGGATAATAATTATTATTCACACACGCGTAGCAGTAGACAGCTAGTAATAACAACGTGTAAATAATAGGAAATATTCGCTGAGATATACAAAAATATAATTATAATTAACAACAGAAATTTTTTTAAATAATATTATTAGAAATATTACAGAGTCTACAATTTACGTATAATGATTACACAATTGAAACTTGAGAAATGAATATTAATCTTAAACGCTATCATATTAAGTTTAGATCACTCCGTACTGATAACTTAATTTCACGCGTCTTGTATACAAAACCGGAAATAGAATGCTGCAAGATGTATTATTACTAATACCACAGTATTAGTAATAATACAGTGCTTATGCTAAGCCAAAACGCAGTAGCCTACTGTGTTTTCGCTTGACATTCGTTTGTGCGTGGCAGCAAATTCTGTTGTTAAAACACAGTGCTGCATGTGTTTTGGTTTGATTTCCAATGAAAAATATCCAACTTACTATGTTTTGGCAACATAAAATCTCGGAAACCAGTGAAAATTCAGCTCTGACACTAACAGGACATGAAGATAGTGACATCTTAAGCGTAAAAATGCAATAAAGTCAAAAACGATTTTTTTCGAGTTAGGCCTACTGTGTTTTGACTTTTCATTAACCGGATACTTTTATATCATAGTGGATTGCTTGCATGCATAACTTAAAGTCAGGAACGGCGTCCAGGAACTTATTCTTTCAACTCTGAACGCCTTCCAATCACTATAATTATTATAATAAGCCAGCACAGCCTGGAAAAAATAGGAAGGGCTCGAGGCGCTTCTTTTTTCCACACTTCAAGCACTAATTATAATTATGTACCTATGTCCGTAGGCGTGTGTGCTTGTGTGTACCCGGGTACTTGCATAATTATGTTCGGCTGAGGATAATATTATTGTAATAGTTGTCTTCTGTCGTCGTTCAGAGTTGTACAGCATCTCTTCTCAGTTTCTATATAGGGTGCTTTCATAATGAATAATTATGCTGTAAATTTCAATCCCGGATCTATTGCTACTCTAAAGTGGGTCAACATACAGTTAATAAATTAATGAGCGATAATCCGTAATCCAGTGCTTTCGTACTTTTTGAGATCCTGAATTATTAGTAGATATCTCACGTATCATAAATCTGACAAAAATCATCATATGATGTCCACACGCATCTACAGAAGAGGTCTTTTAGTCAAGAGTGGCCTTGTGATCAGAGAGAGAGAGAGAGAGAGAGAGAGAGAGAGAGAGAGAGAGAGAGAGAGAGAGAGAGAGAGAGAAAGAGAGAGAGAGAGAGAGAGAGAGAGAGAGAGAGAGGATCACTGATCAGCCATCTCTTGATGATATGCATCAAAATGCAGATCTGGTTATCATCAGTTAGCTGATGGCGGTCGTGCGTCTCTCTCTCTCTGCTTGTCTACACGGATCCCGGTTCGTCCAAGTCTATGTCTCCTGCAGTGTTCACGTGCGAACAATAATTATGCACTTGTTGTAACACAGGGTTACACACAGCAGCAGCAGCAGCAGCAGCAGCAGCAGCTTGTGCTCCATCTCCGCAATTTCAGTATCTCCTTCCTTTCTTTCTTTTTTCCTTCCATCATTCCTTCCTTCCTTCTTTCATCCTTCCTTCTTTTCTTCCTACATTTCTTTCTTTCTTCGTTACTTCCTTTCTTCATTCATCCGTCTCTCCACCCTTCCTTCTTCCGTCTTTTCTTTTTCTTCCTTCCTTCTTTCTTTCTTTCTTTCTTTCTTCCTTCCTTCCTTTCTTCCATCCTTCCTCTCTTCCTTCCATTCTTTCTTCCTTATTTCTTCCTTCTCTTCTTTCTTCCTTTCTTCCTTCGATCCTTCCTTCATTCCTTCGTTCCTTCGTTCCTTCCTTCACTTTCTCTCTCTCTCTGGGTTCTATATTCTCGTCAAATGTAGTCCAACCTATCTTCGCCTATTTAGCATGTAACGGAGGCAGCAGTTCATTTGTTCATCCCATGTTTCAGTATAACTATAAATCTGTTTCTTTGTATCTCTGCCTGTACCTCTGTGTGTGTGTGTGTGTTGACTGACTGTCTCAAAGAAAAGATGTTTGCTTCTACTAGACTACTTCCAATCACTCTCAAACTCCCGAACTCAATCCTAACCATCTTCAATGTCTACCGCCCTCCCTCCTCCTCCTCATACTCTAAACCTAACTCTGTTTTCTTGCAGGAATTTACCAACTTACTCTCCACTGCTGCCACAACTCCTCATGAATTCTTGATCACAGGGGATTTCAACATACATGTTGACAACCCATCTGACTCACTTGCTCCCGACTTCCTCACGCTCTTGTCATCTACTAATCTGGTCCAACACGTCAACTTTCCCACCCACTCTCACAACCACACACTTGACCTCATCATCACATCGTCTCTCTCAAGGCTATCGCCAAACATATCTTTCTCTTTTGATACTCCTTCTGACCATTACCCCATTTTCACACAACTTAACATACTACCTACTCCGCGTCCTGATCCCGTCTCTCATTCTTTCCGCCGCATCAGCTCCATAAACATTGAAGCCTTCAAGCACGATCTTGCCTCCTCAGACCTCATCCTAAATCCTCCGTCCTCTCTAGATGACCTCCTGTCCTCCTACAACACCACTCTCTCCATGATCCTCGACAAACACGCTCCTACTATTACCAAATCTGGTTCTCACTCTAACAACCCTTGGTATAACTCCTACCTCCAGGCCTTCAAATCTTTCCGTCGACGCCTTGAGCGTACTTACAAACGAACCCATGACCCTCAACTCCTCTCTGCTCTAAAAGCTGCTACAAACAAATACCATCACCTTCTGGCAATGGCCAAGAAGAGGTTTTACTCCTCACTAGTTCAATCCCGATCTTGTAATCCTCGTCTTCTCTGGAAAACGGTAAACCAACTCCTACATCGGAACTCCTCTAGCCCACTTCCAAACTCTCTACCATCTTCTTCAATCGCTGACTCATTTTGTTCGTTCTTCTCTGGCAAAGTAACTACTATCCGTCTCTCTCTGCAATCACTCCTCTCAAAATCTACCATCGACTCACCTGCAGATACACCCTCCTCCACTCACGACCTTCCGTCTTCCCCACCTCAATCATCACTATCTGCTTTTAGCCCAACATCAGAGTCTGAAGTGTCCAATTTATTACAATCTCTCCCAAACAAGCAGTGCGAACTCGACCCTATACCTACCGCCCTACTGAAAGAGTGCGCATCTATCATTGTCCCCATCATCACACAAATAATCAACCTCTCCTTATCTACTGGCAACTTTCCCCTCCTCTTCAAACATTCTTTCGTAACTCCACTTCTAAAAAAACCATCACTTGATAAGGAAATCCTTTCTAATTATCGACCTGTTTCCAACCTCTCATTCATCTCTAAACTAACAGAACGTGTCGTACTCTCTCGCATCAATGACTACTTGACTTCAAATTCACTCCTTAACCCAAACCAGTCCGGCTTTACTAAAAAGCACTCCACCGAAACACTTCTCACTTCACTCTACAATAAACTTGTCTCTGCCATCTCTCATCAACAAGTCTCCTGCCTTTGCCTCCTTGATGTCTCTGCAGCCTTTGACACCATCGACCATAACATACTACTCCAAAGACTGTCTTCCTGCTTTGGCTTTACCGACACTGCTCTCCTTTGGATTCAGTCTTATCTCTCATCACGCACTTTCTCAGTCAAAACACTTGAAACATCATCTCAATCACGCCCCCTCACCTGTGGTGTTCCGCAAGGTTCTGTCCTCGGGCCCCTCTTGTTCATCCTCTACACCACTCCACTCAGTTCACTCATAAAAGCATCCACAGTCGACCATCATCTATATGCTGACGACACCCAATTATTCATCTCTTTCTCTCCAAGCAGCTTCTCTGACTCCATAAATAATCTTCTCTCTGTGGTCACCCAAATCACCTCTTGGATGACCTCAAATCTCCTCTGCCTTAACCCCTCCAAGACAGAATTTATACTAATTGGCCTCAGAGAGCAACTCAAGAAAATTCCTGATCCCTCTATTTCCTTCAACAATGACTCTTCTTCCAACCACACTTTCTCCGCAAATTCTCCTGTCCGAAACCTAGGTGTAATCTTTGACCAGCATCTTAGCTTCTCCGACCACATAACCCAACTTTCCCGCACTTGTTTCATGCACATACGAGATCTCCGCAGAATCCGACCTATGCTTGACTTTAAAACTGCATCCACAATAGCCACATCCATAGTTCATGCGAAACTTGATTACTGCAACTCTCTCTTCCTAAACATTGATATAACCCAAATTAACCGCCTCCAAGCTATCCAGAATGCCCTCGCCCGTGCAGTGACGAAAACCCCCAAACGTCACCACATCACTCCTGTCCTGAAATCACTTCACTGGCTCAAAATACCTGAACGCATCGAATACAAAGTCCTCTCACTCACTTACAATACACTTCAATCATCCCAGCCGTTCTACCTTCGTCAGTTGTTCACCATCCAGCCACCTCGTTCAACACGCTCCTCATCCTCCATTACACTGCTTCGCCCTCCCATCACTTCATCACTGAAATTCGCAAACCGCTCCATAGCCATTGCCGTTCCACCTCTCTGGAACAAACTTCCGCCAGCACTTCGGCAAACTTCCGACCCATCATACGAACTCACCAAAACTCCACCTCTCGCTATCTCCCCACAGGTCTTTCACTCAAAACTGAAAACATTGCTCTTTCAAAAATCCTATCCTGATTCTTCTTCTCCTTACATCCCCCGCCACTTCAACTCTAAACATCACCCACCTTAGCCGTCCATCTATCTGCCTGCCTGACTCTCCGGACTTGACCCGCTGCCTATCGATTTTGTTTTGACTGAGCGCCTGTGAATAAGCTGGTTCCCGCGACTTGGCTTTTGTGGGCGCTGTAGAAGTTTCGAGATTACGATTACTACTGAAATAGAGAAAAGCTATCGGTATACGTTTAAATGGAAAGAAGCTGAGAAACAACGTTGAGCATCATGCTAAAGAGAAAGACTTGGAGTCCAGCCAAGGTTTGATCAGAAGGAATTGTGGCAGAATAATTCCATCTCCGGATAATCTTCTCACTGACTTCATTTCCACATCATAATTATTATAGTGATAGCTGGATGAGTGTTAATCTAAGATTGAAATCTTACATATGATGTGTTTCTACTGCAGCAGCAGCGGGCAACTTCTGATCTCTGATCTCCTCATAGCATAGCAGACCAGAAGATAAGCATTAAGCACTAGACGACGGCGACGACGGCGATGGCTGTCGACTCTGTTTTTCTGTTGAGGTTCATAACATTTAGCAGCCTCTAATAACACCCTGCTGGGTGGACCAAAGGTAATGAGTGGAACTCAAGCGGCAGATCATTACAATTGTCACGGGATATTCTACCACCTCTGAAGCTATCCGGGGTGTGGAACATATCGGGTGTAAAGTAGGCTATCGGGGGGATGAACCATTCTATCCCAATTATTATAAAATGCGTATAATTGATCTATTAATCTGAAATCAAAATTTAGAGTGACTCTAATAATTGTTATTAGCAATGTTCAAAGCAAGGCAACTCGAATTTGCTTCTTGACTACAGATGTTCCTAAATGTTCAAAATGTTCTAATTGTCCTAAAAGAAAAACAAACAAAGTCAACTGGCAGGAATAAACGCAAAATATGTTAGTGGCAATGTTCAAAACAAAGCAAAAGGAAGTTAATTTGCAAAAGTAATTAGCACGCTGCACGCGGAAGTGACTTTTCAACTGCTCTTCAGCTGGTGGATTACGATTATTATGGGGAATGCTCTATTTCATGACACCAGCCTTAGGCACAGCAAAGCAGGCAGTTGCCTGGATCGCCATTTGGGCTGCGGCCCGTGTCGCGTGACAGACTCTCCTAAGAGTCTCTCCCGAAGACTTTATTTCGAAACGGATCTGTTCCAGAATAAATTCGCTCCCCGGAGACTATATTCTGAAATAAAATCTCCGGTGGAGAGGATATTTTTTCCGTCGACGAAATAAAGTCTTTAGAGATGAGAAGATTAAACCGTTAGTTTACATTGGTAAATTATTTAGCAAGAAAATATACACCGTGATTAAAGAAAAACTAAGCCAAATTGTTTTTCATATATCTCTAATACCTGATGACATATCACGCTAAAATTTTCCAAATATATAGAGAATTGGACCAAGAGTATTATTCCAAAATTTCATGTGACAAAGTTGAACGGATAAAAAGGTATGAACCTTTAAACTTCATACGCCAAAATTTTAGTTTACAAGCAATTTTCTGTTAGATTCAATAAAATGTAAGTCAAACTGTTTATCTTATATCTCTAATGCCTGATGATTAATTATACTAAAATTCCTCAATATTTAGACAATTGAACCAAGAATAGGATTCCAAAATATCATGTCATAAAATTGAACGGAGAGAAAGATATGAATATTTCAACTTCATCTCCCGAAATTTCAGTTTTCAGCAAGTCTGTTATGGTGTTCTTTGCGGTTTCGACGCTTGAAAGTTCTAAATTTTGGTCTTCAGTGATCCTGGAGTAAAAATTAATGGAGACTATTATCGCGACGTTCTGCTGTCACAACATCTTCTACCTGTAATCAGAAGTCTAACCCCAGAAGGCTGCTTTGTTTTTCAAGAGGACATAAATCTGGAAAATTTTAGAATGATTGATCATCAGGCATTAGAGATATAAGAAAACATTTTATTGAATCTGACAGAAAATTGCTTGTAAACTGAAATTTCGGCATGTGCAGTTGAAAGATTCATATCTTTTTATCCGTTCAACTTTATCTGATGAAATTTTGGAATTATATTCTTGGTCCAATTCTCTAAATATTTGGAAATTTTAGCGTGATATGTCATCAGGCATTAGAGATATATGAAAAACAATTTGGCTTAGTTTTTTTTTAATCACGATGTATATATACTTTTACAACAGAACATGTTTTCCAATACAGAGTTTCAGCCAGGGGAGACTCTGTTTCGGTGGGAGACGTTGTATTGGGGGAGATTTTGTATCGTGACACCGGTAGTTATTGAACCCGTGATCTGTCCGTTGTTGCAGGGGACGACGAGATGGGAAAGTTGTCTTGGCGTATCCTCGGGCTAAGCCCGCTGGAGTGCGCGTGGTTTTCGTCACTCTGGTCGCCGGAGATGAGAGAACGTTCGATGTTTCCCTCCAGTGGGATTGCTTCGAGACTCCTCGTCGGTGGCAATGGTTCGAAGGCTGCCGGGTGCAGCGTGGTGCGAAGGAGTATCAGTCGCTCGGACAGGAAGACGAAGCTAGCAGCCGTGAAGGGAGGCTCCTAGCGAGGGTCTTCTGCTAGTGGAGTTACGAACCCTGTGTTGAGAGACAGCCAACCTCATCGAGGCAGAGAGTGGATCCGACGCTACGGAGCTGTACACCCGTTCGCGGGCGTCTTCTTCTTCCACCAATGATGGCGGTGATGTCGCACACGCAACCCTAAGTGACCCGGGAAGCTCACAGCGTCCTGGTAAAACGGAGTATCTCCCGGAGCTTGGGCAGCCATATACCCTCGGTAACTTAGGTGCTACCGTAAGGGTAGGAAGAACGCCACATAGTAATATAGTATTTATTTATTTATTTCAGAAATTTATATAGCGCCTCTTCAAGGTGCTACCGTAAGGGTAGGAAGAACGCCACATAGTAATATAGTATTTATTTACTTATTTCAGAAATTTATATAGCGCCTCTTCAAGGTAGGCTACTCAGAAGCGCTCCCGGCCCAAACACGGCAAAATAAAACAGTTTCTTAGGTTCCTAAGGAACAGAGTGGAGTGACCCCTGGGAATTAAGCGCAGTGTAACAGGGAGACCATTCAAAGTTGTAGGACCTGCAACAGAGAATGAACGACGCTGTCGGATAGCAGTCCGACAGCGGGGAACCAGAAGCTCAGCTTGGTTCGCCGATCGAAGGGTGGATCGACGCTGAACTCCCAAGGTGGAACAACAGAGTTCTCGAAATACGGTGGAGCTAGTACTTCAATGCACCGCCTAACCAATGCAATGACCCTGTATGCAATCCGCTGAGGAGAAGGGAGCCAGTGCAAGATATCCCGCATATAGGATGAGACATGGCCATATTTTGGGATATGGCCAACAAGTCGCGCCGCAGAGCGGAGGACCCGTTCCAGGCAGCCAATCCGGTCAGCCGGTTGTCCATGATAGAGGGTGCTGCAGTAGTCAAGGCTGGAAACTACAAAAGAGTGAACAAGAGTAGAGGCAGCACCAAAAGACAGAGAACGGGAGACCACCTTAAGCTGACGCAACTGGTAGTAACAGCTTCAGCATAGCAGGTTTATATGCCGAATGAAAGTTAGCTCTTGGTCTAAAATAATGCCAAGGTCCCGCACAAAAGGTGAGAAAGTAATAAGAGGAAACTCTAATGCTAAGGCTTTCACGTCAATTTTTGCCAGTTGTTGACGCGTCCCAAACCAGATATATTGCGTCTTGGTAGGGTTCAGTCGCAAACGGTTAGAAAACATCCAGGCTTCCAGGGTTTCCATAGCCCTACAAATTTCTCAAACCGCATCAGCAGCGGCAGATGCTGGACAGTGAACATATGCTTGGAGGTCATCAGCGTAGGATTGACTCAGGATTTTAGTTGCCAATAAGAGTGGTCCAAGGTCGGCAGTGTATATTATACTAGCTGAATTACCCGTCGTTGCCCGTGAAATTTCGGTTTTTAGTCCCCAGCCACGCTGACCCCGCTCCCACCCCACCTTTCTCATCCCGCCTTCTTCCATCGGTTTGGGTCCACTATTCCGAGGGTCCACTATTCCGAAGGTCCACTATTCCGAACTCTAACCCTAAACCTAACCCTAAGCCTAACTGTAACCCTAACCCTAACTCACCCCAATCCTAACCATAACCCTAAACTTATAACCCTAACCCACCCCAACCCCAACCCTAACCATAACCCTAAACCTAACCCACCCCAACCATAACCATAACCATGACCCTCCCCAACCCTAACCCTAACCATAACCTTAAACCTAATCCTAACCCACCCAACCCTAACCCACCCTGACCTAAACCCTAACCCTAACCCACTGTAACCCTCAACACAAGGATAACGAACAAAATATAGCGGATATTCGGAATAGTGGACCTTCGGAATAATGGACCCTCGGAATAGCGGGCCGTTACCCTTCCATCGGCCACAACCCGGCCGCATCTTGGGGTGTCTGGCGTTCTCCGTGAAGTGTAGGTTTTTCGCCCCAACCCAGCTCCCACCCGCCCAGTACGATTGGCGAAAACAAATGGCAGATTAAATACTTAAACATTAATGACCGGCATCTATCTAAGCGCGCGCTATAAAATAATTCGGCGAAAATGAGGTTAAGAAGTGATGACGTCAGAAATCTATGAGCTCGCTGAACGGGTGGAAAAGTTTCGGCTTAGGCCTAAATTTTAAGTTAGATCTCTGGCCGACATTTTAAATGTTCAAAACTCGGGAAAAGGTAAGATTTTTGGATCGCGAACCCCGATAGCGTTGTCCGGGGGTGCTAAAATGTATGATAATCCTTCAGTTTAGGTAGTTTATTTCACGCTTATTAACACGCTACATCATATATGTATTGGTGTTCTAAATATGTAGTCTATTGTTTGTCACTTCCTGTCGTCGTAATTTTTCGGAAACACTAAAATCGAAACACTAAACAATAAACAACTGAATTTTTTTGTAAAATTTTGTCTAGACATGGCAGGGAGACCGGCAGCTCCAACAGTTATAGTGAATCCTAATACTGTTATTGCTGTTCAATTTCGGAACGACGTTTACATTTTCGCATCACTTTTGCCTGAGATTGCGACCCCTGCATTATGTCTGCAGTGGTTGGCTAGTCGACGCTTAATAAGAAACTGTTACCCATGTCCGAGTTGCCAACAACTGGCTAGTTTTACTGTTCACAACAAGAGTTTGTTTGGCAGGTGCTGGGTATGTAATCGTTGCAAAATCTCTAAATCTGTGAGAGACGGTTCATTCTTCTCAAAAGGCCATCTCATGTTGAAGCAAATTATCATCCTTACGTACTGTTGGGCGCTTGACCTGCCCCAAACTGTTATGGCACGCGAGGCTGAAGTTGGTGGTGAAAGTACAATCGTTGACTGGTGCAATTTCATGAGGGAGGAGTGCTAAGTGTGGTTAAGCAATAATAGTGATGAAATTGGCGGAATGGACGACCAAGGAAATGCCATTGTCGTTGAAACAGACGAGTCGAAATATTTTCACCGGAAATATCATCGTGGCCAGTGGCGTGACGGCCACTGGGTATTTGGTGGCATAGAAAGTTTCCAGACAGATCAGCACGAACACTAGAAGCGCTTATTTAGCAGTAGGCCTACAGAATTACCGAGATCGCATATTGTTTCAGATGGGTGGGCATCATATGCCAACATTCCAGCCCTGAATAACGGGGTTTATACTCACTCTATTGTTGTGCATCAGCATCATTTCGTTGATCCACATGAACCGGATACACACACCCAGAATGTGGAAAACATGTGGATGCGAGCGAAGCGAAAATTACGACGACAGTTTGATACATCGAGGGAATTGTTTCCCTCGTATCTTCACGAATTTGTTTTCCATAACAGATTCAGTGGCCAAGATATTTTTGGAGTTTTCCTACAGACAGTTTCAGACAATTATCCCATGTGATTTTCTGCTGAAATAATTAAACTACCTAAACTGAAGGATTACCAAAAGTATTTTTGTAAATATTGGGAAAAATCGGTCGGGTGGATAAGAGGAAAATTGTCCACAAATCTAGTTACTAGTTCATTTTATAGGTTTAGCAGATATAATAGGGGACCTGGGACAGAGCCTTGGGGCAGTCCAAACGGGACAGGTGCCCAGGATGATCTAGTAGCCCCACAAGCCACAGTGTAAGAACGGTCCTGAAGGTAGGAAGAAAGTTTCCTGAGATGCCAAAAGAGATAGAGAGTCAAGTTAAAAGGATATATACATATATGCGCTCTGCTGCTCGGCTTATTGGTCATATCCCAAAATTTGCCCCAATTTCTGCCTACATGCGTGATGTTCTGCACTGGCTTCCAGTCTCGCAGCGCATCTCGTACAGGCAGCACTTGTTTGGCGGTCCTTAATTGGTAGTGCTCCTTCCTACTTATCTGATCTCTGTCGCCCTGTCTCTGTTGTAGCCTCCTGTAGAACTTTGCGCTCTTCGGCCAATGGGGAGCTGCTGGTCCCTCGAACCCGCTCTGCTACCAGACGGCGTCGAGCCTTCTCGGTTGTTGGCCCGTCCACATGGAATGGGCTCCCACTTGCACTACGCTTACTACCTCGGAATAATTTGCTTGCTTTCTACAAGTTGCTCAAGACCTATCTTTTTAGCTGTGGCTGGACTGGTAGCGCCTCTGAGTAGGCTTCTTGAAGGGGCGCTATATAAGTTTTCGGAATGAATGAATGAATATACAGGGTGCGGCAAAATAAAGTAATCCCCTACGGTTTTTTGCCCATATCTTGGCCAAACATGCGAATGTTTAAATGAAACTTTACAGACTTAAAGGCAATTCATATCTAAGTACCATGGTCAAATTACAAAAAAATATTTCAAACAGAACAAAAGTTATATCACTTTTAGTGAGGCCACCCAGCGTTTTTTGATGATTCAAAAACGAAACGCAACAAAATTTAGGTTTTTTGCCAATATCATGGCCAGAAGTAAGAATTTCAAAATGAATCTTTGCAGCTTTAAAGACAATTCATATTTACACATGATGGCCAGATTTCATAAAAATATTTCAAACAGAACAAAAGTTATACCACTTTTAGTGAGGCCACCCACCGTTTTTGACGATTCAAAAACGAAACGCAACAAAAGTAACAAAAACACGCTTTTATTAAGTCTCATCTCAAATAACTGTTGTCAAATGAACTTGGTAGTGCTTCACAACTTGTGATCAATGTGCCCGCCACCAGTGCCAAAACTTCTTTTGAGTCTCTTTGCAAAGTTCTTGATGGAGCTGTTGATTAATCTGACAGATTCCTTATTTACCGAGTTTATTGTCATCTTGCTAAGTGACTTCTCAGTGACGTGCAGCTACGCTGGCACCCTGTTCCTTTTTTAAATAGTTATAATAATGATCATCTGACAATATCAAGGCTATCTGATAACAATTATTTGAGATGAGACTTTATAAAATCGTGTTTTTGCTACCTTTTTGCTGCGTTACGTCTTTGAATCGTCAAAAAACGGTGGGTGGCCTCCTTAAAAGTGCCATTACTTTTACTCTGTTTGAAATATTTTGCTGAAATCTGGCCATCATGTGCAGATATGAATTGTCTTTAAGCCTGCAAAATTTCATTTCGAAATTCTTACTTCCGGCCAAGATATTGGCCAGAATGATTAAATTGGTTTTTTCTTATTTTTTGTTGCGTCGCGTTTTTGAATCGTCAAAAAATGGTGGGTGGCCTCACTAAAAGTGATATAACCTTTGTACTGTTTCACATATGGCGATGAAATTTGGCTATTGTACGTAGATATGAATTACCTTCAAGCCCATAAAACTGGATTTGAAAAATTCCTATTTTTGGCCAAGATATTGACAAAAAGCCGTAGGGGATTACTTTATTTTGCCGCACCCTGTATGCATGCACGCACACAAAGGTAAGCAATGCACGAGTAAGACACAGTTGATGCAGTTAGTGTCACAATTGAAAACGTGCAACCTTTCTATGCATACTGATTAAAAATAATACTATACTGATCACAATTATTATCATTAATCTCAACTGAAAGCAATCCATAACACATAATGCATTTGTATAATATATAGGTTATGTATATATTACTTATACTTATATATCATACGAACAGCAAAGAATATGAATTTCTAATAATTAGTAGATCTGCTTCAGTCTGCAGCAAGTGAGCAATTATAATATCATTATTATAATTATAGCATCAACGTTTAAAAATCTCTGCAATAAATAAGCAGACATAAAAATCAACATGACTAAAATTATGCAAATTTGTGACAACTATTAAATCTATAATTATGATACACAGGCATCGTAGTCGATAGGCTAGACCAAAATAAGGCCAGGCATAAATGAAGCCAGACCTAAATAAACCTTTCTGAATAAGGCTAAGCCTATACGAAGCTAGGCCTTAGTACAAACAGAAAAAATCATCGTAATTACTAATTGGAGTCATTTTAGTTCTATTATACTGCAGCTGTAACTGGCCAGAGCAGAATCGATTGACAACCGGAGACGAAATGAAATGTTTACAATTTCGAATCATTCGTAGAAATCGTCAAATCATCGGAATAATAATAATTATTGCATGCAGCAGATGTTCATTGAATCCATTAATAAACTGAAGACAAACATTAGTCTCACTTCTGTCTCCCTTCTCTGAATGATTCTCGCCAGGACTTTTTTTAACGTGCAGTTGTACACAAAATGTGCAGTTCTAAATGGATTTGTGCAACTGTAGATGCACTTCTGTGACAAGTTCTGTGCAGTTAAAACTAGCAAAAAAGGTCATTGTCATCCGATTGGAAGTAATTTATCATGGAGGATGGGAAAGGAAAGAAGGGGTTGTGCAGCTCTAAAAACTCCTTAAAACAGCCCTGATCCTCGCTCAGTTATCTGCTCAGATCATCCTTTTTAATGAATGTCGCTAATCAAGAGACACCGACCAACGCCGCTGTGAACGTCTTCCGTCCGGCATATATGCAAACTGATGCAGACTGATGCAGACTGATGCAGACGGATGCAGACTGATGCAGACGGATGCAGACTGATGCAGACGGATGCAGACGGATGCAGACTGATGCAGACGGATGCAGACTGATGCAGACGGATGCAAACTGATGCAGACGGATGCAGACTGATGCAAACTGATTCAGACTGATGCAGATGCAGACTGATGCAAACTGATGCAGACTGATGCAGACGGATGCAGACTGATGCAGACGGATGCAAACTGATGCAGACGGATGCAGACTGATGCAGACGGATGCAGACTGATGCAGACTGATGCAGACTGATGCAGACGGATGCAAACTGATGCAGACGGATGCAGACTAATGCAGACGGATTCAGACGGATGCAGACTGATGCAGACGGATGCAGACTGATGCAGTAACAGTCATCTCAAAAGAGGAGGAGGAGGAGGAGGAGAAGGAGGAGGAGGAGGAGGAGGAGAAGGAGGAGGTGCATCAGAGGCATAATAATTCTCCTCAGATTACAATCTTAACTCTTTAGCTATAATCTTAATTCAGGAAAACGACGCCCACTCTGCAGAGTATAGAGTGGCAGAGAGTAGGAGACAGACAGAGAGAGAGAGAGAGAGAGAGAGAGAGAGAGAGAGAGAGAGAGAGAGAGAGAGAGAGAGAGAGAGAGTTAATAACGCATCCATTTGTCTGTTTGCATCGATCGTCACAATCTCTGCATGATCCGTCTCTGAAGAATCTCGTGTCTGCTAATCGATCTCAATCAATTCTCTTAATAATATAATAGTAAAATTCTCTTGAGTGCAATCAATGCATGACGACTAGAATTAACCAGCATTCAGACGTTACAAGATAAATATAAATCCTGAGGGATCATTGATACCTCGGGTAAAAAAAGATTAGGAAGGCTAAATGTTGTTTGAGTCAAATCTGTTGGACGGTTCGAAGAAGCGTCCCTTTCAATTACTTCGGCTTCTTGTGAGGAAATGAGTTCCGAAAACGACAGCCATGTGATGATTACTACCATGTGAGGCTGGCTTTGTGTGAAACAGTTTATATTGTTTGTATTAATTTGAAAGACATCGAAGTTTAATTTGCCAGGCATGTGCTTCGAATGGATTCGTCCATCGGTGGATTTAGGTGAGTAAGATAGAAGTCGTATTGACCTTCCTCCGACGACGTGGTCGACATCCTCTCCCTGAAGAACCTCCTCCTCACATCATCGTCATCATCGTACTCTGATCCAATCGGTCGATGGTGACTGCATCGTCGTCGTCGTCGCTCCACTTCCAAATCGTTTCCTTCTTCTTCCAAGTCGCTTCCTTCTTCTGGATTCAACCACATCTTGCGATCTGTCGTTGGTTTCATTCTGGAGCAATAGAATCCTTCGTTCTGTCCTTCCTTCCCCCCACTCGTCCTCCTCCTCCTCCTCCAACTCCAACTCCCATTCCTACTCTGCAACTCATATAAGTCGTCTTCTTCTTCGTCGTCCAACCACAGCTGCTGCTGCTGCTGCTGCTGCTGCTGCTGCTGCTGCTGCTGATGCTGCTGCTGCTTCTGCAGATTCCGATGATGATGAATGAGGACATCATCGACGACGTTGTTGTTGTCCACTTCGCATCCTCCATTCATTCCGACCGCAGCAGATGACGACGACGACGACGATCTCGACTTCTTCGTCTTCGTCTCTTCTTTCGTCTGATGAACGATGACGACGTCGTTGTTCATGTATGGATGGTTGACCATTTGGAAGCATTGCGGAGGAGGAGACATCAGCAGAAGATCCAGCTGCGAAACGATGGACGTCGATGGTGATGATGATGATGATGATGATGATGATGATGATGAGTCCTCATGTGGAAGTGGAATCGATCCTTTCTCCACCATCACCTCATCCTCCACCACCTCCTCCTTCTCTTCTGACAAAGACTTTCCTCTCGTCTGTTCACTTCTCTCATTTCCATCATTTACTGGCTTCGTGTAATCATCGGCTTTCGGCTCTTGGCTGACGACCTTCACAAGTCCTTCTTCATCCAGCTTTTCCTTGCCACTTAACCCCGTCCCTAATCCATCATCCTGTTCATCCTGCGCTTTGCCTACACCCAGTTGCATGCTGCTGGTGCTGCCTTCCTCCTCTTTCCTCTCCAGCAGACTGTCGCTCTTCACCTCCTCCTCCTTCTTCTCTTTCCTCTCCACCTCCTCCTTCTCCTCCAGTGATCCAACATCGATTTTCTTAGAGGAGGACAACGACAGAGGAGGCTCTTCACACTGACCTTTGCTGACCTCTGTTTCTGCGTGAGAACCACGGAGACGTTCACAATTGTTGACATCAGTCGTCTCTCTCTTTCTTCTCTCATTATGATGATTCTCTTTCAGGAACTGACGCATAGAGAGCTTCGACTGCGGTTGCTCTACTCCAGCTTCCATGTTGTCTTCCTGCTTCCTTTGAATTTCATCGTCATCGTCGTCTATCTTGATTTTCTCGTTTCGTGAAGCCAATGGAGTCAAATAACCTCCATCTGCTGATAGTAGTAAGTCTTCTCCTTTCCATTCACGTCCTCCTCCTGCTTTTCCATTGCGTCTTAGACCACCAGCAATGCGCTGACCTGGAACGATGTAATCCAGATCGTCTATTCCTCCTCCACCTCTTCCTTCTCCTCCTCCTCCTCTTCTTCCTCCTCCTCCTCCTCTTCCTTCTCCTCTTCTTCCTCCTCCTCTTCTTCCTCCTCCTATTCCTCCTCCTCCTCCTCCTTCGCTGGTGCTAATCCTGTCGGACAGCACATAGCTGCTTTCATCTTCGTTGCATTGTGGTTGTCGTCGTCGAACGTGATATCTTCCCTTTGGAACAATTGCATTCATCAGCTGATAGGACGACGACGACGACGACCCGTGACCTCCAACATCCATAAGAAATGACCTCTGATGGTCCCCCGCTGCTGCTGCTGCTGCTGCCATCGTTGATTCGTCCGATTCTCTCAACTGACAGATAAAACACTTTCGACAGACGAAGACCTTCTTCTTCTTCTCCTTCAACGATTTTCCATTTCCATCATCCACTTCCCTCTTCCTTCCAATCGACCAATCGATCGGTTCGTCGTCGTTGTTTCTCTGACCTTCAACGACGACCTTCAACGCCTCCTCCTCCTCCTCCTCTGACCTCCTCCTCACAGTCCTCGTCACTCCATTGTAGTCCATCTCTCTCCTTCCAACTGACACCGGATGCAAGTGTTCTGTTCGCTGCCTCGAGAGAAGAAGATTCCCTTGACCGATGATTGGTAGATGATGGAAGACTTCGTTCTTCTGGTCATCACGACAGACGACCTCTTCCTCTTCCACCTCCACCTCCACCCCCACCTCCACCTCCACCTCCTGGCCATGATGACAGCTGCTGTCCTTCCCAAACGCCTCTTTCCTACATTGCAGAAGAGGTTGATGTCCGCAACTGCCCGTTGCTGTCCTCGGAACGTCATAGTATAGACGACGATCTCGCCTCCCCATCATCATCATCTGTTGGTCCAGCAGCTGAGACGTTGGTCTGTCATAGCAGCATCCCTCAGCTGTCTTCTTCCATCGCTCTTTTCTCCAACATCCGTGACTGCTGCTGCTGATGCCGCTATTGTAATAGGACTCATTGTCAAAGAAAGGCCCGAGATGTGCCATCCGTTGCTCCTCCTCCTCCTTCGCATCCTCCACGTCCTCCTCCTCCCCATCTTCTGCTGCTGCTGCTGCTTTTGTTGGGTATTTATAGAACGATGAGCTGACGTCATCGCTGCAACCACTGCACATACATCTCTCCAGCTTCCTCTTCTCTTCCAGGCGCCTCATGTAGCCTGCAGGCTGCCATCCCACTGCACAGTCATCGTCCTCATCGCCTCCTCCGCCTTCCATCTTCCATCCTCGCAGAGACCCACCGGCCCTGCCGCCGCCCCCGCCCCCAACCCCGCCGCGCAGTCCTCCTAATGGAAAGGTGGAGGCCATCGTGGAGCCCCTGCTGCTGCTCCACCTCCTTCCTCTTGGGTATGCGTCGGGGGTCGAGGGGACCATGTCGAGCAGAAGGAGGTCGTCGCCTCGTAGAGATGCACCACCAGCAGCAGCAGCAGCAGCAGCAGCACCAGCAGCAGGGAATCGTCTTCTTCCAGCGGACGACAGAGACGAATGGGTTCGATCCCGAAAGTTCCATCCAGATCCCAGCGTAGCGCTGTTGGTTTGTTTGCCATTGTGACGGAAGAGCGCTGTTCTTTTGTCGCCCTTCGGTTGATGTGAGGAGGAGGGGGAAGAGGAGGAGGAGATACTGAGGCTGAGGGTTCTCGACCTTTGGCGACCAACAGATGATGGAAAGAGCATCTCCAGGAATTCATCATGCTCAGCTGGAATCGAAGGATGCAAGTCATTGCCATCTCCAGCCAATCCATCTTCCACCTCCTCATCCTTCTCGCTCATCAGCCGAGATGTTCTGACACCTGCAGCAGCAGCAGCAGCAGCAGCAGCCGCCACATCATCAGAGCAAGTTCTCAAGAAACGACCTGGAAAACACAATAGATTGCATTAAACAATGGATCGTCTTCTTCGCAATCTCGGAACAACACAATGGAACCATAAAAAAAAGAAAAGGCAGAGAAAAGAAATTAGAGAAGACCTCAATGTTTTCTCTTCCATGAATACACATCTACCATGAATCCACCTCTATCATAAAACCATTTCTACCATGAATCCACCTTTGCAATTAATTCCTGTCTCTACCATGAATCCACTTCTACCATGAATCCACCTCTATCATAAATCCATCTCCACCATGAAACCACCTTTGTGGGGTGCGGTGGTGCAGTGGGTATGTTCGTCGCCTTGCAGCCGAAGGGTTGCAGGTTCGAATCCATCTCAAGTCGCCGCGTAGGGACCTTGGGCAAGTCCTTCACTCGCAATTGATCAGCGCTTCGGCGTGAAAATCCGATGCAGTGTCCGCTCTGTAGTCGGGAGCGCCTCTGAGTGGAAAGCTTGAAGGGGCGCTATAACAAGTGCACAAGTACACAAACGAACAAACGAAAAACACCTTAGCCATGAATCTTGCACCCAACTTTGTGACAACAGACAACGGAAAGACAGACACAGACAGACAGACCCAGACATAGACAGACACAGATAGACACAGACAGACACATATACAGACAGACAGAGACAGACATAAACAGACACACAGACATAGACAGACACAGACAGACACGATCGATAAAGACAGACAAAGCTCGAGGGTACGTACCATACGTATTCTATTTTTTTGAAAGGTATGTACGTATTTTAACGTACCCTATTTTAGGGTACGTAAACAATAATAAAAATACGTTAGCCTCGTCATTGCTCATTATAGGAATGTTCGATTTAATTTAAGCAAACAATCACAGCCAAATATAAGGCGTAGTGAATTGCTGAAATGCTATATTGTAAGTCTATGTTTATCCAGCATACATTGCACTCAATGCACTAATGTCAGTCAGCCGTCTCAGTTCTGCTGCAAAGATGTGTTCTTATGCGATTGCCTGATCCGACCCAGAACTGCTTGTCGAAAAAATTGCATTCAATCAAATAATTGTATTTCGCATTTTTCAAAACTTTCACGTGCGTCCATTCCTTCTGCAGGTTCTCTGGGCATCGCTGACTCGCTGACAGATGCGTAGGCTATATAGATATAGCCTACTGCAACTTTTGAGTTAGGCTACACCAATTTGCAAACCAGCGACGTGTACTTAGCTCTCATCACAAAGACAGTGCAATTTGCATTAAATTAATTATAACCAAAGAATTTATCGAATTAAATTTACTGCTACGCTACCGGAAGGACCGGTTTCAACGACGCATAGGCCTACAGTTGACGTCAGATTATACGTTGGCTATGGGTCGCTGAGTAAACGATGCATAAATAAAATTTTTGTGTATGGTACATGTACGTACCATACGCGTATTCTATTTTTTTAAAGGTACGTACGTATTTTAACGTATTCTATTTTAGGGTACGCGT
This sequence comes from Lumbricus terrestris, assembly GCA_949752735.1. NCBI lineage: Eukaryota > Metazoa > Annelida > Clitellata > Crassiclitellata > Lumbricidae > Lumbricus > Lumbricus terrestris. The sequence continues at coordinate 76,860,161 of OX457038.1, read as the reverse complement.
ACCCTCGAGCTTTGGAGACAGACATAAACAGACATAGACAGACACAGACCGACATACGCAGACAGGTGCAAACAGACACATGGACAGACAGACAGACATAGACATACATAGACAGACACATGGACAGCCAGGCTGTCTGCCTGGCTGTCCATGTGTCTGTCTATGTCTGATGACCTACTGATTGACTTCTGACATGTTGATTCACTGACAGGTTGGATGGCTGGCTGGTTGATTGTCAAAATTACTAACACTGACTCAATAGCTGACTAAATCACTTATTCACTTACTGACTGTTTGACCGATTAAATGGCATTTCGATTGACATATTGATTAATGCCGATTGACATATTGATTAGAGAGACAGATTTTAGCTGGCTTAGCATTCGCACCAGCTTGTTGTTGACTCCATAATTTATGAGTCCATGTCCGCCCATGTTACGCTCTGGTCAATGCTGTCAAAGGCTTTTCGGACTGTCTGAACGATTGACTGACTGACAAACGGGCATGCTGGGAGAAAAAATTTATTATGGCTTCTTGACTAATTGAGTGTTCGATTGTCAGAGTAATTGGCTGACTGACTGACAGACCGACCGACCGACCGACCGACCGACCGACCGACTGACTGACTGACTGACTGACTGACTGGCTGACCGACCGACCGACCGACCGACCGACCGACCGACCGGCCGACCGACCGACCGACCGACCGACCGACCGACCGACCGACCGACCGACCGACCGACCGACCGACGGGCCGGCCGGCCGACCGACCGACCGACCGACCGACCGACCGACGGACCGACGGACCGACCGACCGACCGACCGACCGACCGACCGACCGACCGGCCGACCGACCGGCCGACCGACCGACCGACCGACCGACCGACCGACCGACCGACCGGCCGACCGACCGACCGACCGACCGACCGACCGACCGACCGACCGGCCGGCCGGCCGGCCGACCGACCGACCGACCGACCGACCGACCGACCGACCGACCGACCGACCGACCGACCGACCGACTGACTGACTGACTATAGCGATAATTCGTTGTGTTTACCTGGTTTTCTGAATGTTGGCCAACAAATGCAGCCGTTCTTCTTAACCATCATCGACTGAAAACAGACAAAACAGATCAACGATTACTCATCGGATCATTGCTTAGACTCACTTCGACTGATCTTAGCTGGTTTCGACTGGTTTTGGCTGGTTTCGACTGGTTTTAGCTGCTTCAAATGATTTCTTCTGCTTCTTTCGTTTGTCTGAGTCTGGACAACAATTGTGATCAGCATACTTTTAGGAAGTCTTGCCGAAACATTTTCATTCACTATCGCATAACGATGTTGACTTCTTCGCGAAAGTGAAGGCGATGAAGAACTAGACGATGATGAGAAAGAAGATGATGAGAAAGATGATGAAAAAGGAGAGGAAGAAGAAGAAAATGGCGACGAAGAAGATGGATATAATGACATTGTTGATGATGATCATGATGATGATTAGGATTAGGAAGAAGATGATACTGAAGAAGATGATGATAACTTAGGTGACGATGAAGTGAGCTGGTTGATAATTCAGTTCATTTCTGACCTGCGTTGGATTCTCTGAGTTTCCTGTTCAGCTCCGTCGTTTGAATCGCGTGTCTACAATTATTATTATTATTGACCGTCGTCGTTGCTCATCATCGTCGTCGTCGTCTTTCGTTGCACGTCTTCTGCTGTTCCCTTGTTTTTGTGGCTTCAACCATTTCGACGTTTTTCTCAGTTTCTTATCGACTTAAACCGATTCTACATGTGCAACTCCAGTCTTTGATGATAGTCTCTTATCATCTAATCAACTGATTATATAGATCTATTCTGACTACTTCAAATCTTCGTTTAATCCTCTAATCACGATTCGCTTCTATTCATACAGTTTTAATCGAAGGAGAAACGCGTTCGAATACGGACAGCGCATGCGCACTGAGTTCACACCAGGTACCCTGGCAATGTGTCAGCGGCGCTGGGTGTTGACGAGAGAGTGTGTGTGTGTGGTGCGCGCGCGCGCGTGTGTGTGTGTGCGTGTGTGCGATAGAGAGAAAGAGACAGACAGATATACAGACAGAGACAGGCAGATGAACAGAGTGACGTAAACATAGATAGAGATATTACTCCCCAGTGCAGTCTGTCTGTCTGTCTGTCTGTCTGTCTGTCTGTCTGTCTGTCTGTGTGCATTGGTCTACGTGTGAGCGTACTAGTATTTACCAAGAGATCCAGGTCCCGGTAATTGCCTCCTCTTCAACTAATTTCGTCATTAACTCAACGGCCAAACATCGACGAGGACAGAAGATAATGATAATGATGATAATGACGACGACGACGATGATGATGATGATAATTATTTGTAGCTTGGACGGTTGAATAACAACATCGTCGTCGTCTGACTAATAAATAAATCACCCGATGATCATCGACTCACAAACAAACTGCATCAGGCGCCAACCACTCCCTATTCCCTAGGCCCGATATGTGCGCTTGTTGCGTGTGTGTGTATTTGTATATATGTGTGTGTGCGTGTGTGTGAGCGTGTGAATATGGAAAAATAGGGCCTACACATCGAAATTTACTCCAGCCAATGAGATAAATGAGCGATTGAGAGAACCAGAGAGAGAGACAGACAGACAGACAGAGACAGAAACAGAGAGAGAAAAATAGTTTGAAAGAAAAGAAAGAATGAATGAGCGTAGAACAAGCTTTTTCTTATAATAACGGATTCAGAAGAGCAGATGTACGACTCAACAAATCTTAACAATGAGACTGATTGGCGAGAAGGCTAGAATAAAAGACAAGAAAATCTTCAACTGCTTCATCGATTTCCAAAAGGCCTTTGACAGCATTGACCAGAGCGTGACATAGGCGGCCATGGACTCATATGGAGTAGACAACAAGCTGGTGCAAATACCAGGGCTGTTTTTAAGGAATTTTTAGAACTGCACAACTCCTTCTTTGAGTTCCCAACCTCCATGGTAAATTACTTCCAATCGGATGACAATGACATTTTTTGACAGTTTTAACTGCACAGAACTTGTGACAGAAGTGCTTCTACAGCTCCACAAATCCATTTAGAACTGCACATTTTGTGTACAACTGCACGTTTTATCTTTGTTTCTTTACTCAGTTCTAAAATGTTGCTGATGACTAGATAAGCGTTAGCTTCTTCTCCTCACGAGTCGATTCACTTAACCCTTTATCGTTCTACTTTCTATTGCATAATTTAAATGTTTACATAATATGTTTCCTTATTTCTGTGCTTCTACTAACTTAAAAAGTGCATTATGATTAGTAGTATGTATACACTGATTCGATTCAATAAATTTGATTTGATTTGATTTTATTTGAAGCCCTGGCAAATACTGTTGCGGAACTAGGGCTGGGCAAATGACACCAGGAACCGAACCCCAAACCCTAGTCACCCAGGTGATGTCCGTCCGTGTAGTCCGGCGTCAACTGAAGATTGACGACTAGCCAGTCAGGCTTAAAACACATTTATTCGACGATCAAAGAAGAACTTCGCAAAGCAGTCCTCAGTCAACTTCTATAGCGCCAGTGTTCGGAGCAAGTTCGGAGCAATGTTCGGAGCAATGTTCGGAGCTATTCGTGTAGCGCCACTGTCCCAAAACCACTGCACCACTGTTCACAGCAATTGTCAATGCAGAACGCCGAATCGTCGTCGTGTAGATCACCGCTGCCTCGCCAGCGCACGCCGAAAGTCTGTGAAGCGGGTCGGGTTTCGAACCCGAGTCGGCGTCGTCGAAGTCAGGAACTGAGCCACTGTGCTCACCCGGTCGAAAGCGTTGGCAGGTCCGGCGTTGAATCCCGTTCGTCGTGGCACAGCGAAGATCACCAGACCTTCCGTCGTCCGCAGGCGTCGGATTCCCGAAGAGCACGACCGCGGGTCAGGAATTGAACCCCAGTCGTCAGCGTTGCACAGCAAAGGTCTCCAAACCTTTCGTCGTCGTCAGCGTCGGACTCCCAATCGAATACGTCAGCAGCACCGGCGTCGAATCCAAATCGTCGGCGTTGCACAGCGGAGATCACCAGACCTTCCGTCGCGGGTCAGGAATTGAACCCAGGCGTCGTAGTTGCACAGCGGAGGTCACCAGACCTTTCGTCGACAGGCGCTGAATTTCGATAGCGTCGTCGAATCGTCGTGCGCTCTCCAAAGCGTTTTCCTCCAGACGATCACCCGCTGACTGTACTGCGACTCGAACCCGCAACAGCCGACCGACACGTCTTTCCACTGTTTCTCGGCGATTCGATGACTGCTTCTCGCTGACTGTACTGTTCGACGACTGTTTCCCTCGATGACTGTTCGATGACGGTTTGGCTCTGCTGACTGTACTGCGACTCGATCCCGCAACAGTCGACCGACAGGTCTTTCCACTGTTCCTCGGCGACTCGATGACGGCCTCTCTCGATCGATGACTGTACTTCTTCGACGACTGTTCTCTACGTGACTGCTCCTCGCTGACTGTTTCCCTCGATGACTGACTGTATCGCTGACTCTCTCTTCGCTGACTGGCGTGCCTACGTGCGCACTCGTATATGTATATCACGAGGCCACGCCCACCAATTCGTGTAGACGCCAATTCAGGTAGACGCCAATTCGTGTAGACGCCAATTGAGGTAGACGCTAGGCCACGCCCACCAATTCGTGTAGACGCCAATTCGTGTAGACGCTAATTCGTGTAGACGCCAATTGAGGTAGACACTAGGCCACGCCCACCAATTCGTGTAGACGCCAATTCGTGTAGACGCCAATTCGTGTAGACGCCAATTGAGGTAGACGCGATACTTAGGCGGACACGAGGACAGACACTCAATAAAAAAATACACTCCATGAACTCGATTTCCAACAATTCTAAGAGAAGTTAACAGCAATGCAAAGGTGGCGGTATACGGATGTGGGGAGTGATTGGCCCGTGGTTCAGTATCGGCAGAGGCACAAGACAGGGTGACCCGATCTCAACAGACATATTCATCACTCTCTTGGAAAGAGTACCAGACAAGACGAGGGAGGAAGAAGGAGGGAAAAGATCAGCGGAGAGAATATGTTTTTGGGAACGACATCGACCTGATAGACGAAGACATTCAGAGGTTGGAGAGTACAAGTACAGCTCAGAAGTTAAGTGCTGAAGAAAGAGGTCTTGTCATGAATTTTGAGAAGACCAAAACGATGGTGTTTGGGGCAAACGAATTACCTAGCAAGATGGAAATAGACGGTAACCAAATAGAGAATGTAGAAAAATTTACATATGTAGGATGCAACAAAAAACATGACTTAGACAACAAGAAAGAGGTATGGGCGAGAATTGCAAAGGCAGTGACAGCCCTAAAGGCATTGGATAAAGTCTGGAAGAGCAAATCCTACAAGCAAAATTAGAAGTACTGAGAACCTGCGTGTTCAGCAGTATGGTGTATGGATGCGAGGAATGGACAAGAACCAAAGAATTGGGAGTCAAAGACATTAGCCTTCGAGAGGAAATGCTACAGAAAATTGATGAGAATTCGATGGATTCTAAAAATGACAAACTCAAAACGATATGAGCAAATAGAAGCCGCAGAAAACCTTATGCAGATAATAATAACCAGGAAGCTGGAGATATTTGGCCACATATGCAGAACGAGTGATGACAGAAAAATAAAGAAGGTGATGTTCGGAAGAATGGAGGGAGTCAACAGGAGGGGTAGACCACACAAGGAATGGCTGTACAACATAACAGACTGGTTCGGAGCGCCAATACAAGACCTGACACATGCGGCCTTGGAAAGACAAACATGGCGAGGAAAAGCGAGGATGGCAGCGGGCACCTACGGACACCACCACCACCGCCACCACCACCACCATAATCACCACTACCACCAGCCCAACCACCCGAACCACCACCACCACTCACCACGATTATCACCACCCCACCACCCAACCTCACCATCACCACCACCACCACCACCAGCATGAGTGGCATTGCATAGACATTGAGTGGATGTGCCTGGACTCTGTTGATCGCCACCCCTCCCTCCGAATGGAACACGTCGGAATAATTCGAATGTAATTACTACATAACAATCGGTTATTGTCGGTCATGTCGGGTCACTGGAATCGAAGCCATCGTCCTTCTCTCCTTCACTCCAGCTAGCCAAATATTCCCATCAACCCATCCTCCATGTCGTTTACCCTCGGTCATGCACACACAGCCAGCGCTCCATTCTTCCACCATTAAACAGGTTGTCAAGGGTAACCCAACAGCTGCCATCGCCGCCGCCTCTGCAGCAGCCTCTGCAGCAGCAGCCGCATCGAGGGCTGATGCTGCTGGAGCCGGCGATGGGTCGTACGATGATGATAATTGAACTCCACTTAACACCAATTACCATTGCCACATACACACACATGCACCGCCCAATACGTTGTGATAGGGAAATAGCGGTAGATGTACATGTATGTATGTAGGCCTATGTATGTATGTATGTATGTATGTATGTATGTATGTATGTATGTATGTATGTATGTATGTATGTATGTATGTATGTATGTATGTATGTATGTATGTATGCATGCATGCATGCATGCATGCATGCATGCATGCATGTATGTATGTATGTATGTATGTATGTATGTATGTATGTATGTATGTATGTATGTATGTATGTATGTATGTATGTATGTATGTATGTATATATACGTACGTATATACGTACGTACGTATATACATACATACGTACGTACGTACATGTATGCATACATACATACATACATTAGGGTTTTCAGTTTTGCATGTAAAAACCCGGATGGGCTTTTTAGGGGGTTTAACCTTTTATTGGGAGGTGGCTTGGCCCCCCTATCCTCCTCCTGAGGCTTGCAAAATTTAGCTATGGGGTCTCAGAATAGACACAACTGAGGCAAAGACTGATTCATTTACAACCGTTAAAGTAGTTTGTCTACTGAAAAACGTTCTTAGTAACGACTCTGCAAATATTATCTTCAGCATTCTAAGCATACACTTTATAATAATAATTATTAATATAATAACGATCATTAATAATAATAATGGTCGGCCAGTCAGTCATTAGTTCGTCGACAGCTGCAGCAGTTGAGAAAACATCCTAATCTAGGGTCTTAGATCACCACCGAGTCTTTCTCTCTCTATAAGGTTCGTTCTCCATTCCAACCACTTAGCAATCAATTCATTTATTGTAACCAACCATCAACATACACAATAGACATAGTATAACATGCTTCACATTATCGGATGGTAACAAGGAAGGCCCTAAGGGATGAATATCCCGCTAACAGGGACACCTAATTACATATGCAATTTTAACAGATGGCTATACGGTTGACATAATGAATTGAACAATAGGCTAAAAGAACAGCATGAGATGACAATTAATGTAGTAAACTTAACTAAAGAACGCAAAACAAACACAACAAATAATAATAAAATAAAATCAGTGCCTACAAGGTTAAATATCTTTGCAGTCATTAACCATTGCAAGTAGTTGCGCAGTAATGTTTTTGCTCTTTGTAAACTGGAAGCTTGTTGAACATGACTAGGAAACGAGTTCCATATACCTGGTCCAGTATATTTAATATGGAATCTTCTTGAGTTTAAACGAGCCATGAATCGAATCTTAGAATAATCGAATGTATGAATATATTCAATCGAATCTGAATAGAACCGAATGGACCCGAATTGACTCTATCGGATCTGAATGGACCTGAATTCGTATCGTAATCGTAAACTCGGAATTTCTATAGCGCCCATAAAAGCCAAGTCGCGGGAACCAGCTTGTTCACAGGCGCTCCATCAAACCAAGATCGATAGCATGGGCGCCCGCACATAGGGGCAAGAGGGGGCACTTGCCCCCCTGGAAAATTGAAACCTATGTTTTTTTAACTACTACTTTTGGGTTTTTAACAAATTTCTTTGCATTAATGCACCATTGATACGAATGATACAGACAATGAAAGTCAGAAATCCACATTTCTATAGATCTCTATAGAAATAACTATGCTTTTATAACTTTCTGCCTTGCATGTTCAAGCTCTTTCTTAAGACTCTTACAATGACCATTGGCTTTCAACCTTCCTGTGGGCGCTCATGCAAACAGCAGGCCTATCGATTATGGCCTACTTAAGTGGAATCGAGTTGTAATGCAATTAATCACAACTGCAAAAAAATAAATACTAACGCAAAAATTTGAAAATTTCTCAAAGTACACTGAAATTTCATCAGGGAGATCTGCTTATTCACCAGCATTGTAATTATATAAACCAAGTCCGCTATAAGCCAGGCTCCATTTTGTCCATTTAGCAAGCTGCCAGTACAGAATCCGGGGAGGTCAAACTGTAGATAAACTTGGCTCTGGTTATCACGCCTCAGGATTTAAAGCCAAAACTGACAAAGAGATCTGTTAAAAAGAATTGATACTCATACTCATCTGATCCTCAGATCCTCCACCTTTCTAAACGATACCCGCATTAACAGTTACTCTGGCCCTCTGGCTACCAGACTCGGACCTCTTTCTGACAACTCTTGGGAATAGGCTTCTGACTCGATGCAGAACATGTGAAACTGCTGGTTTCCTGCGATTGGCTTTCGAGTGACGCTTTAGAAGCAGCTAAAGGAGCAATTGCCCCTTGCAAACGGACACCTTTTTCGTTCATTTAGTCATTCGTTCATTCTATGGAATTATATAGCGCACCTTTAGGAAACTACTTTTTAACACAGATCTGCTATTTGATTTGTAACAAATTTCTAAGGAAAGTTTAGGAAACTATTCATATTAAAAATTATGCACAAAATGAAATTGAGAAATTTGCATAAGAAACCTCTTTGAAAAACCCGTATTCCTAATTTCCATGCAGCATTGCATTTTCAAGCTCTTGCTTGGCCTACTACAAAATTTAATCGTGACTATGGCAAAAATTTTGCCCCCCCTTGCGAAAATTTCTGCGGGCGCCCATGATCGATAGGCAGGAGGATCAAGTTCTGGAGAGTCATGCGAGGAGTTAGACAGACCAGACAGCTATGGTGGATGATGTTTAGAGTTGAGACAGCGTGGAAGGTAGGGGGAAGTGGAAGAATCAGGATAGGATATGTGAAAAAGCAGTGTAATTTGAGTTTTGAGTGAAAGGCATGTGGGTAAATAGCAAGAGGAGCGAGTTGGACGAAGTGGCTGGATGGTGAACAACTGACGAAGATAGGATGGCTGGGAGGATTGAAGTGTATTATAAGTGAGTGAAATATGGCTCTGAATTCTGTTCTCGCAGACATTTTAAGCCAGTGAAGTGATTTAAGGACAGGAGTGATGTGGTGGCGTTTGGGGTTTGGGCGACAACACGGGTGAGGGAATTCTGAATTGCTTGGAGGCGGTTTATTGAGTGATATCCATGCTTAAAAAGAGAGAATTGCAATAATCAAGTTTTGCATGAACTATTATATATATGTGACGATTGTGGATGCAGTTTTGAAGTCAAGCGCGTGAGAGATGGTGAATTGGTGATGTGATGAGAGAAGCTCAAGTTTTGATCGAAAATAACACATAGGTTTCTGAAGGAGAATTTGGAGTAAATGTGTTAGTGGATGCAGAGTCAAGGTTCATGGGTCTAGAAGGATCTGCGATTTTCCTGAGTTGCTCACGTAGGTCTATAAGAATAAATTCAGTTTTAGAGGGCTTCAAGCACAGGAGATTTGATGTCATCCGGGATGAGATTTTGGTAACCACATCAACAAGCAGATGATCTACGGAGTGTGAGAAGCTGCTTGGAGAGAATGAGATGACATCAATTGGGTGTCATCAGCGCTGAGTGGAGTAGTGCATAGAATGAACGGCAGGTGTCCAAGAACAGAACCTTGAGGAACATCACAGGTGAGAGGGCATGATTTGGAAGAGGATCCGGATGTATTAACAGAGAGTGGGGCGGGATGAGAGATACGATTGAATCCAGAGAAGAGCAGTAGGCTATCAAGACGGTCTTTGGACTAGTATGTTAATTGTGTACAATAGGGTGTCAAAAGCAGCAGAAATATCAAGGAGTCAAAGACAGAAAACTCGGTGATGTGAGATGGAAAAGACAAGTTTATAATACATGGAAATAAGTAGGCCTAGGGTTTCAGTTGAGTGTCGCTTAATTGCTTGGTAAAACCAGACTGATCTAAGTTGAGGTGGGAGTTGAGGAGTGAGGTAGTCATTAATCCAAGACAGGACTATGCGCTCAGTTAGTTTAGAGATGAATACCAGGTTTTAAACAGGTCGGTAGATGGAAAGAGATTCTTTGTCAAGGAATGGTTTCTTGAGGAGTGGAGTGACTAAAGAGCGTTTGACGAGGAGAGGGAAATTTCCAGTGGATATGGAACTGTTGATTATTTTGGCTATGATGGGAATCAGGATAGAGCCACAGTCTTTCAGTAAGGAGGTAGGTACAGGATCGTTTTCACTCTGCTTATTTTGAAGAGATCGCAATAAATTGGACTCTTCGGTCTCTGATGTTGGGCGGAAGACAGATAATGATGATTGAGGTGGGCAGGGATGAAGATCGTGAGTGGGTGAAGAAGTACGGATCTGCAGGTGAATCGATGACATTTTTTGAAAGGAGTGATTGCAGAAAGAGACGGAGAGTAGTTACTTTGCCCGAGAAGAACGAAGTCAACGAACAACATGAGTCAGCTATTGGGGAAGGCGGTATAGACAGTTTGGAAGTGGGCTAAAGGAGTTCGGATGTAGGAGTGTGGCTGACGGTTTTTAAAAGAAGACGAGGATTAAAGGATCGGGAATGAACTAGTGAGGAGCCATAGCCAGAAGGTGGTGGTATTTGTTTGTAGCAGCTTTTAGAGCAGAGAGGAGTTGAGGGTTCGTTTGTAAGTAGGCTTACGCTCAGCGCGTCGACGGGAAGATTTGAAGGCCTGGAGATGGGAGCTATACCAAGGGTTGTTAGAGTGAGAACCAGATTTGGTAACAGTAGGAGCGTGTTTGTCAAGGAGCATGGAGAGCGTGGTATAGTAGGAGGACAGCAGGTAATCAAGAGAGGATGGAGGACTTAGAACGAGGTGGGAAGAGGCAAGATCGCTTCGATGTTTATGGAGCTGATACGGTCTAAAGAATGAGAGACGAGATCAGGACGTGGAGACGGTGGAGTAGGCAGTAGCCTTAGCCTGTGTTAAGTTGTGTGAAAATGGGGTAATGGTCAGAAGGTGTATCGAAAGAAAAAGAGATGGTGGCCTTGGATAGACTGTGCCGCAACAGAGCTCTTGCAAGTAGTCTGGAGTTTGCCTAACCAGAGTAGCGATCCTATATTCAAAGCGCTGCCGAGTATGAAGCCAGTGTAATGTCTATAGCTAGAGACATTACCAAATTTATCGATTTGTCCAATTAGGCGCGCTGCAATACACCTTCTGACGTAGGCCTAAGACTCAGTAAAGGCACAATATTCGATTGGACGGGAAGCCAGAGTACAGGGGTGAGCAATAGTGAAGACGGGAAGTAATGAAGGAATGGACTTGGGTGGTGACAGCACTAGATGTCAGTGAACGGGCAAGTGTTGTGTGAAGCTGACGCAGCTGATAGTAACAGTCTCGGGCAAGTCGGTGAATGTGAGGAGAAAACGCAAGCTCCTGGTCCAAAATGAACACCAAAATCACGCACAGTATTTGAGAAGGTATAACTAGAAAATTCCGTCGCAAGTGCAGAATGAGAGACGAAGTCAATCTTAGCAGGATATGAATTGACCCTAATTGACCTAAATTAACCCGAATTGACCATAATAGACCAACATTCAACTGAATTGATCCGATTGGATCTGAATTGACCTCCATCGTATTCTCGAAATTTGTAGAGCGTCACTCGAAAGCCAAGCGCAGGGCACCAGCTTATTCACGAGCTAATTGACCGGAATAAACCCGAATTCTCCTCCATCTCTATTTCTCTATACTTCGACCATCATCATCGTCTGTCACTGTGGCCATGTATCCATGCATAGCTGTCTCCTTAATAATTATGTAGGCTATTCCACACAAAACTAAATCCCAAGCTGTGTTTTAAGCAAATCCTAGCCAGATCCAGCCAATCCAGAACGTTCCAATTCCTCTCAACCTAAACGCAATTGTAACAGCCACACTCTGTCTCGTTTCCTCTACAATAATAACTCAGGAGGTGACCACGGATTGTTTTCACTATTATAGACCTATCGAAGTACAACCTCTCGTAATCGTAATCTTGAGACTTCTACAGCGTCCACAAAAGCCAAGTCGCGGGAACCAGCTTATACACAGGCGCTTAATCAAAACAAAATCGATAGGCAGCGGGTCAAGTCCTGAGAGTCAGGCAGGCAGATAGATGGACGGCTAAGGTGGGTGATGTTTAGAGTTGAAATGGCGAGGGATGTGAGGAGAAGTGGAAAAATCAGGATAGGATTTGTGAAAGAGCAATGTTTTCAGTTTTGAGTGAAAGACCTGTGATAAGATAGCGAGAGGTGGAGTTTTGGTGAGCTCGTATGATGGTCGGAAGTTTGCCGTAGTGCTGGCGGAAGTTTGTTCCAAAGAGGTGGAACGGCAAGGGCTATGGAGCGGTTTACGAATTTCAGTGATGAAGTGATGGAAGGGCGAAGCAGTGTAATGGATGATGAAGAGCGTGTTGAACGAGGTGGCTGGATGGTGAACAACTGACGAAGGTAGAACGGCTGGGATGATTGAAGTGTATTGTAAGTGAGTGAGAGGACTTTCTATTCGATGCGTTCCCGTATTTTGAGCCAGTGAAGTGATTTAAGGACAGGAGTGATGTGGTGACGTTTGGGGGTTTTAGTGACAGCACGGGCGAGGGCATTCTGGATAGCTTGGAGGCGGTTGATTTGGGTGATATCAATGTTTAAGAAGAGAGAGTTGAAGTAGTCAAGTTTTGCATGAACTATAGATGTGGCGATTGTGAATGCAGTTTTGAAGTCAAGCATAGGTCGGATTCTGCGTAGGTCGTGGATATGCATGAAGCAAGAGCGAGAGAGATAGGTGATGTGATCAGAGAAGGTCAAGTTTTGATCAAAAATAACACCTAGCAGTTTCTAGGAGAATTTGGAGTAAATGTGTGGGTGGATGCAGAGTCAAGGTTGATGGATATTGAAGGATCTGGAATTTTCTTGAGTTGTTCAGGCAGGCCTATAAGAATAAATTCACTTTTGGAGGGGTTCAGGCTCAGGAGATTTGAGGTCATCCAGGAGGTGATTTGGGTGGTCACACAGAGAAGATTATCTATGGAGTCAGAGAAGCTGCTTGGAGAGAAAGAGATGAATAATTGGGTGTCGTCAGCATATAGATGATGGTCGACTGTGGATGCCTTTATGAGTGAACTGAGTGGAGTGGTGTAGAGGATGAACAAGAGGGCCCCCGAGGACAGAACCTTGCGGAACACCACAAGTGAGGGCATGATTGAGATGGTGTTTCAAGTGTTTTGACTGAGAAAGAGCGTGAAGAGAGATAAGACTGAATCCAAAGGAGAGCAGTGTCGGTAAAGCCAAACCAGGAAGAGAGTCTTTGGAGTAGCCTAGTATGTTGTGGTCGATGGTGTCAAAGGCTGCAGAAACATCAAGGAGGCAAAGGCAGGAGACTTGTTGATGGCAGAGAAAAGTTTATTGTAGAGGGAAGTGAGAAGTGTTTCGGTTCAGTGCTTTTTATTAAACCGGACTGATTTGGGTTAATGAGTGAATTTGAAGTCAAGTAGTCATTGATTCGAGAGAGTACAACACGTTCTGTTAGTTTAGAGATGATCATGAGAGGTTAGAAACAGGTTGATAATTTGAAAGGATTTCCTTATCAAGCGATGGTTTTTTTAGAAGTGGACTTACCAAAGAAGGTTTGAAGGAGGGGAAAGTTGCCAGTCGATAAGGAGAGGTCGATTATTTTTGTGATGATGGGGACAATGATAGATGCACACTCTTTCAGTAGGGAGGTAGGTATAGGGTAAAGTTCACACAGTTCTCTCTGGCCTGACACAGCGCTCGTGGATAATCTAAGTTCTAAGTTCCAAGTAGCTCACTTCACGGTAAGAAAAGAGAGAATCTTCTCGCAAAGAAATTATTCAGATGACGACTGATCATTAAATTCAGTTAATCTCCAAAAAGAACTTCATGATCTTCATCCCAAAAAATCCATCTATTGCATGTGGGTTTAATTGAAATCATAATAAAAACCCTGAAGACTTGCTTTTTTGATACTTCTTATACTGACGCAGGCCTAAGCTACTCTCTATTCAGCGTATTATACAAAAAGTATCGCATCAAGTACCGCTAACTGAAAGAGAGTGGGATTTGCTTCAGTCAAAGACAGCATAGGCCTAAGCAATTAATCTTACGATGAAGAGATCATACTTTCTCTCTTTCTGCCTCTCTATCTCCTTATATGTCTGTCTGTGTGCGTGTATCTCTCTCTCTCTCTCTCTCTCTCTCTCTCTCTCTCACGTCCTCCCACTTGTAACCTATATTTAATCGCTTCTATGGTATTTCACCTCCACCTGCAAAATCATCCATTTCCACCACTTCCACCACAACTACGATCAGCAGATCAGTTGTTTGTCCTTCAAGTCTCCCTCGGCTCTCTTGTTCCCAGCTTAAAATCAATTGTCTTTACAGTCAGCAGCTGACACCGGCCTTCCATATTAAAAGTGAAAATGCACTTTATTACAAGTAAAAGCAAATGTTCAATCAAGATTTTAAAAACACACCATACTTTCAATAACTAATATCATCTAGTCAAAGCTGTTAGTGTAACATTGGGCATTTTGGTGTCACAAGCAAAAAAAGATACTTTTGAGTTCAGGAAGAAATTCTAAGAAAAATGTGGTATAATTAAACCAGGTTTTCCCATTGGATGTATTCCAGGAACAATAAATCAAAATGTCCATAACAAGCTAAATTTTTCAGGGTATGTATAAGAGTACGAGTAGAATGAGATACCAAAAGAGCCAATCAATCCTTCAGGAGCTTTTCTGAAAACCAAGATGGCGTCCAAAATGACCGTCACTTTCAAATGCTATTAGTATCATCTGGAAATAGCTCCTGTTGACCTTTTATCCCCAAACAAAGAGTTTCTGGTTGAGCTGCTATTTTTTTCTCTCTCTCTTTGTATGGGTCTGTGTCTTTGTCTGTCTTTCATTCTCAAACATGAAGGGTTCCACGACAATTGGTCTACAGACAACTCGTCTAACAACAACTGGTCTACAGACGCATCGTATTCATGAAATAGAAGCTGGATTCATGGAAAAAACATTAAATGGTTTCCTAGCTTAAATGGATGAGGTACAGGAAAAGTCTGGCATGAACTTGGAGGAGCTGAGAGAGGCAACAAGAGAGAGGGGACACTGGAGAGGATACATCAAGAATATCGCCAGAGCTCCAAGAGCTGACGGCACCAGGTGACCAGGTGAGCTTAAATGGAAGCTGGATTGATGATTTTCATTCATCCAGCTTCTACTTCAGATTTAAAAATACCTTCTATTTCTCGCTCACTATTTTCATCAATCCAGCTTCCATTTCAGATATAAAGATACTCTCATCCAGCTTCAGTGGCGTAGGCAAGGGGGGGGTTTCGGGGGTTAAAACCCCCCCCATTGGCTCCGAAAAAAAGATTTTTTAAGGTTATTTTTCCATTTAAGTAAGAAAAAATAGCAAAAAACAGGGTTTCCGGCCATAAAACCCCCCCATGAAAAATTCCTGGCATAAAACCCCCCCCATGAAAAATTCCTGGCTACGCCACTGTCCAGCTTCCATTACTTAAGCGTTTTTTCATCAATCCGGCTTCTATTTCAGATCTAGAAATACCTTCATCCAGCTTATATTTCTCATGCATTATTTTCGTCAATCCAGCTTCTATTTCACCTGTAAAAGAACCTTCAACTAGATTCCATTTTTTTGCATTTTTTTCATCAATCCAACCTCCATTTCACCTGTCAAACTTTCATCCAGCTTCCATTTCTCAAGCGCTAGACCAGTTGTCTGTAAATCAATTGTTGTGACACCAACACGAAGTTCTGTGAAAACATGCCACTTCTTTATTTCAAGAGAAATTATTCCTCATAATATTTCAGTACTTTTTTAAATTGAAACTCTATCTACAAACACAAAAAAGCTTCCCAGCCATCTTTGCTGGCTGAAGCAGTGATCATGCCAGAGTCGAAGAAACCTAGGATGTGTTTATTGCCCATTTTCATCATCATCTACTGCACTGGTCTGTCCATCACTCCACCGCAACAGAAGGCCCTCTTCAAAGGCTCCTTCGTTGTCGTTGACATCGAGATATTATTCGAAGAATCGTCTGATAGGAGTTTCTTCTGAACAACAAACGACTGCGTCGCTAATGTGCTCGCAATTTCTCGGAACAGTCCTTCAATGTTGTCTGAAGTCTTCGCAGAAGTCTCGAGAAACTTTAACGATCGACTGCGAGCGAATTCTTCTCCAGATGAAGGAGGAACCTCACGCTCTGCCAACGACTTGTCCGACTTATTGCCTGAAACCGACGCAAAGAAACACTCTGAATTCACACGCACGCACGCACGCACACAAACACATAAACCATATAGATATATGACGATAAGCAGTATTTGTAACAGTGTACAGTATTACACTCATATCTACTCACATCTGAAAGGCATATCTACATGCATAATTATAAACAAACACGTAGATAATTATGCATGTATTGTATGTAACATTATGAATACTATTGAATAGGCTATGTATGTTTATACATGAACGCAAGAAATGATTACCAAATATGGAGCAAAGTTCTAAGACAGGCACTCAATCATGAAATTATATACGTTTCCCTCTTCTTCCAACCTACTCCAGCTGCTGCCCATTCCTTCCCATTCTTCTTCTTCTTCTCCTCCTGCTACTCTTCCTCCTGCTCCTCCTTTTCCTACTTGTGCTTCTCCTCCTCATCCTCCTCTTTTTCCTCCTACTCCTACTCCTTCTCCGCTCTCCTTGTACTCTTCAGCCTCCTTTTTATTCTCCTCCTCGTCTTCTTCCCCCTCCCCTCGTCCTCCTTCCCTCCCCTCGTCCTTCATTTCATCCTTCTTCTTCTCCTCCTCCTCCTCCCTCTGCTCCTCCTTGTCGTCTTCTCCATTTGTCTGCTTACCAACAACATAGACGACTGATGAGGGTCGAGAGTACTTGTCAACCTCTTCGATCCACGACGGAAGACTGTCGAACGAGTCACAGGCACTGACGTCATAGACCAAGAGAATGGCATCCGCTGCACGATAGTAACTCTGGGTGATTGATCGGAACCTCTCCTGTCCAGCGGTGTCCCAGATCTGCAGCTGCATTCATTCATCAAGAAAGAAACATGGCCACCATTATTAATTCATCTCCCTTCTACCACCCGCATGCATTGCATACTACTCCTGTGACTCTAAGCCTATCATTCCCATCCTCAATTCACTCAATTGGCTACAAATCTCAGAGCGAATCCAGACTTCAAAGTCCAATCCCTAACCTACAACACCCAAAACACTCCAAGCACTAATATCTTAGCGAGTGCATCACCATCCGACCAACCCTCTCTACAAGAATACTACTAATAATAATAAAAACGAAAATAATTTCTATGGCGCCATTACACAGCAAATGCAGTTACAAGGGCGCCTCTACAAACACAAGAACGCGGTCAGTCAGAGATACGCCTCAGAGAGGAGACATTTCTTGAGTCGAGATTTGAAAGTCTCAACTGAGTTGGGTGAACGAACATTACCCTCCATCCTCATTATTTCTACATCCCCGGTCACAACTCATCTCAAGTTGTCCAACCGAGTCATATCCAGCACAGTGCTCACCAAGAGTCACCACGCCTCTGAAGTGGTCTCCCCCTGGACGAATGCAACCACTCTTGATCATTGTTACACTAAGACTGTGTAGGCCCATGCAATTATAATAATTACGCAAGCAAGTGCATGTGTGTTAAGTTATCATAGGATTTTGATTAGATGTCTTACCTTAACAATGTTGTCTTCGTCAATTTGAACCGTTTTTATCATCAGATCAACTCCAATGGTTGAGTTCTGACACATCGGAAAGAAATTCTGACAGAAAAATTTATAAAGAAAAAATTCAGCTATTCAACGTTACTCAGGCCTATAAGAAGTCAACTTTCAGAAGAAATGAAAAAGTAGCCGCCTCCCTCTGTCTCCGTCTCTCTACCTCTGAAGAGAGAGAGAAGGAGAGAGAGAAAGAGATAGATAGATAGAAAGAGAGAGATTCACGGAAGTTCCTCTCATTTTCAAACAGATAATTATTTAACTGTCAGTCTAATAACAGCCATGCAAAATTGCAAATACAACGAAAGCATTCACGTAGTTACCCGACTGATCTGACCGAACTGAATGACCAGACTGACCCAAATGACCGACTAACTCAAATAACATGACTGACCTCAGAGACCTTATTGACTGATCCCAATGACATGACTGACCCGAATGACCTGAATGAAGGCACTGACCTGAGTAAACTGACTGACCATGGACGTTTTTCCGACTCCTGAATTTCCGATAAGTACGACTTTAAACAGGAGATTGTATTCATCCATTTCCAGATAAAACTAATAATTTGAAAATAAAAATATCAGATAATGAGTGAACAGCCAAGCGTTTATCTTCAGATTACAGGGCAATTCAAGTTAAAGGAAATTATTTTCAATCGAATCTATATTCGCTTCCTGAAAAGTTTCCTGTAGCCTAAGCAATGACCTGACAGATCAGTAGAGGTTTACATCTGCTTGGTCACCGAAATGCAACTGCAAAAACTGTAAAACAATGTGGCCACAGCAGATTGGGACAGAATAGAGTGCTCTGACCTTACAGCCCAATATTTTGGGCAAAGCAAGAACACAAGAGAGGTAGTGTTCATAAACATAGCTAGTTCAAATACTTTGTAAATATCTTAAACAATGATAATTATATAAGAGGTCGTTGCAAATACTGGTGCATAAAGATATACATAGTGCTAAAGTTAACAGACCTCGCGATTGTCCGTGTGGGTCAGGTCAAGTCAGGAGTCACAAGGGTGATTTAGAGTCGGGTAAGGCATCAGTCATGTGGGCGATTTAGAGTCAGGGTAAGGTGTCATGAGGGTGATTCAGAGTCAGGGTAAGGTGTCAGCCATAAGGGTGATTTAGAGTCAGGGTAAGGTGTCGTGAGGGTGATTCAGAGTCAGGGTAAGGCGTCAGTCGTGAGGGTGATTCAGAGTCAGGGTAAGGCGTCAGTCGTGAGGGTGATTTAGAGGCAAGGTAAGGCGTTGTGAGGGTCGGTCAATCGCAATTGTAAACTCGGAATTTCTAGAACTCACACAAAAGCCAAGTTGCGGTAACCAGCTTATTCACAGGTGCTCAATCAAAACAAAATTCATAGGTGGGGTATAGGTGGGGGGGGCTCGAGATCCGGAGAGTCAGGCGAGGAGTTAGACAGACGGCTATGGTAGATGATGTTTAGAGTTGAAACGGCATGGGAGGTAGGGGGGAAGTAGAAGAATCTGGATACGATCTGTGGTCAGGTCAAGCATCGTGAGGGTTGGTTAGGATCAGGCGAAATGTCGTCAGGGTCAGGTTTATGGCTAGTATCTTTATTAGAAACGGTCCACACAGCGTGCCCTGAAACTGTAAATCCTTGCATTTGCTATTTTCATTAAGAAGTAAAATTTATATTCAAAAGCGTTTTCCATGGACCCTACTCACTACTCAGTTTATTTACTTACTTTCGGGGAAATATTAGTCTGTATGTTAGAGCAAAGATTTGGCTCAGAGCGCTCTCTCTATTCTACACCGATCTGTGGCGGCCATATTTGTTTACTCGTACATAATTATCGCCGAGCGAGCGGATGTGATCCTCTACCGGTCTACCCCGACCACGATTGTTCATGGCTCTTCGTTTCGAATTAATCAGATGCAAATAACTGATCGTCGCATGACCCTTAATTCAATTCTTCTTCAGCAAAAGCTTCGTCTTATGAAAAGTTTACCCGTAGACGACGGAGACGATGTGATGCGTCTGTTCGTTTCGATGTTTTCGTTTTTCATTCTCCTGTCTTTCGGCTTTTATGCTCGGCTTTATGCGTTGTTCTTCCGATTTATTATTAGCAGACTTTGAAGAATCATCGCTTCATTTAAATTAAATGGTGGATGTGAACACGTCGACAACTGTGACGACAGCCAACGCCAGGTGGCTAGTGGCCATTGATATGTACTATATAGTACATATCAATGGCTAGTGGCTACTGACCATTGAGATGTATTATCACATAAACCAAAGATTTTAACAGGGAGGTATAATTATGTGGTATCTATTTCATTCATTCATTTCAAGAATTTATATAGCGCCTCTTCAAGAAATCCACTCAGAAGCGCTCCCAATCCAACCACGGTGAAACAAAAAAGTTTTAAGGAGCTTGTAGAAGACTGATGAGTCAACCCTTGGTAGCAGGCGCACCTGCATTTGTCAAGGTTTTGAGTCGTTTCAGAATAATACAATACAATACAATTTATTATTTCTAACGCGCTTTAACAAGACACGTCTTGCACAAAAGCGCACGGCCTAAGATGTTAACAGTCGCTACAGCAAACAAAGTCATCTGAGAGTAATAACGCAGCCAAAAAACAACAACACGAGTCACAATCGAATGAACTCCGATGAAGACATAAGAGTCCAACCGGAAAGTTTCTCGTACGATGTTAAGTTGAGTTTAGAATAGAGTGGTCATCTGAACGTCTGTAAGCTTCGACGATTTGAGAGCTTGTAGAAAAGAATTAAACCATGGATTTTTGCACTAGGTCTGAGAGTGCCTCCACTGGAGATGCGCTATACAAATGCACTTAATAAATGATTGAACAAGATTTAAAAGATGGCCGATATGCTCAGCCGATTGCTAGTAATCCGCTTCCAGATCAGACACACACAGTTTCCGGCATCTTGAAAAAGGCCAACATGGCGAACGTCGATGGGAAAAAAGATTTGAAGAATGTAAGAAATAACGTTGTTGTAGTTTCAGTATAGATTTTAATATGCGAAGTCTGAAGCTAACGTTATTTTCAGGGAATTTTTAATCTAGCCTGTTGATATATCTTGGTATATAATCCGTATATTTCTGTCTAACATGCGTTGGAATCTCGTACCCCTATATAAGTGCGGTCAACCGAAATCCCCGAAACCTAATCCAAAAACGCTAAAAGTACACAACAGAACGATTTCCCGAAAACAGTTTGGCGTAATTGGAGTTTCGGGGACCTGAAATAATGCATATTTTGCAAGATTAATGAGGGCATGGTTAAAATAAAACTGTTATGTGATTGGTTAAAATAAACATACCATGACTAATATTGACTATATATGCCGAGAGATCACATTTCAAAGTAATTGTTTTAGCGTCGTATATTATATGAGTGATTGCATGGGTTTCTGCGTTGGTTGACTTACATGTCGGATAGACGAAAAGAATCCTTGCTAAATAGAAGTCGGATTGATGAAAATATATTTTGCTCAAATTAAACTTGGATTTATGAAAAAATATCGCGTAAATCGAAGTTAAATAGAAGTTATATTGATAAAAATAAATGTATTTTGACGATGCGAATTCTTGTCCAATATTGAACTAAATAAATAGTTTCTACAACGAATTAAATAATAAGCTAAACGGTACATGAAATAACTAATGATTAACACGAATAAGATGCTATTTTGAAATGCTAATGAATAACCTATTCTAAGACAAGCTATCTTGATGAAAAATTAATGTATTTTGAGATAGAATTCTTGTCCAATTGAAGTAAATAAATTAACTTGCAGCGAATTAAATAATGAACTGAACGGTACATGAAATAACTAGCAATTAACACGAATACAATGTTATTATTTTGAAATGATAATAAATATTCAATTGTTTTAATTTTGATTCATTAAACACCTTTCATTCAGTCCGTAATCCATGTGTATTTTGGTCAACCAATCCAACGTGTCGGGCAAAACAGCCAAAGTTACCAAATATATAAAATAGTGGTCCCTGATACTACATTTACGCCATACCTGCACATATTTAACTAGATTACGTTGAGTTTTGTGAGTTCGTTGGAGGGCTCCAATGATTGTCATTTCTCTTGTGGCAGTTGTTTAAGTCGTCCAATTTCTGAGACGTTCTTGAACTTTGGCTTATAAATAGGTAAATATTGTATCGATTGAACGATGTTGCTTCTTCGCTGTAACATGGCATCAGTTATAAAAATTACCGCTAGACAAGAATAGAATCAAGTGAATTCTGGGGTGCTGGAGAAATTCATGGTGCCTAATTGAATTTGGCAAAGGTGTTGAAATGTGGTGAGCCGCAATTGTTATTGGTTTTTCATTGTTGAAAGCCCATTTATGACTCCACTGGCTTTTCACTCCACGTATCACCCATAGTCTAAACTGAAGTCTCGCCTCTTCAAGAATGCCACCCCTAATCCTAAACGAATGCCACTTTTGCAGATGCACTGGCTTCTTTCTATTTTCTCTCGATAAACTGGACTTGGGCATCCATTGGGAGCATTATATCTGGATGTGATGCAGTGCTCCCAAATAATCCGAGGCACACATGTAATTTAGCATTGTAAATAATTGACTCGTTGCAGCATTATTATTTTTTAATCAATCCATCTTCTAGTTTGGCAAGAATCCTTCTCATCAGTTCAGCTTCTGTTTGGGCAACAATTTATTTAATCAGTCCGCTTTTATTTTGGCAGCAAATGTTTTTTATCAATATTACTTTTACTAGCTGGGGTATCCGGCGTTGCCCGAGAAATTTAGGATTCGCCCGCTCCCACCGACCCCCAAACCCGCCGCCCCACCTTGACTCCGCCTCTGTGGGGTACTCTGCGTTGCCTGATAAATTTCGCTTTTGACCCGCTTGAACCCGCCCCAAACGCCTGCTCCCCACCCCACTGCACTCCACACAACCTCATCACACTCCAACCTCCTAATCGGTACGCCTCTCGTGATATTTCCGTTTATGGGCAAATTGTTTTTCTCCCCCCAACAATATCCTGCCTCCACCTGGCGGTTCTCCAACCGCCTGCTCCCCACCCCACTGCATGGTCAAACAGGGAAAATTACGTTTTTCGCTCCCCCACTCTGGTCCCCATGGTGGTAGAGAATCGTCAACCACTCCACCGGGTGTCCCATGCCCAGACCTACACAGCAGTGAAGGGTTCGAGTGAAAAGCTCAAAAACTGTGGAAATGCATGCCGGTCAAATGTCAGAGAGACAGACACACAGAATCTTCTCTTTATTTATATGGATTTATTTAAAAACTATTTTTCATCATCCCAGCTTCAATTTCAGCGGGATTGTTTTCAAAAATTCCTCTGCTATTTAAGTAAAAATTGTTTTCATCAATCCGATTTCTATTTAGTATGAATTCTTTTCATCAACTCGTCTTGTATTTGACAAACACTGAAACCTCCCTCTCATGCAATGCGAATTATTTGCGGCGCTAAAGTACATGTTTAACTAAGCTGTTTCCCTACTCTTATTTTTCGACTAATGCTTTACAGATGTAGAATTTACAATTGCAAAGTATTCTGCGAAATATGTATGAGTAGAATAGATGTGACTGATGGCATAGATGAGATCGGGTTGAAGTTGACTGAGAAGAATTTTTGTCGGTTGGAGTTTTTCTATATGTTGGATTGATGCTGTTTTATTTCAGTTAGGGATTGCTCATAATTAATTTGTATCTTGATGAGACCATTGTCTAATAAAGTTGAGGAGAGATTTTAGCAGTGCATTGGGTTTCATCTGATTCCTTTTTCTCATTTCTTCAGCAAGCCAACATTCGCAATGCCAACCTGGCCGGCCATGTTGGCTTTGACAGTCTACCTGATCAGCTCGTCAACAAGTCGGTTGCTGATGGCTTCTGTTTCAACATTCTCTGCATCGGTATGTCTCACCGCTAACCTACTTCCAAGACAGAGCAACTGAGTTGTTAATATTTGAGCTTATTTTTGTTCTTATTCTTTTTATACTTCTGTTTCATGTAGCTCTGAACACCCAAACACAGTGAGATACCAAGAATACTCAGATTGAAGATGCATTGTAAGTAAGTAAGAAGTAAGAATAGTCTACTAATAATCTACTTTTAGCTTAATACATCACTTTCTCCGATTCCAGTTGTGCCTGATAACATTGATAAAACAGATAGGGTGAAGAAGATATGCGAAATAGAGAACTGTCTAACAGACTTTAATAATTTACTGATCCTTCAGTTTACCGTAGTATTAATATGAAGTTGTAGTTTGTAAAGTCTTGGTATCTAAAACTGTACAAGAATCAGCTGATGGTACATCAAACCCAAACCAGAGATCATCAGAGACACCAGCAAATACAGAGGAGGACGAGGATTCTTACCCACTGTAGTAGTAGCATCAAATGTTGCCTCTCGTCTATCTCGATCAGTTTTCATCAATGTCGGGTTTTCAGTTGGATTCTCATTCTTTTAAAATTGCAATTTTTCATGGACTAAGAATTGCTCGAATCTCATCGTTAGCCGCATGCTAATGGTGCTGTATAAAGAAAGATTTAAAAGATTTATTATTAAAAACTTCAAGGTCTCTGCTGGGTCTGGCCGATGTGGCCATGCGGCATTCATATCACATTCGATACTTAATATTAGTCACTTTGTCTGACTCTGACCATCCTCCACAACTGAAACCGATGGCAGTTGGCAAGTAGCAGCAATAGTAGGCTAAATTAAAAATAAACTTTAGCTGCCTATATAACAGTAACTGCAAATTGATAAAGTAGTTTTATATCAGTTTAGTAGAATGAGTAAATATAAATGCCAACACAGGAAATAATTTAGTGCCAGATTAAAAGCAAAAAATTATCCCGATCTCAGCATGTTAAGCGCATTGCATATTTTAATTCAGTCTTGCCATGGATGCAAGTGAATGTCATAGAGACATACAGAAACTTAAACTGCTTAATACCGAGTAACATTGCGGTTTCGATCATTCACCTTAATTCGTTAACAAATATTTGCGAATATTTATGAATATTGAAACCTAAAGTCACGAATACTCGATCTATGGCCAGAACTTTGTTGTGATATGTTTTGTTATGAGATGAAGTAATCAAAACTAATTAAAAACACCTGTACAGTCCTTTATGAAAGCTACCCCCGCTTAATGAGCCATCAAAGATGACCTCATGATGACCTGACTCTGTCATGAAGTGCTGGCTGGTGTGACTGCAAATTCTTACAGTGCTAATTAAGAGATTAATGGTATAGTTTATTTAATACGATCATGTAGAAACAGAAGGGCTTTCTACTGTGTTGCCAACTTCAAGAGAAAAGTCTTAGACATCTCTCAATTAGTCATGAAATTAATATTCACTGTTAAGAGCACTTACATCAAAAGATGTTAAGTCTACATTTTGATTTGATTTATGATCCTGTCAGATTTTAATGCATTTGAGAATTGCTGGTCATCTATCAAGTTAGTGTACATTTCGTAAGGTTTCCTGATGCGTGGCTTCTCTGTGCAATCTGAACTTTGTTAGTTGACTTTATCGCATAAAATGCATCAGTTGCATTGCATTGTATTTGGTTGAGATGGCAGAAAGAGAGTTGACGTATGAAGGAAAGAAGAAGCAGTGTCTTTGTTGAGAAAATAATTGAGCACAAATGCTGTGTTCTTAATGAGTCTGAAGTTTTGATGAAATGGAAATGCAGTCATGTGATGTGGAAATCTTTGTCAAATGGATAATATTTAGAAATTTCTCAGATGCAATTGCAAGTCCTGAATTGTTCTGTTTCCGTCTTTTTCCTTTTTCTAGAGGAGCTGCTTATCTACGAATGGCTTAGGCAGTTGTTCTAAGTGAAAAGTCTGTTCTTGATGGGGGAGGAGTGAGCAATGAAAGAATCGTGGCTAAATGTCTCCTGTGAATTGGAACAGTCTCTAGAGGCAATCGAGCTATTAGGCAATGAGCAGTTTACGAATTTTGACCGGTTGGAATTGGTTTGTTCATTTGTTCTTGTTGAATTGAGGAGATTAGAGCAGTGACACAGGTAAATATATAACAAGATGGATGAATGTGTATACAAAATATACTGAGACATTGAAAAGAGCCAAATAGGACCAGTGTCAAATCTGTTGATGACAGAGTAGATGTTAGAAAGTAAGGAGAGCTACTCCCCAGTCCGCTCCAGTGGAGTAGTGAAGCTCAAAGGAGTTGACAAGTCAACAACAGACTTTGGCTTTGGAGGAGATTTGAATCAGAAATTTTCAGATCCATACAGTTTTGAGTTGCTTTATATTTGCTTCCGATCTACCATTAAATCCAGAATCAGTTGATCATATGAGATATGATTATGTGCACTTTGTTTTCTGCACAGAATGGGAGATATAGAGTAGGACATTAGTCTGAGACTTTTTGAGAATAGATTGTTTGGACATAAGGAATGTCAATTAATTCATTTCCTTCAGATCATATTCAGAAGAAGAAGGAAAGAAGAAGAGAGTGTCATTTGACCACATGAAATTTTGTTTCCCTATTTGTATACAATATCTGGATGCTTTCAAATAGTGTGAGGTATTGGTCTAAAATGGGTCTGCATAGTTACAGTGTCTCAAATAGGCTGTTTAGACTGTCTAAATTCTAAGAGAATGGCACAGTTCCCATAACCATACCAATCATGACTTAGGTTGCCATGGTCCATGCATGACAACCGTAGACCGCAGGGCACCCTGTCAAACGGATTGTAGTCGCAGTGCTGAAGGATCTCACGCAATAAATACATTGCAATAAATACATTGCAATGTTCAGTGAACAGAACTGAGGCGATGATTGGAATGCCATGGTCAGCACAGAACACATACAGAAGAAGTCTCTTTCATTCTAATCATATTTGAAATGTTTTGTTGTTGTTACTGCTAGTTAAATCGTTTGTAGCAGTGGAGATATTCGAGTCCCTTGATTTGTGCATGAGTACTTACTTACAACTTGACCTTCAATCTGGATGGATGTGTGATACTGATGACAAGAACTGGTTTGGTTAGAGGAGTAGGTGGATGAATGAGGTGGATGATAATAATTATGGCTGTTCAAAACAATGGCATGCATGGGATGAGGAGTGGAGATGATGATGATGATCTGGGGTATTGGATGAATAATTACATTTCATGTCCTATGGGTTTCTGCATGATTTATGTGATTCAAAGTCATCTGCATACTAAATACGGCAGATACGATGATGCAATGACCGTCAAATCAGCCACCGACTCACTGACTAGTTTACTGTGTGAAGGTGAATGTTTCATGAGGCTATGACCCCAAGTGACCCCAGGTCAACACGGCTAGACTGTTGATCCGTTAACACCAGTTGATAAAAAGCAATTGGGGCTTCGTTGTTATTCCCTAGAGGCATTGTGTGTTTCTGTGAGTGCCTGCGTGTGTGTGTGTCTATGAGTGCCTGCGTGCGTGTGTGTCTGTGAGTGCCTGCGTGCGTGTGTTTCTGTGAGTGCCTGCGTGTGTGTGTGTGTGTCTGTGAGTGCCTGCGTGTGTGTGTGTCTGTGAGTGCCTGTGTGTGTGTGTGTGTGTGTGTCTGTGAGTGCCTGCATGTGTGAGTGTGTGAGTGCCTGCGTGTATGTGTGTGTGAGTGCCTGCGTGTGTGCGTGCGTGCGTGCGTGTGTGTGTGTGTGTGTGAGCGGCGATTCATTCATATAAAGCATGGTGTTGGTCCATGTGCATTTGCATATATTATTTAGAAGGTAAATGTTCGCATGTGTGTGTAAATGCCTCTGTTTAATATAAGAACTCATTCATTGACTTTTGTTCACTTGAGACCATCAATGAACGGTTGGATAGCAGCCGAGGGAGGAGGAGCAGGAGACTGACGTTATCCAACTGCAAGAGGTTCACCTCAGGCGGATTGATCGATCCATCCATCTATCCTTCGATCAGTTTATCCATCTATCTATTGATTGATTTATCCGTTGATTGATCCATTGATCGATCCATCCATCTAACCTTTGATAGATTTATCCACTGATCAATTCATCTATCTATTGATAGATTTATCCATTGATTGATCCATTGATTGATCTATCCATCTAATCTTTTATCGATTTATCCATTGATCAATCCATCCATCTATCCTTTGATAGATTGATCGATCCATCCATCTGTCCATTGATAGATAAATCCATCCATTGATCGATTGATTCATCGATTGATTCATTGATCGATTGATCCATCGATTGATTCATTGATCGATTGATCCATCGATTGATTCATTGATCGATTGATCCATCGATCGATTGATCCATAGATCAAGCCATCGACCAGTCTATTTGATCCACCGGTCCCTCGCTTCACACAGTATGTGTGTATGTATACTATATCTATATATTTATGTTTAATTGGATATATATGTGTGTAACTGTATATATAAACTAAAACTATAAACTATAAGTGGTATAAAAAGTATAAAACTATAAAACTATTCTATATATGTGTATATATATATAATATATATATATATATATATATGTCTTACTTTATAAGACTGAAAGTTTATCTGTGGCGGGCAAGCGGTGTGTGTATGTATGTCCGTCCCAAGAAAGGTTCTGATATGGGTCTATTTCACATGACGAAACAATTTTTATTAGCTTCCTATGCGGATTTGTAGGTCAGCGCTACTATTTTCAGCTATCAATTCACTCTAAAACCAGAGATATGGTCATTTTAGTCAGCGCTTATAGCCTGCAGATTTAACCATATCGTCCCTACACCACCATGCCCAGTATGCCCAATATATATACTAGGGTGGTGCTTAAGACAGGGAAAAAATAAATCACTTACTTTTTTGTGGTCCTGCCATCCAAAACTATTCTAACTGGTCTCAAATTATTGAAGAAAAAATTTGAACTTGATACATTAATATTTAGAGGTAGCTCAATGACCAGAAAGTTTATAAAAAGAGCGATTTTTTACAATTGAAGCATACAAGAGCTGTTTCGGTAAGCCAGACTTAATAAACTTTTTCTGACAATAACACATAAATTAAATGGTCAGTAGACTCTATATTAAGAAAGCTTGATGGGTTACAATAAAAAATGCAATGAAACAAATTTAAATGTCGCAAAATTAGAAACGTTCAGTACAACGTTCAATGCAACTTTCTTAGTTTATCTTGGCAGAGGCAGAGAGTGTCTCTTTCTTGGTATCTGGATAAGACTGGCGGTGCTGTTGAACAACTTGTAGCAAATACTGAAGCTGTGATTCAGCATGAGTCATTAGGCCACTGAATTCCTGGATGAGTGCCACGCCGCGTTCTGCATGGTCGTTGACAACTTTAATGGAATGTACTGACTCTGCAGACTTCTGGTAGTCCTCTCTATCTTTCCACCGGTCACAATCTCAAGTGAGAAATATAATTATCTGGAAGTTCCATTAAGTCCGTGACTTTGCAGATATAAATTCTTCAAGATTTTTGTCAATGAATTTATCCTGGGCAACACTGATTCGTTTAGTTCAGTGTGATCATCATTTTGCATCGCTGTAATCATTAGCATCTTTGTAGCAGAACTTACATGGTTGTCGAAAAAAGCTAAAGCAATCAATTCTGGCAACAAATACCATACGTGTTTTGAAAATTTCAGAGATGCTGCCTTGGATATTGTAGTGTTGATTGCCGAGTATTCAAGAAATGATTTCAGAAGATGAAGGTCATTGTAAGGAGCACTGGATGCCAATGGAGCTTAAATCTAGGCCTTCAAGTACACACGTGCAGCAAAGACACAAACATCCTGTAGTCCCTTCTCTTTTCTTTGTGCTAAGTGGAACTGGTCCATAAACATCCACACCTTTAAAGAGTAAATTACCTTTGAGAGCCAGGGTGCATGATGCATGGCTCCAGGTGCCATAAATCGGACCCCTCTCTGTGAGATGGAACCACGAAAGATAATAACAAGTTCAGTGAATTCTCTGTAGTCGTCTCTTTACTGACTGTTTTCCAGATAGCTGTTTGCAAACTGAACAGTACCATCTTTGTTGTCTTGCAGTGATCTTGTGTTACTTGTCAATCCTGTCTCATATTTCTGTTGATCAATGAAATGTCAATGACCTTGAAATTGCTTAAAGAGTGGAACTTCCGGTGATGATGTGGATCCCAGACAGACTTGAAACACTGCACCAATGATCAGCTCCATTACATGATGCCTTACCTATAGCTTCTGTTCTAGGAGGACACAGGCGCCAGCAATCCGGCCAGTGTTGGAACTTGTTGTACCAAAAGACATTGCTCGAACTCCATCAGCTATGCCCCCCCCCCCATTCCTCCAGAGCCATGTAGACCACGTCAGCTGGTCTTCACCTATTCCTCTTGCTAGCTTTGCCACAATAAGAAGGCTGGAAACTCCATTGCCAGAAACAATTACTGGAAGTCTATCAACTTTTTCTTTACTTATAAGATCAGCAATTAGTTTACTAAATCACAGTGGACTACAAATGGTAGGCCTACATTACATATAGTTTGGAACTTCACTTGTGAAGCTGTTGCTTGTTTAGTCCTCTGTTTGATTCTTTCTCTGCGAATTGTAGCGATATCGTCAATTCCGTGACCGAGGCTTTTTACAGCAAGACTGGATGATGTCAGCAAAATAATAATAACGACTCACAACAGAAATTAATTTTGTGGGAGTGTCATGTAACTAATATGTGATTATTTTACTGATTCATTTATTTAGTTGGTCAATCATTGCACTCAAATGGATACTGTAGTTCAAGCTTGTGATTGCCATAATGCCATATGCATTGCTGATCCTTACTATTTCGAACCTGTAAAC
Organism: Lumbricus terrestris; assembly: GCA_949752735.1. NCBI lineage: Eukaryota > Metazoa > Annelida > Clitellata > Crassiclitellata > Lumbricidae > Lumbricus > Lumbricus terrestris. Next base: position 76,829,281 of record OX457038.1, on the reverse strand, counting down.
TGTAAAACTTCAGTGTCATTGAGCTACCAGTAAATATTCATCTATGGAGTAGATATTTGGCATGAATTTTTTCTTTATATATATGAACAAAAGTAGATAGCAGGAGGATCACATTTACAAAATTTGAAAATAAGCTCCACCCTAATATATACAAGTGTTTGTTGTTGGTGGTTGTGAGTCCTAGTTGATGGACTGGGTGGCTGGCTGGCTGACTGACTGACTGGGTGGGGGGAGGGCGGGCGAGTGTGATGATGCTTTCTCTTCTTCCTTTGTCCTGGTGTATCACAGTAGTCACCTTTCCCTTTCTTTTTATTTGTCTGTATGTTGAGACATCTCTTTTTATGTTTTGTTCATATCTCTTTGTTTCTGCTGTCATTGTCTGAGTGCCAATGGTTCTTTGACGCTCCCGTTCATCTGCATCTTGCCCGTCTAAATATTGCCGCATTAGTGTGTGTGTGTGTTTGTGTGTGTGTGTGAGTGGCTGTAGAGTGTTTGTCGGGCATTTTCTTTGTCTGTTTAGGTGTGCGTGTGTGTTCTTCTCTCATTGATTGTGCTTGTCAATCAATCATTCTTATGCTTTGGTTTTGCTCTTCTCCTACATTTATCTGGCGGTGTCAGTATCTTTGTCTCTGTATGTGCCTGTGTCATTCGGATTCCAGAGTGAGACCACTGTCTCCTGTATGGTGGTTCTTGTGATGATTGTCGTGCTGTTTGTGGAGAATGAGGTGGAGAAGAAATATGTGGAGAAGAAAGAGGTGGAGAAGAAAAGAAGTAGAGAAGAAAGAGGTGGAGAAGAAAGAAGTGGGGAAGAAAGAGGTGGAGAAGAAAGTGGTGGAGAAGAAAAAGGAGGAGAAGAAAGAGATGGCGAAAAAATAGGTGGAGAAGAAAGAGGTGGAGAGGAAAGAGTTGGCAAGGAAAGAGTTGGCAAGGAAAGAGTTGGGTAAGAAAGAGGTGGAGAAGAAAGAGGTAGAGAAGAAAGAGGTAGAGAAGAAAGAGGTGGAGAAGAAAGAGATGGAGAAGAGGGAGGTGGAGGATAAGAAGGTGCCTTGTCTTAACCATTCTGTTGAACAGGACACAAGATATAGGAACTACTCAGAGAAAAGCAACTTCTGCTGTGTCCTTCTCTATCTCTCTTTCTGTCTCTGTCTCTATCTCTCTTTCTGTCTCTGTCTCTATCTCTCTTTCTGTCTCTGTCTCTATCTCTCTTCTGTGTCTGCGACTGAGTATCGAGTGGCAGATAGTGTTTGTTAAGTATGTCTCCTCTGACAAATGCAAAGTTTTTAGGATAAATTGAAGATATGTCTGATAACACTTGAAGAAAGATTTGACTTTTATTTAGAACCGTGGGACTTGATAAAATTAGGAGGATATGTCAATATGCCAAAGAGCGAGAGATGAAGAGAGACACAGAGACAGACATACAGACAGACATACACAAACTATTTGTCAACTAAAATCTTCTTCTTTTCTTCTTTTCGTGCTCTGCCCTTAGGCAGGTTCGAATGTTTGACGTCTCCAATCTTCTTATTGTTTTTCCTCCTTTTTCCTCCTCCCAACTAAAATAAAAAAGTTTAACTAAAAATTGGTAATTGATTTTGAGAGAGATGGGTTCTATGTAGAAATGATAAATGTAATGTAATGTAAGACTGCCTTTTTTAGTCTCTACTGCTGCTTGTCATAGATTTCAACAGTCTGTCTGTTGTCATCATTTTTGGCTATGGGACAATTTCGATTGAATGAGACGACAGCGACGTCCCCGCCCCTCCCCCTCACCACCCCTAAGCAACTGTGATCACTGCTTCCAATGACTAGATCTGCCTCAGGAGGAGGAGGAGGAGATGGGGGAGTCCACTAGTGCAACTTTAGTGGAAAGACTTCTTGTGTTCATCGAGACACATAAATGGAAATACAGACAGACAGACAGAATGTGAATGCCAATAAAGATGAAAAGACGTGTAACTTTCAAGTACATGTATGGCAGCTTGTATATTGATTTGTATGGATCGTCTGCAGTCACCTTTCTATTGTGGGACGGACGAAAGGAAGGAAGGAAGGAAGGAAGGAAGGAGGACAGCAAGACGGACAGACATAAGTAGCCATCCAATTGTTGACTATGGTAGAGGGAGAAGGGGAGGGAGATGGAGGGAGGACACCCCAATTATTTGCCGGATATGTTGATTTGCTTTTCCTTAATATTTGTTCCTTTATAGTCGAAGCTAATTGGTCGTTTCGATTGACGGACGGATGGATGGATGGTTATGACCTGATGGGTCACAGGCTGTGTGTGTGTGTGTGTATGTGTGTGTGTGTGTTTGATTAGCCCACGTTTATCTGTCAATTTTGTATTATCTGGCCACTATCTCTCCCTCTCTTCCCCCTCCCTCTCGTTTTTGTCTCCTATTCCTCAGCAGCAGCAGAAGGGTCGTTGATGGGACTCATGACAAAGACGTGGGGGAGGGGCGTTGACCGGATGGGTGAATGGCTGTGAATGGCGATGATGAGGCCGAGGAGGATTTGTCATCAGTCTGTAATCGTCCTCCTCCTCCTCCCCCTCATCTATTCATCCATTCATCTTTTGCATTAACTTCTGCTATATATGCTGGTTCCATTCGTTCGGCAGCTGACTGCGTTGTCTGAGCTGCATCATATCCTCTGCTGTCGTCGTCGTCGTTGACCGACATTACAACACAGACCTACAACAGATCCACTGCTTATGCTGCTGCTGCTTATGCTGCTGCTGCTTATGCTGCTGCTGCTGTGGAAAAGCCCATAGTATATGTTAGTCGAAATTGGTTTTAAAAATTAGCAATTTGAAGAATTCAGTCCACGACGACAACGATTATATATAGATATTCGTTTCATGGTAAAACCAAGTGACACACCACACATGGGTACATGAAGAGAGATAGAAAATAATATAGAAAAGTTGCATTATTTATGGGATCAACACATCGTAGTATGAAGCAGAAGATGAAGAAGAGTCGATATAGGAAGGGGAGGAGGAGAAGGAATGGGAAGAGGAAGAGCGGGGGAGGGGAAGTTCTGTCGACAGAGGCTGGTTGTGTAAGAGACAGAGACAGACAGTGAGGCAGAGAGAGGTGAAAGGGGAAACAGAAGTGGATCCGAAAGAGGGATAGACTGAATGAGGGAGAAACGTGCTAGGGCTGGGCAAGCAGCAGAGGATGGGTGGATTGATGGGTGGGTGATTCCATCTCTTGGGGGAGAGATGGCAAGAATTTGATCGGTTGTTGAAATCGAATTTATTAGTTGGATGTGTTTGTTCGTCAGCACAGACAGACGGAAAGAGAGGGAGGGAGGGAGGGAGAGAGAGAGAGAGAGACAGAGAGAGCCAGTGAGCGAGCGTCTGCACAGCTGCTTCTGCCTTCCAAAGGACTCCTCTCGTTACTACGTTACTACAAGCACCACCAAGCATCAACAGTACCACCACTCCAGCAGCAGCAGTACCACCACTCCAGCAGCAGCAGTACCACCACCCCAGCAGCAGTACCACCACCCCAGCAGCAGTACCACCACCCCAGCAGCAGTACCACCACCCCAGCAGCAGTACCACCGCCCCAGCAGCAGATGAGTGTAAATTGGGTGGCGGGCGGCGTTTTAACGGTCTTGTGATTCGGTTGGGTATGTAAGATTGTCTTTGACTGTAGCTGATTAGTTGTGACTCTCTCTTCCTCTTGTCTGAAGTCAGATCTGCAACTCTTTGCAGGACGACACCATCGTCGTCGTCGTCGTCAAAAGTTTTGGCCATAGATCCGTCTCTGCTATTTTTAAACGACACCCACCCCACCCACCCTCCCCCCGCGAGGGGTGAAACGCTGAGGCGGAGGACGAAAAAGAGGAAGTGGTGGAGGAGGGGGAGGATGAGGAGGAGGAGGAGGAACCACAGTGAAAGATTAGCTAGGCTCAGATGTCAGAGTTGGCGTTTAACTTTCAACATTGAATATTAAATATGCCGAGTGTCTGGGCTGCAGGAGCAGCAGCAGGAGAAAGAGGAGAAGGAGTAGAAGGCTTCTTCTACTGAGAGATGACTACTTTCAGCTGAGTTGTCTGCTGTCGTCGTTGTTTGGTAGTTGATTATTACTCCGACGACGACGGTCGAATCTTTCTCCCGTTCTCCATCAGCAGTGAACTTTGAAGAGAAAAGAAGACGGTTTTTGTGGGTCGGCAGCAAAGGAGGAGGAGGAGGAGTAGATCACTGTAGGGGGGAGGTGTAGGAGGAGGAGGAGGAGGAGTAGGTCACTGTATGGGGGGGAGGAGGAGGAGGAAGAGTAGGTCACTGTATGGGGAGGAGGTGTAGGAGGAGGAGGAGGCAGCAGTGGCAGAGGTCTCTTGACTGCCATATGCCGCGTCTGGGTTCAATGCTTTCAATGTGTGTCTACTGTGGTCTGTGTGTTTGCTTTCGGCCAAGTGTATAATTAGCATGAGACCGACATATTATATCGTTCAGTTATCCTCCTCTTCCTCCTCCTCATCCTACTCCTCCTCCTCCTCCTCCTCCTCCTCATTCAACTCCTCCTCATGTCAGTGTGTCTGTCTATAACCTACACTTTGACGTTGTAACTCTGCTCTCTGCAGAATAGAAGTCTGCCTCTGTTGCTTCCTTCCGCCGACTGCTGCTGGTGGTGCTGACCATTTGCCAGCCATCTTAGCGGTCGGTCGGTCGGTGCCTCAGCCGCCGCTGCCGTAGCAAGGTGTATATACATGTACATCCCATCTGTCAATCGGTCGCATCGGTTGTTGCATTATTCTCTCTCATAAATTAGGAAGAACTGCGCCGCAGATGAATGAAACGTTTCTTGTCTGTTGACCGTCGTCGTAGTCGTCGTTGTGCGTGAGTGTTTCAGCTGCTGCTGCTGCTGTGTTGGCTGGTTGGTGGTGAACCCACGACCCTTGCAGGCCAGACACGTGTCCATCACGACATTCTCTGCTTTCAGTCAAGCGATTAGATATATGATTGTCGTCGACGACAGGTGGCTACCCTGCTTCTCAAGATCATTAATATATGTCATCCATTGATTGGCATTGGAGCGTTTGATTGGCAGATGGACGATGGATTAGCAGCATATATTTCTTCACTGGATTAGCATCATCAATTCTTCATTGGATTAGCAGCATATATTTCTTCACTGGATTAGCATAATCAATTCTTCACTGGATTAGCAGCATTCATCATGTGGTGAAAATGTTGAGACTTTCTGGCTTCAACTATAAGGATACTGATTTGTTGATAAGTTGTTAGCAAGAGATTTCTGTTTGCTTTCTCAACAGTGCTTCTATCTCTTTTCTGCAATATATTCTACGATTCTTCGTTTGTTTACTCATCGACGTGTGACGACACTGTAGACAAACAGGGGATGATTATGAGGATCATCCTAGTTGGATGAGCACTGAGCAGTGTTCGTAGAATCGAGATTTGGTGACTGACATCTGAGGAGGAGACGACAGTCGGTTGCACTCGTTGAACTGAGAAATAAGGAGGGAGGGTGGGTGCGAGGGAGGACAGTGTGCTAGGAAGGTGATATGGATTGAGTGCCAGGTGAGGGGAGACGCTGCTTCTGCTGCTGCTGCTGCTGCTGTTGTGACTTTAGCGCTGAGGTAGATAAGAGCGATAAGAGAGTTACTTGATGAGAGACAATGGGTTTACACGTGAGAGAGATTGATGTGAAAACAGCCGAACTGGCTTTGTCAATTGGAGCCACAGCTCCTCTTCTCATTGACACAGACTGGCTTCAGGCGCAGTATTCAAAGAGGCTTTTCGTCTTCAACATTCTTTGTATAGGTAAATGATTTTCACGTTCAGCTTTTAAAGCTGCACTCCTCTTTGTCAAGTATTTTTCCTATGGTCTGTCATTGTTAGTCATTGTGCATGTTTATCCTCATGAATGCCGTCTGCCTCTTTCTTCAGTCTTTAATCTGGTCCCCTTTCTTGCGGTGGGGGGGGTGCAGGTTTCTGAGGGATGGTCTGGGGCAAACGAGCGTTCGGTGGACTGCAAATCGTTGAGTGACATTGGGAGGAAAGTTTGTTGCACTTTTTTCATCTCATTTTTTCTTACATGAATTTTTTACTTTTGTGTCTCTTTCTTAATTCTCGCAACGGATGACTATCAGATAATTTTTGATATAAAATGAGGCCAAACAAATAATCGTGTGTTTCTGGTAAGAGAGGTTTAAAAAATGGGGTTGGTAGGTATCAAAATATTTTTATTTTGGTAAAATATTTTTATAGAGCGACTACCCGAAAAATTAACTCACTGCCCTTTTTGCACAAAGGTACACGCTGCAACAAAGTACGTGTTCTAAGCAAGTATAAAATGCCTATTTACAGAATGTCTGTACCTACAAACTGCTCTAGAAAGCTATCTTGTTAATTTCATTTTGTTGCCCAGCCAAGTTCTGTCCACTCACCTGTGTGGGTCCCTCTATGCAGATTAGCATATTCTGTGTGCCCTGTTGAGATATCCAAATATGGGGAACGGACATTCCACCCCTCAGGACATATTCCCCTGGACAATAATTGCCTCCGGACGTTTCCCCCTGATTTTGACTAGGACATTTACCCCTGGACAATTTCCCCTCTGTACTCGATTTTTAGCTCAATTTCTTAAAGCATATCAATTTGGTCACTTGTAGTTGCTACTACCAGCTTCGTCAACTCAGAGTTGTCTCAAGATCCCTCTCTCATAGTGCTACTATGACTCTCGTGCATGCCTTTGTCACTAGTAGAATTGATAACTGCAGTTCGGTACTTGTGGGTCTGCCACTTGGACTAATTGGGTGCCTTGAACGAGTTCTTCATTCTGCTGCACGCCTCATTGGCCGCATTCCTAAATATGCCTCTGTCTCTGCTTACATGCGTGAGTTCTCCACTGGCTCCCTGTTTCACAGCGCATCTCCTACCGAGTTGCTGCACTTGTTTGGCGATGCCGTCTTTCTTGTGCTCCGTCGTACTTGTCTAGCCTTTGTCGACCTGTCTCAGACCTTGCAGCCAGTCGAGCTCTTCGCTCGGCGACAACGGGTGAGCTTTTGGTTCCTGGAGCTCGCACTTCTATGAGACAGCGCCAAGCCTTTTCTGTTGTGGGTCCCGCTGTCTGGAATGGCCTCCCACTACGCTTGCGACTTATGCCTAGGCTAAATTCCTCTGCACTTTTTAAGTATCTCAAATCCTATTTTTTAGTTGTGGCTGGGCTGGGAGCGCCTCTGAGTAGGTTTCTTGAAGAGGCGCTATATAAATCCTCGAAATGAATGAATGAATGAATGTACATATGCATACAAGCTTGCATGTGTGCATGCAGACATACATACATGCATACATACGATTTATGTATTACATGTATGTATGTATTTATTTATTTATTTATTTATGGACTTGGTCTATATAGGGGGAGTAAGTCCTCTTGTGGGGGGGAAACATCCGGGGTAACTGTTCGGGGAGAGTATGTCCGTGGGGAAATGTCCTACACCCCAAATATAAACACCCTGGCACGTGCATTGTGATAGAATCACTGCAAGGCAGTGCTGTCCAACATGCGGTCCACGGCCCACAAGATTATTTCGATTTCAAGTGGCCTGCCCGAGCTGACTGAAGTTTTGCACTTTGTGTAAAATGAAGTAGAGAACAAAGTCAGTGGTCGACTTCAACGCTTATTTTTTATATTCATATTGTGACGTTTGCCGTGTGTTGAACAGCTACCTACATGGAGAACAATCCGACAATTCAGTCCTAATCTCTCGTCTTTCTATCCCTGGGGTTAGGTCCGTTGATTGGCAAACGACTTCTGACTTTAACAACTCTTATTCCTGTTCTCAACTATGCAGACCGTCCCAAACCGTTTGCTCGAAGTCAGTTACTGAGATATCTATATATAGAGTTTTTCCAGTATGTCTGCTCTGGCTGTGACCCTTCCTCTCTAGAGATAGTTCGGTTCTAGTCCTAAGGGGTGGAAGGAAAAAACCGATGAATCTCCAAGGCCGACAGTTGTCGATGTCTTGGGCTATGTTTCGGCTGACGACCATGACTGCCCCTCAAACTGAAGACTCTGAATTTCACGACAAGTCTTTATAATAGCCAAAGCAGGACGATGGAAATCTGCTCAACCTTTAAGTAGAGATAAACCAACAAAACTGTGGTGATGGAACTGAAAAAGAACTGAGTACAAGGCAGGGATAGACCTAAATGCCCTCGTATGCTTTTTTGTGCTGAAATATTACGGAGCCTGTCAAACATGGCATGTGTAAACATGCTATTACTCATAATATTCCTTCTACATTAGAGTTAATTGTTATAACAAGTTTATTATTGCGGCCCTTGGCTTCAGAATTATTGCTTCTGCGGCCCATGGTGCCAAAAAGGTTGAGGACCACTTCTGCAAGGGATGATTATATATATCTGTCAACCCGATTGTTGAATAAAGGAAATTATATATATATATATATATATATAACCGGATTGTTGAATAAAGGAAATTATATATATATATATATATATATAATTTCCTTTATTCAACAATCCGGTTGACAGAACGCAACCGGTTACAGTGTACAATTATGCAGTTGAAACAATTCACAAGAACGCAGATAACAGAGTACACAAATTTTAACTATATACTAACTAACAGACAGCCTGCAATAATCAGCGCTAATAGAAGCGTATACAAAGCCTGTCCACCCAACAGAGGCTCGAACTCGTCGCCTCTTGCTCTCTATGCTGGCGTGTTATCCATTACACCCTTATATACCTTGAAAGACGGATGTTTTGCGAATGTTGTCTGCTTTAGGGAGGGCTATATAATATCACAATTCTGCACCTCCGTTATGGAAGACACAATGTTACTGTATGTAAATACAAATAAACAAATTTCCACAAAATTATCCGAGTAGCAGCAATAAAAGTGACTCAGTCGGGTTACCGGAAACACAACATTATTTTGGTTGGGCCTAAGGAAGGTAACTAGTAGCCAATATCTCGCTGTATTGTATCCATTAAATTTCAATGTAAAAAATCAATTCTGAATAAGAGTTGGTAAAGCCAGTTTGCCAATCAATGGACCTAATCAATTTCAATGTAAAGAATCAGCTTGAATTCTTTAGCTCTCTAATTTTTCTGGGAATTTCATTCTAGGAGGAACTTCCCCCCCCCACCCAGAGACGTCTAGAGTAAACACTGCTCTTGTTTGTCTTTTTCTGTTATAAGCGCTCACTGAAACAATGTTGAGGTTCATTAGGAAGAGAAAATTCCTAAGACCTTAACAAATTTTTAAGATGATTTCGATAACTAGTGTAGAGGGAGGACCACCGATGGTAGGTTCACAGTGACACGTCAACACACACACACACCAGCCTACACACACTCACACACCCCATACACATTACACATACGTATACATATGCACACCTACACACACATCCAGCTATACACAGTTACACGTGTACTAGGCTACACATATACATGTAGAGCATAAGCAGCAGATTCCTAACTATAGTGATGAGAGCAGACTGTAGTTGACTATGTGCAGTTTTCTGTGAGTTTAAAACTTTGGTTCTATAATGGATCCCCAACTGTTTCATCAGGGCTGTTAACAGAACTTAGTGGAGAGTTGTTATTGTTGTCGTGTGTGTTATTAGTGTTTCTGTTGCTTTGTACGTGTTTCAGGTGAGACAGGCATTGGAAAGTCAACGCTGATTGATACGCTCTTCAACACTCAGTTTGATTCAGTGCCAGTCAGTCATGACCTGCCAAGTGTTCGACTCAAGGCACATACATACGGTATGTAGACAAACTGACGGACAGAGACGGTCAAAGAGAGAGAGAATAATTATGCATTTAAATATTCTATTCTATTTACGGACTTATAAAGTGCCTCTTGCAGTTCATGCTAACCAGTGTGAAGAAACCATCCTAAAAACAAAGTACCATATTACAGGGACGGAAAGAAACATTTCTGCCCTCAGATAATCTCTCAGTAGGAGTTATAGTAGGAGGGTCAGGGAGCAGTCTTGAAGAATGCAATTTAGTTATGAAAATTAGAGATGGGAAAATTTCATTAAGTGTATTTAAAATTTAAAAAATGTAAATATAGCATAAATATTACCTTTTTTGCTCTTTTGACATTTATTTTATACTGTACAGGTGTATCTTAACAGCAGATATATATGGATGGAATATGCCAGAGTACCATTAATCCATTATACTAAATACGGCTTTTATACGCATATGGACCTTGTGTAAGTCTTTCACTTGCAATTCCTCGTGCGTTTCAGCGTAAAACTCAGATGCAGTGTCCGCGCTGTGGTCGGGAGCACCTCTGCATATCGAGCTTCAAGGGTACTATAGCATATGCGAGAAATAAAATAAATAAATAAATATTTTGTGAATTAAGTTTTTAAATAGTGAATACACAGGTACATATATATGATGGAACTACGTTTCTGTATCATATGTGGACCTGTGTAGTTCTTAAACTGGCTTGAATAACAATTAATATGCTAAAAAATATTGTTTGCAATGTTTTAGGGGATATGGAAATGGGTTAGAAAAATAATCCAAAATAACTTGTAGTTGACTTTTAAAAGATTCTACTGAAGATATCTGAATAATTTTTGCATTGACGGAGACATCATTTCATGCTTTAAAATAAAATGAAATAATCTGGTTTTTGAAAATATACGAAATGAGCCTGCTCTTGATGGAGCACCTCACATATGGTAGAATGGCCTACCATATGACCCCTGCTAAGTGAAATAGATATGTTTGAATGGCCTGCCAATCCTACCATGTAACCTCTGCTTTGAATGGCCTACCATGTGACCTACAGTGTGAAGTTAACTAGACGATATTGTTGAATGGCTTACCATCTGAACCCGGCTAAGTGAACTAGATGATATTTTTCAGTGAGTTTTGCTGTGGCTATCTGGAGCAGCCTACCACCTGGCATTGCCGAGCACAAGTGATCAATTTGACTTTATCAATTCAGAATGATACTTAATCATCAGTGCTGCATACTTGCGACTAAATCTATCACATGACAGTTGGCCACGCTTTGAGAGGCATGGATATCTACTGATTTGTATGCTAATAATAATAGCCTTCGACGCTCTCTGTCTTAGAGCGTTGAAGCTCTAGTCTCTGTGGGTTTTCATTTGAAATGATTTGGTGAGACTGTGATGAGGAAGAGATGTTCAACTGTACTGACGACATTACAATGTCATCTTCAACAGCGTCTGATTTGTCTGATTGTTGTTCAGAGCTGAAGGAGAGCAATGTTCGCCTGAAGCTGACCGTTGTTGATACAGTGGGATTTGGAGATCAGATCGACAAGTCAGACAGGTATGGATGGAGCTGCAGACAAAATGGTGACATCAAATACTTTTATATCTTTGCAATGTTTCTTAGGTGACAGGTGTCTCATTGGATATCTTTTGGTAAAAGAGTTTATGCCTAGAACCCATGATCAATTCAATACTCTTCTAATTGTGAACCATCACCACAAACCACTCACAACTTAATTTTTTTAGTTCTTGGCACAATCTTGTAGATCTATGCTTTATTTACATTTCCAGAAATGTTTGCAATTTTACTATATCTCGCATATAACTGAAGTTACAGAATTTGTAATCTGACAGTACACAAACTGTTACTTGAGAAAACTGCACCAAAGTTAAGCCGTATTATTATATATATTTTCCTTAGAAACCGCTCATTCTTTTGGACCAATTTAGATAGAATTTGGCAGCCGTGTAGCTGAAATCATTGCAGATGTACTCCAAATTTTAAATGTCCTCCATTTCGAAGACTAAACTTATTAAGCGAGAAATTAATAAAAAATAGACGTTTCATCCCTTTACCTGTTGCTTTGGTCATGCGAGTACACTTGTGCACATTCATTCATTCATAGCATTTATATAGCGCCCCTTCAAGAAACTACTCAGAGGCGCTCCCAGCCTAACCACGAACAAAGAAAAAAGACTTGAGAGACTTGTAGAACCCAGCCGGATGGGCCACAAGTAGAGAGCGAAGCGTAACCGGGAGGTCGTTCCAGACTGTAGGCCCCACAACCGAGAAAGCACGGCACTGCTTAATAACCAAGCGGGCCCGCGGGACCAGAAGTTCACCCCTAGCCGAAGAGCGAAGTACACGACGCGCTGCAACGTCAGAGACTGGACAGCAAAGATCACGCAAGTATGACGGAGCACAGCCAAGGACACCGTGAGACCACAGCAGCAATGCGGTATGAGATCCGCTGGGACACTGGCAGCCAGTGCAGCACATCACGCATATAGGCAGAGACAGGAGCAAATTTAGGAAGCCGCCCAACAAGGCGAGCAGCGGAGCGCAATACACGATCAAGTCGCCCCAGGACCCCAATGGGAAGACCAGCAAGTAAGGAGCAACAATTGTCGATTCGACTTGTAACAAAGGCGTGAACAAGGACGACGACCGCGTCGTGAGAGAGAGAGAGGGAGACCACCCGAAGCTGACGAAGCTGGTAATAGGCACTCCGAGCAACCAAGTTCACATGCTGGGACAGAGTGAGTTCAGAATCGAGGGTGAGACCCAGATCACGAACTGTGAGGGAAAAGGAGATATGAGGAAAGAGGAGAGCAAGTTGTGAGAGGTCAATACCCTGGAGTTGCCTACGGCCACCCAACCAAATAAACATCCGACCTGTCAATCCTTCAGCCAACTGTGGCGCATGATTTTGTCACGTGCTCAGTGCTGAAGCACAATTCTATAATTGTCACAGGTAGTCGACCTCTGTCAGGCCAATCTCTCTAATTAATTAATAACAGAGCAGATAAAGGGGATTTCCATGTTCAAAATGAGACCAATCACGCATTGTGATTCGATCTGTAACCTAAGTTACTCGATCGCAAGAAACGTGGAGAACTTTGACTGAAATTCTGAGTTTCCACCTCGAAACATATGTAGGAATCTTAGTAAACACATATTTTTACACATTTAGATACACCTAAGCAATATTTTTATACGTTATTTATATTAAATATAATTATAGGTTTTTACTTATTTTTGCAATAAAGTCAATTTCGAATGTTTTTGAGGTTTCCTGTCGTTTTTGGTCATTTTCTGCCTGATGACATTTTGCAACAAGCGACTGATTTCGTGGTGACGTGTGACAATTTACTGCGCCTTGTTTTGCTGACTGATGTAATTCTTGTTCTTACTGACATAACCTCATATATCCATATTTCTTCTTATCTACTTCAACTTAGCCATTGTGTCTTCTAAATTGCAAGTGGCGCTTAGCCATTGTGTTTTCTATATGGCTAGTGGCTCTTGGCTCTTAGCCATTGTGTTTTCTATATGGCTAGTGGCTCTTAGCCAGTGTCTTGTGTATGGCAAGTTGCTCTTAGCCATTGTGTCTTCTATATGGCAAGTGGCTCTTAGCCATTGTGTTTTCTGTATGGCAAGTGGCTCTTAGCCATTGTGTCTTCTATATGGCTAGTGGCAGTAGATCAATATATGTGGACTGAGTAGGATTGGTTGTCGATGGCATGTCGAATTGTCGATTGTTGTCGATGGAATCTGACACGTTGAGTTTAGAATCCTTAATTATTGATGCGTTGCCATATATATATATTTAAGTGTTGCTTCAGTGTTTCCTGGCCACTCATCTACAGAAGCTACAATGGCCGAGAGATCGAGAGATGGCGCAATTTAAAGAGGATTCTTTGCAGTGCAAGAGAATGCTCTTTAAATTGTGCCAAATTGTCTGACGATGATGGGTTGAACTGTGTTTCAGCTACAAGGCAATTGTTGACTACATTGACACCCAGTATGAGGCCTACCTTCAAGAGGAGCTGAAAGTGAAGAGAGCGCTGCATTCCTACCACGACACTCGCATTCATGTCTGCCTCTACTTTGTGGCTCCAACTGGACACTCGTACGTTGCACAGAATATTCTTCTCTAGAACTTCAATTATAAATTCTTCTTTTGATTCTGAAAATTGCTTTTGTTTCAGTGTATTTCTTTGTCTCAGGTGTCTCTCAATCAATAGTCATTGATGAGTTTGAATAAATCACATTCATACTAAACACACTTTCCTTATATATTAGGTTTTGTTGTGGTGGTCGGTATTTGCAAATTCATCTTTTAAAATTTCCTGTCATCTAGAAATTATTGTAGTAACATTTTCCAAATTTTTCTGAACTTGTCTCAAATGAGAGCAGCGTGGCAACTGCATTCTTAATTTAACTCTGATTTATCTTATATTGCTTGAATTCAATTATTGTTGTTTGTTTCAGTCTGAAGTCGTTAGACTTGGTAACAATGAAGAAATTGGACACCAAAGTGAACATAATTCCAGTTATTGCCAAATCTGACACAATCACAAAAGCAGAACTTCTAAAGTTCAAACAGAAGGTTGGATATGTGACATTATGATAAATTCTTGTCATTGTTTGATAAACAGCATGTATTTAAGAGTCTGCTAAAAACCCTTTTAGCATTATTTTATTACCAGTTGTACTCCAGTAAGTTTTCTGTAGAAAGTTTTCGATTCTTTCTAAACAGATTATGGCAGAGCTGATGACAAATGGTGTCCAACTTTACCAATTTCCCACAGATGATGAGACAGTTGCAGAAATCAACAGCACCATGAATGTAAGTACTAAACATATCCATGAATATTAGGGCTGAATGTAGCCATAACTGAAAGTGCTATCCGGAGCCATGAATGTAATCCTAGTTGGAGCCATGAATGTAATCCTAGTTGGAGCCATGAATGTAAGTGCTAGCTACTTGAGCCATGAATGTAAGTGCTAGCTGGAGCCATGAATGTAAGTGCTAGCTGGAGCCATGAATGTAAGTGCTAGTTCACCTAGGGTTAAGGGTTGATTTGAATAGCGTTTATTTGGGAGATCTTTAAGAAGTTAAGTTTTAAGTTCAGTGGCTTTGTGTGGATGTTTGGTTGTTTCATTAAATTTTTTTTATAGTTTTGTAAGGTGATGGAAGTGATGTTTTGATCTTTTTTAAAACTAAATGATCTAAAGCCTTTTGAAGAAACAGAATGGAGGCAGGGAAAGTATGGCTATAGGCAAGGTGAAGTCTGCATACGAAATTTAATTTAAAAGATTTTTATTTGATGAGAAACGGATTTAACTATGAAAATTTCTGAAAAAATTCTCTAGATGACCTGGTAAAACTCAGGAAATTTTGAAATCATATTTATTTCGTTGGCCACCGTTTAGACATATTTGGTGTTTTGTGAACCGTGGATGAAGTGTTTGAATGGTGTTTTGTAATTCTACTCTAGATATGAAGTGATTGATGGTGTTTTGTAATTCTACTCTAGATATGGAAGTGATTGATGGTGTTTTGTAATTATGCTCTAGATATGGAAGTGATTGATGGTGTTTTGTAATTCTTCTCTAGATAAGGAAGTGATTGATGGTGTTTTATAATTCTTCTCTAGATAAGGAAGTGATTGATGGTGTTTTGTAATTCTTCTCTAGATAAGGAAGTGATTGATGGTGTTTTGTAATTCTTCTCTAGATAAGGAAGTGATTGATGGTGTTTTGTAATTCTTCTCTAGATAAGGAAGTGATTGATGGTGTTTTTAGTAATTCTTCTCTAGATAAGGAAGTGATTGATGGTGTTTTGTAATTCTTCTCTAGATAAGGAAGTGATTGATGGTGTTTTGTAATTCTTCTCTAGATAAGGAAGTGTTTGAATGGTGTTTTGCAATTCTTCTCTAGATAAGGAAGTGTTTGAATGGTGTTTTGTAATTCTTCTCTAGATAAGGAAGTGATTGATGGTGTTTTGTAATTCTTCTCTAGATAAGGAAGTGATTGAAGGTGTTTTGTAATTCTTCTCTAGATAAGGAAGTGTTTGAATGGTGTTTTGCAATTCTTCTCTAGATAAGGAAGTGTTTGCATGGTGTTTTGCAATTCTTCTCTAGATAAGGAAGTGTTTGAATGGTGTTTTGCAATTCTTCTCTAGATAAGGAAGTGATTGATGGTGTTTTGTAATTCTTCTCTAGATATGGAAGTGATTGATGGTGTTGTTGTAATTCTTCTCTAGATATGGAAGTGATTGATGGTGTTTTGTAATTATACTCTAGATATGGAAGTGATTGATGGTGTTTTGTAATTCTTCTCTAGATAAGGAAGTGATTGATGGTGTTTTATAATTCTTCTCTAGATAAGGAAGTGATTGATGGTGTTTTGTAATTCTTCTCTAGATAAGGAAGTGTTTGAATGGTGTTTTGCAATTCTTCTCTAGATAAGGAAGTGTTTGAATGGTGTTTTGCAATTCTTCTCTAGATAAGGAAGTGATTGATGGTGTTTTTAGTAATTCTTCTCTAGATAAGGAAGTGATTGATGGTGTTTTGCAATTCTTCTCTAGATAAGGAAGTGATTGATGGTGTTTTGTAATTCTTCTCTAGATAAGGAAGTGTTTGAATGGTGTTTTGCAATTCTTCTCTAGATAAGGAAGTGATTGATGGTGTTTTGCAATTCTTCTCTAGATAAGGAAGTGATTGATGGTGCTGCTGTTTTGTGTTATTAGGCGCATCTTCCTTTCGCAGTTGTTGGCAGCATGGACGAAATTAAGGTTGGCAACAAAATGGTGAAAGCGAGACAGTATCCGTGGGGAACTGTACAAGGTAGGTACATCGATCGCCTCATCCATTTGCTGATGAAGCCGACTTTGTTTCATTGGATGTACAGTTGGAGACATTTTCATTCTCACTATAGCACTTTTATTGTTTCGTAGGCAGGCAATATGTCATTGAAGGTGGTTGGTGCATTCTTTGGTCAGTTGATGGTTGAAAACTTCACCTCAATGTGTGATGTCACTTGGTTATTAGCTCTAATATTCAGTATTTAAACATAAATTGTAAAGCACCTCACGTTCGTGAACCATTCAGGATGCTAGTGTGCAAAGCCATGAGAGAAGATAAGAGATTTTTAGAAAAGCAAAGGTGGGGGTGGGTTTACCAGCTAGAATTTACAAACGAGCAGATGGAGATAATGCAATCCAAATAGAGTGGCCAATTGAGGTTAAGGATAAGGACTGAGCAGACATTAATGTTCTAGTGCAAGGAAGTAGAAGATAAGGTATGTTTGTACAAGTTAGCAAGGTCCTCACACTGCTATTCACTCTGCTATTCACACTGCTATTCACTCTGCTATTCACACTGCTATTCGTCTGCAGTTGCTGTTCCATTTGGTCATTGCATGATTTGTCAACGTGAATATTAAGATGGGAAATGAACTGCCCAACAATGATTGTGTTTTTGTTGTCTAGTTGAGAATGAGAATCACTGTGACTTTGTGCGTTTGCGTGAGATGCTACTTCGGACTAATATGGAGGATCTGCGTGAGACGACCCACGCGAAACACTACGAACTCTACAGACGATGCAAACTGCAGGAAATGGGATTCACAGACAATGAAGCAATGAGGTATATGCACTGTGCGTCTTACATTCTGTGCCAGGGGAAGATTAGACTGTCTGACAAACTGACAATGTCAGCCGTATTTGTATGAGTTTTCTATTATTTATCAGTGTTGTACAGTAACGAAGTAAAAGTGTCGCATTACTGTACTTAAGTAAAAGTTTTAATACTTTCACATGTAACGAAGTATCAAAAAACTGAAATACTTTTACTTTCAGCGGAGTAAAATTTTCCAAAATTTCAGTACTTCATTACAATCTGTGTGACATTCATGGCAATGTTCATTACTTGAATGCGTGAATTAACATTACTTTACGCTAAGCTAAACCAGACAATTTCAATTTGCATGCCTATAAATACCGTAGATTTTCGATGGGTGGTGTAAATTGTGTTAAAAATGAATCAGAAATGTGCGTACTAGACGCAATGATAACCATTTCGAGATTATAGCATTTTTGAAGGTTAATTATGATTGAGTTACAGAAAGACTGGGTACTTTTACTTTTTACTTAAAAAGTATTATTTGGAAGGATACTTTTTACTTTTACTTAAGTAAGTAAAATTTGTGATGAGTACTTTTACTTAAGTAATTAAAATCCATTTTACTTTTACTTTAAGTAAGTTTGCCCGATGCTGGATTGCGTTACGTAAGAGCATGCATAGATTAATTTGAATTATGTAACATTTCCGAGAGGCAATTAAAAACCGATAACCGGTTTAAAACCGGATTTTACAAACCGATAATCGGTTTTTAATAAAAACCGATATTAACATCCTTTGAAGTGTACAATTTTCTCAAAAGCATGCTTTCCTGCTCTGATGTTTTCTGCCACTTTATTGCATGTCTTTTTCTGAAGGCCATTTTCTATCATGCTTCAAATCTGCTCTAGTCACGCCCTTCCTTAAAAACCTAGTCTAGACTCCAGCAACCTTTCTAACTTTACACCTATCTCCAACCTTAATAACATTTCTAAGATCCTGGAGCGTCTCTTTCTCACTCGCATTAAGAAACACATCACTTCCTGTCCCAACTTCAATCCTTATCAGTCAGCTTACCACGAATGCTTTGCCACTGAGACTGCCCTTGTCTCTACACTTGATAACATCATCAATTGTCTATTGACAATGGGAAAGCCTGCATCTCAGTATGTCTTGACCTCAGTGCAGCATTTGAGATTATAGACGATCAGCTACTTCTTTCAAGACTTGCCAATAGCTTCGGTGTCTCTGGGACAGTCTTAAACTGGTTGGCTTCTTACCTGCGTGACCGGAATCAGTAGGTCCGTATTGGGACTGCTCGGTCTGAGCCCACTGTTTGCACTGCTGGAGTATCGCATGGATATGTCCTTGGCCCCCTTGCTATTTACCATCTTTACTTCCCCCAATCAGTCGCATTGCTAATCACTTTGGAGCCCAATGACAGCAGTGTGCGGATGATACCCAGCCACATATTGCTTTGTCACACACTGATCAGTCTGGCAAACTTAAACTTGAAGAGTGCCTTTCATCTTTGTATGCCTGGTTCTGTTTTAATGGTTTGGCTATAAACCCAGACCAGTCTGAGGCAATTTTGTTCAGGTCATGCCAGCGCCTTCACCCCCGCTTTCTTTCCCTCCACTTTCTAATATTGACCTCGTCGGCACTACTGTGCATCTGTCAGACACTGTCAAAACACTTAGTGTAACCCTAGACAATAAGCTCACATTTCGACCACACATAACAAGCATATGTAAATCTTGTTTCTATCACATTCGGGCAATACGTCACATTAGGTCGGCCCTGACTATGAATATGTCTCAAACCATTGCCTGTTGTCTTGTCTCATCTCGCCTTGATTATGCTGACTGCGTTTTGTTTTTTCTCTCAGACATTGAGCTGCAATGCATCCAAAATTCAGCAATGCCGGTAGTGCTGCGTGTCGCAATACAAGCTAGTCCTCAGTCCTACTTCATCAGCTGCACTGGCTTCCTGTTCTTGTCTGACCTACAAATCCATCAGCACCAACACACCTTCCAACCTACCATCACTACTAACTCCTTACATTCCTCCTCGTTGCTTGTGATCATCGGGTACAAGTCTTTTAGCTGAACCCCGATGCAAAACGGTTATGGGCTCGCGTGCATTCCATGCCTCTGCACCCAGGGAATGGAATTGACTTCCACTAGAGCTCTCTTCGAAGATCAATTTCTCTTCCTACCTTCAAAAAGCGACTCAAAACTCGCTACTTCTCCTTGACTTTCAAGCACATGGATCTCTCACTGCATCTTCCTCTGGTGGCTGACTATCTGCGCCTCAGATTCACATTTCGGTGTGACCTTGCGCGTGTTACAAATTTATTTAATAATAATAATTTAATGACAGTACCGGTATGATTAATATTTTATTGCTGCTTAATTCTTACGTAGTAATGATTTGTTCATAATTAGTTGTGTTGTTTATGTTTTTCGGTTCATATGTCTTCTTATTCCAATCTATCCTTATGTAAACAAACCAGCATGTTAACACTGCTAGGTTCTAATATAACAAGTCGTCTCCATAGAGCTTATTGTGTTTGTCTTAGCGCTTGTGGCAATGCAGACCACTT
Organism: Lumbricus terrestris; assembly: GCA_949752735.1. Taxonomy (NCBI): domain Eukaryota; kingdom Metazoa; phylum Annelida; class Clitellata; order Crassiclitellata; family Lumbricidae; genus Lumbricus; species Lumbricus terrestris. Next base: position 76,809,264 of record OX457038.1, on the reverse strand, counting down.
GCCGAGTTAGATTTCTGTTGATTAGATTGATCTGCATGTGGACTTGTGGAGTCTTAATCATAATTAGCACAACAACAAAATTGCCAAATCAAGATCCCATAGATATACATCGCATCACCCACAGCAAAATGTCGATGGCCAAAAAAGATGCCAAACTATGGCAGCATTCTCCAATAACTCACAAACAGCTCACGTTCACAGAATTTATTGCAAACCACAAACTGTGTCTTATTCGTATCTCTATTTGTTTCTCACTATTAACTATTTCTAACCTTTACCAATTTACTACCTTTCATAGATGTGTAATATCCTATGTAATTACTGCAGTACGCTACTTACAACACAGCCCTTGAGGCAGATTATTGTATTTAGTCTGTGCAGAGGAATTTCTGTTGTTGTTCAGGTGCTATTTTGAGGAGATCGGTTGATTGGCGATGATGAATATAATAGATTAATGGATCATGTTGTGCTCTCTATCTCTCTCTGTCTGTCTATCATATTTATAATGATGACTGTTTGTTTCAAACTTATGTGTCGTTCAGCCTCCAGGAGACGTACGAGCAGAAGAGGAGCCAACATTTGGCTGAACTTCAGAGGAAGGAGGACGAAATGAGACAGATGTTTGTTGTTCGAGTCAAAGAAAAAGAGTCGGAGCTGAAGGAGGCAGAGAAGGAGGTCAGTCAGCATGTAAATTGCAGAGCTCTGTCTCTTCTCCTGTCCACTTGCCTTTGTTGGCTAAATTGGGTCTAGTGAACTTTTTGCAGCAATTAAATCAGTTGGAAGACCTGCAGAAAGGTTTTTGCCTACATGGAGCATTGGAGCTCCAAGATTTGTTAAAACTTTTTCAATTAATTTCTGTAGCTGATATTTCTTCATTGTATCAGACTTTGTTGTATCTCATCTTCTTTCTCCTCTTCCTGTGTGCATTTCTGACTGCCTTCTTTTACCAGATGTGCCTCCTCATTAAACTTTGTCATACAGCCTTAACAGCTCAGATCTGTTTTCATGGATCTTCTTAGATTAAAACCTAATTAAAGAAACAGTCAGAGAACGAGACAGATAAACAGACAGACAGACAAAGATAGAGAGACAGAGAAACAGAGACAGGAAACATAGAGAGAAGCAGACATGGACAGACAGAGAAACAGTGAAAGAGAGAGAGAGAAGTCGGTAAGTCTTTTCCTGGCCATTGATTCCTTGTGATCTTTTAGAATTGAGGAAGATCATCATCGGTCTATGGGTCGGGCATTTGATTGTCATGTGATTTGATCGTCATGTGATTTGATCGTCATGTGATCTGATCGTCGTGTGATTTGATCGTCATGTGATTTGATCGTCATGTGATTTGATCGTCATGTGATTTGATCGTCATGTGGTTTGATCGTCATGTGATTTGATCATCATGTGATTTGATCGTCGTGTGATTTGATCGTCATGTGATTTGATCGTCATGTGATTTGATCGTCATGTGATCTGATCGTCGTGTGATCTGATCGTCATGTGATTTGATCGTCATGTGATTTGATCGTCATGTGATTTGATCGTCATGTGATTTGATCGTCATGTGATCTGATCGTCATGTGATCTGATTGTCGTGGGATCTGATTGTCGTGGGATTTGATCATCATGTGATTTGATCATCATGTGATTTGATCGTCATGTGATTTGATCGTCATGTGATTTGATCGTCATGTGATTTGATCGTCATGTGATTTGATCGTCATGTGGTTTGATCGTCATGCATCTATCTCTCTCTCTCTTTTCTCTTCGCTGTCTACAGCTGCAGACAAAGTTTGAGAATCTGAAGAAGTTGCATGCCGATGAGAAGAAGAAGATCGATGACAAACGTCGGATGCTGGAGGAAGAGATCGGCGCATTTCAGCGACGCAAGGCAGCGCTCATCAACAACCAGACGTCAACAATCAGCAAAAAGAAGAAGTAGATTGAGATCGTCGTCTCTGTTGGTGTTGATCAGACATGATGATGCTCACTCGTCAGCCGCAACTCTCGTTTCTTGGGTGTCGATAGTGGCTTAGTCATCGTCGTCATCATCGTCGTCATCTCAGAGACGAGGATTTGATGTAAATCAACGCTTAAGTAATTCAGAAGTTCAATAAGGAACCTTTTTCAACATTGCTTAAATTAATGTTTTTCTCATAAAGACAATTAGCTTTGTATTCTTCTTCATCCATGTTGCACCGAAGTCTGATAGAAATTGCACTTCTTGTACGTCAAACTGTGTTCTACTGTGTTCAACAGACGAGCGTTTTCTTTGCTGCTCAGAACTCGCCTTCCTGATAAAGAAGAACCGGTTCTCATAGGATAGAAATGAATTCGCAATTAGTTTCTGTGTGTAGGTATGTGTTCTGTAGTCAAGCTTTGACTTTGCTGGTGTTTCGTGGTATGCATCTTTCTGTCTGCACACAAGAGGGAAATAATTGGTTGGTTGATTAAGAAAGCTCTGCTTCTTTCTTCAGATGTTACAGTTTTAAATGTTTGACGAAGACTTGGCATGTAGAACACATTGACTTTGTTGACATCGGTTGATTGCCTTTGTCAAAAAAAAAGTTGCGATGCGGTTAGCAGAAACTTTGTCAATTTCTGTCACTAGATTTTTATTCTGAACGATGCATATGTATTTTTATATTGTCTTCAGAAACTGTTTAATTTGTGACTATGTTTGTGCACACGATGTGCATTTTGAGACTTTAGAATCTCTTATATGAAATAATGAGTTTTGCCTCAAGGGCTGTGTTGTAAGTAGCGTACTGCAGTAATTACATAGGATATTACACATCTATGAAAGGTAGTAAATTGGTAAAGGTTAGAAATAGTTAATAGTGAGAAACAAATAGAGATACGAATAAGACACAGTTTGTGGTTTGCAATAAATTATGTGAACGTGAGCTGTTTGTGAGTTATTGGAGAATGCTGCCATAGTTTGGCATCTTTTTTGGCCATCGACATTTTGCTGTGGGTGATGCGATGTATATCTATGGGATCTTGATTTGGCAATTTTGTTGTTGTGCTAATCTATAATTATACATTCGTTTAATGACAAAAACCAAGTGACACACCGCACATGAGTACATAAAGAGATATAGAAAATAATAATAAAATAATGGGTCTGTAGTATGAACTGACCTTTGAACTAACCCCATTTACAGATTAGTTGCAGACCATTTCGTCTGTTTTGTTTGTTTTTCGGATGTCGTGTGCTGTCTGCAGAGTGTCTCAAGCTTTGTGTTTTTATTGGTGCAGGTGAAAGTGGCAGCAGGGGTGGGGGGCAGGATGGGGAAAAAGGTGAGGGATGGGGAATAGCATCAATTGGTCTGTTTAGCATTAGGATCATTAGAGATGTCGTCGTCTCTGATTCTGATGATGATGGGAAGCAGAATATTCAGACAAATAATCGGGATTCTGATGCTGAGCAAAAGAACTTCTCACTGTCACAATAACGTATGGAATTCAAATCCATGGTTGATGTGGTTGCAGACAACCACTAAGATGGTTAGATTGTCTTCTGGAAACCCACTTCCAAGTCTTGGAGCCTTATGTTTATTAGCAGAGCTTTGATAATTGAGCTTTTGTTGTTAATTGCTGGTATTATTTTGCTGCTCTTTAGTATTGTCTTGTTAGTGTAGTTTTTGCATAAATATTTATCAAAGTATGAAGCCTCATCGTTTACTGTGTTCATCGCAGGAGAGTTGTAAATTCGTTTGAAGACTTTGGTCGATATGTCTTCTTCCTAGGTGTCTCCTCAATCGTCGTCCGATTTCTTGATCCGGGCTCAATTCAATTCAATTCTGATATTGAGGTTCATCCATAAATGGATCTTCATAAAGTGGAATTTGACTCAAATACGTACACAGAAAATGATTTTGTGGTATGTCCAACAAGGGTGCCACACATTGGGGCAAGAAGGGGTTATTTGCCCCAATGGAAAACCAATACCTACAGTTTTGACTACTTCTATTTGGTTTTTGAGAAATTTCTCCACACTAATGAGGCTAATGATATACCAAATGCAGGGCTGTTAACACTACTGGGAAAAAGTATTGGCAATACCAATACCAATACTTACTAATAAAAGTATTGGCGATACCAATACCAATACTATTTCTTAAAAGTATTGCAATACCAATACCAATACTTTTGCCAATACTTTTCGATAAGTTTTAAAGTTTAATGACTAAAAAAGCACATGCCATTGCCCGTTAAACAGTGTTAAGCAGTACAAGCAGCGTAACTACTAATCTATATACATGCTTTCCTTAAGTCTACCACTTAGCCATACCACATAATATTATATTACATACTAAATAAAGGACACGTTTCCGGTCATTTGACTATTTATAGATCTCGATTTCCGTCCATTCCGGTCAAAGATCACAGATCGGTGAGATCGCACCAAAGAGTCACTTATTCAAGCGGATGAGAAACCATATAAATTATTGTGAAAAAAGTATTGGTATCGAGTATCGCTGACAGGCTAAAAAAAGTATCGGCGATACGCATGCGATACCAACAAAATTAAACTATCGCGATACTCGCCGCGATACTGAAAAAAGTATCGGCGATACCAAGTATTGCGATACTTTATCGCGATATTAACAGCCCTGACCAAATGAAACTGAGAAATTGCATTTTAATAATCAATCAATCGTAATTTATATAGCGCCCCTTCAAGGTACCTACTCAGAGGCGCTCCCGGCCGAGATCAAGTAAAAAACAGTCTTCAACAGTTTGTGAAATTGAGAACAGCTTGGGAGGTGTCGCATAGTCAAGGGAAGTCCATTCCAGGTTGTTGGACCAACCACAGAGAATGAACGCCTCTGCATTGTTGCAGAGCGAGTGAAGGAACCAACAAGTCACCATGGACAGCAGAGCTGTTTCCACTTGTTTCACCATGCGCAGCGGCCTATGCAAGTGGAAACAGGGAGGCAAAGCATGGCTACACCAAAGATGCAATCCTAAATGCTCATGCTCTTCGTTTCCTGCTTTGCATTTTGTTGCTATATATGTGTATATATATATATTCTATTTTCTTCCGCCCCCCAAAAAACTGACTACTTTTTTCTTTAGTGCGCAGCGACCTATGCAAGTGGAAACAGGGAGGCAAAGCATGGCTACACCAAAGATGCAATCCTAAATGCTCATGCTCTTCGTTTCCTGCTTTGCATTTTGTTGCTATATATGTGTATATATATATATATTCTATTTTCTTCCGCCCCCCAAAAAACCGACTACTTTTTTCTTTAGTCGTCCGGTCGAAAATTGTGTAAATATTTAAGTTTTGCAAGTAAAAAACCCGGATGGCCTTATTTTGTAGGGGCTTAGCCTTTTATAGGAAGGCTTAGCCCCCCCCCAAGCACTGCCACTGTCTAGATCAAACAAATGACTATATAATTATTATAATGCTAATTTGAAGGAAAACAATTCTTAACTAGGCCTTAATAAAATAGCACACAAGGTACTATCAATTAAGTCGCAACATATTGTTGGAAATCAGGGTCATGGAGTTTAATTTGAGTGACCGTCCCCGTGTCCGTCTGGGTATCTGTGTCTGCCTGCAATAGGCATAGCCCATTTCTACATAGCCCGTTTCTACCTAGCCTATTTCTACCTAGCCCATTTCTACATAGCCCAGTTCTACCCAGCCTATTTCTACCTAGCCCATTTCTACATAGCCCATTTCTACATAGCCCATTTCTACCTAGCCTATTTCTACCTGAAAGGGGCGTGGCCTCGTGACGCATAAGTACGAGTGCGTGCGCAGGCACGGCAGTCACCGAAGGAGCCAGTCAGCGATGGAGTCATCGATCGAGCAGTCACGTCAATGAACACAGTCTTCGAGGAACACAGTGATCGGAAGAAACAGTCAGTGAATCGCCGTGACACAGTGGAAAGACGAGTCGGTCGAGCGTTGCGGGATCGAATCGCGGTGCAGTCAGCAGGAAATCGTCTGAGGGTAAACGCTTTGGAGAGCAGGACGACGATTTGACGACGCTGCCGAAATTCAGCGCCTGCCGACGACGAAAGGCTTGGAGGCCTTTGCGGTGCAACACTGTCGACTCGGGTTCGATTCTTGACCCGCGGTCGTGCCCTTCTGCAACCCGACGCCTACGGACGACCGAAGGATCGGTGATCGTCGCTGTGCCACGACGGGCAGGATTCAACGCCGGATCTGCCAACGCTTCCGACCGGGTGAGCGCAGTGGTTCAGCTTCCGACGTCGACGACACTGAATCGGGTTCGAAACCCGACCCGCTTCACGGACTCTCTGCGTGCGCTGGCGAGGCAGCGGTGAACTACAGGAAGACGACTCGGCGTCCTACAGTGACAATTGCGGTGAACAGTAGTGCAGTGGTTTGAGACGGTAGTGCTCCGAACATTGCTCCGAACATTGCTCCGAACATTTCTGGCGCTATAGAAGTCGAACGAATTGCAGTACGAGTTTTCTTCTTCTTTGACGTCGTGAATAAATGAGTTTCAAGCCTGACGGGCTAGTCGTCAATCTTCAGTTGACGCCGGACTGCACAGACGGACGATTCCGACAGGACTAGGGTTTGGGGTTCGGTCCCTGGTGTTAATTGCCCAAACCTAGTTCCGCTACAAACTGGTACCGAGAAGTGCAGTGATTGAATTTCGTCGGACGTCTCGTTACAAACTGGTGAAAGAAGAACTCGTTGGACTTCTTGGAAATTCGGACTCAGCCAGTGGAGCGAAATTCAGCAATGATGTGGAACACTGCAGAGATGGACGAAAACGCCGCTGACCGCCCGACGACTTCGACGCCAGCAGCCGGACGAAGGACGGACCTCTTGGTCGACTACGAGGTCGAGTCCAGCCGCTTCCTGGAGAGAATCGACTTCGACGACGTACCGAAGAAGGATCGCAGAAGTCTGCTGATTTCTGAGAGAGACTCGACCGCCGTGGAATCGAAAGTCTTGGACAGGGTAAGCGCTTTGGAGACGAAAGTCTTGGACAACGCCAGTCGCTTGGTCGGTGAACGGAAGATGACCATGAAACCAACCAAGTTCGATGGGACTGGGTCTCTCGAATCGTTCTTGGCACAATTCGACGTCTGTGCACGCCACAACAGATGGACGGCAATCGACAAAGTCGACTTCCTCCGTGTTTCCTTGGAAAAGGCAGCAACGCAGCTGTTGTGGGACTTTGGAGCGCGAACGGAGGTGACGTATGAACAGCTGGTCGAGAGACTCCGTCAACGATACGGCGCGGAAGGTCAGGCTGAGACTTTTCGTGCGCAACTCTACTATCGTCGACAGAGGGCTGATGAAAGTCTGGGAGATTTGCTGCACGACATCCGGAGACTTGTCGTTCTCGCCTACCCGGTTCCGTCGAACGAGACGACCGAGATCGTTGCGAAGGACGCCTTCCTTGAAGCCATCCGTGACCGGGAGTTGTCTCTAAAGGTGAGAGAACGGGAACCGAAGACGATCGACGAGGCGTACCGAACAGCTCTACGCTTGTCGGCGTACCAGCAGACCGCAGACCTGGAGGATCGTCGCAGACCTGCGAATCGAGTAAGAGGAACTCAGGAGGCCGACGCCGGAGGACAGCTTCAGTCTCAGCTGGACGACTTCTTCACTGCCCAGCGCAAGTGGCAGCAGGACATGGAAGGAAGAATCTGCCGACAGCTGGAGGAGCTCCGAAGCTCGAACAGGACGAACTACAACTCCGCGCCGATGGTTCCGCCGACCATTCCGTCTCAAGGTAACGCATCAGGAAGTCTGGGACGTGGGTCGACCTGCTTCAAATGCGGGTCCCCAGGGCACTATGCACGCCAGTGCCGACAACGTCGACAGTTTCCAGACCGTCGGAACGACGACGAACGCGACTTGGGTCAGCCGACGACCGAGCGGAACGAAGAGACCGTCACCAACCATACAACGAGAGACCGAGCAACAGGCGTGACGAACAACGCGATCTACATCCATGGTGTGATCAACGGACAGCAAAGAACGTGCCTGGTAGACACTGGGTCGGAGGTAAGCCTGGTTCCCTCGTCTGATGTGGATGGTTTGCTGCTCCAGCCTAGTAATCGCATTCTCTTGGCTGCTAACGGAACGCAGATAAGGGTTTTGGGTCAGGTTGATGTCCCAATTAGGATTTCTAGAGGCTTTTCTATTGAGACTAATTTTCTCGTCTCTGACCAGATTGGTGAACCAATGCTGGGAATGGATTGGTTGAGACAACACCGCTGTCGACTGGGTTTTGGTCAGGGTGCACTCTTTGTTGGTAGACGCCGCATTCCTTTGGTCAAGGGCAATGGGTCGCTTTGGTGTCGCAGGGTTATTGTTGCTGAGGAGACAACTGTCCTTCCTCGTTCGCAGTGTGATATTCCTTGTAAAACGCAATATCGTGATTTGACGACCACAGCTGAAGCATGGATGACTGAATCAAAAGAAATTCAACCTGGACTGCATGTAGCTAGAGTTGTGCTGGATGATGATGATGATAAAATGTGCGTGCGTGTGGTAAATTTGAATGAACAGCCTGTTATGTTAACTGCTGATTCACTTCCTGACCTGCGCTTTGCAAATATCGAAAAATCCTTGAGGGCGCATGACTCGTTGGTGCATCCTGCACAATCAAAAAAAAATGACCGGGAGGTCGACCCGAAAAATGACCGGGAGGTTGACCCGAAAAATGACCGGAGGATCGCGCCCAAAAATGGGCCGATGATTGTGCGTGCCGATCGGCGCCGCCAATTATGCACGTGCATGCCCTTGGCCAAGCGACGCCGGCGGACTGCGCATGTCCGAAATTATCCATATAAGGGCGCTGGCGGCGGTGAACCGCACCAGTTAAAAATTATGGAGTCGTCAGTTGCTAGTTGTGTGCGTTGCGACAAAGTTTTTCACGGACCACACTTTAGGAAGTTGAAGTGGAGACACGAGCAGACGTGCCGGGTCGCGAGAGTCCGCTGTGTCAGGGAGGCGACTTCGACGCCTGCAGCCTCGGCCTCGGTCGCTACTCCTCCTTCGGAAGTCGCTATTCCCCCCCTGGAGGCCGCCGCCCCGATGTTACCAGGTATCGTCGACTGCCCCGATGAGTTCGTGTTTAGCTTCGACAGCGACCTCCTACCAGACATTCCCGATCTACCGCCCGATGACGATTTCCTTCCCGACGTCGATGACCTGCTGGCCTACCATGATTTTCCTCTTGACATTCCCGACCCGGTACTCGGCAGCACCCTCCCGGAGCTCTCGGGCCCGTCGATCGCTGAAGTCCTGGGGAGCGAAATGACGCGCACGGAGTCCGCGGAAATCGTCCGGCAGGGACACCTGCTGGCATCCTTCGTGACGGCTGAGTGCTTTGCGGAGGTACAGTCAACCAAGTACCCCAACTGGCCGAAAGAACTGTTGATGGGAATTTTCGAGGGTTGCGACTCCGAGGCCCCGCCTCCTGCGGCATCGTCGCCTGAAATTATTTGGATCGATGACTAGTCGGGAGAGCAACACACGTCGAGAGAAAGTTAACTTAATTATTATTGGGTCGTGCCTGGCCCGTGTTTTTTTCTATTTTTTTGAATTGATTGTAAAGCCGTGCGAGGCTTTCATTTTTCTAATTATCTGTAACTTGCTTGTAATTAATTATATAATGTCGTTTGAAAAAAAAAAAGAGAAGAAAGAAGGGGGGGTGTGCCCAACAAAGCACACCGTACCCAAAAAGAAAAAAAAATAGAGAAATAAGCCTGAAAAAAAAAAAAAAAAAAAAAAAACAGGCGAGAAAAACGAAAAGGGGGTTGTGACCGAGATGGCACTTCGCACCCGTAAGAAAAGAGTCGAACGAAACGGGGGGTGTGCGTAACAAGCACATCGCACCCGGGAAGTGGAGGAAAAAGAGAAATGGGGTTTGTGCGAACAAGCACATCGCACCCGATAAGGGTTTTGCAATGTTGTAATTTGATGTTTTCATAATGAATCGCTGCGAAGGATTTCGCTGAAAAACCAAATGTACCGAATTCATCAAATAATGAGAAACTGTATTATTTCGATTTTGTGTAGACAGAAGTAAAGTGGTAAATTTTTGTAGACGTTGGCCACTGATTACGTTTTGGGGAATGTTTAATTACTTACTCCAAGTGGGACCTTGGATTGCTTGTGGGGGAAGCGTGTTGGAAATCAGGGTCATGGAGTTTAATTTGAGTGACCGTCCCCGTGTCCGTCTGGGTATCTGTGTCTGCCTGCAATAGGCATAGCCCATTTCTACATAGCCCGTTTCTACCTAGCCTATTTCTACCTAGCCCATTTCTACATAGCCCAGTTCTACCTAGCCTATTTCTACCTAGCCCATTTCTACATAGCCCATTTCTACATAGCCCATTTCTACCTAGCCTATTTCTACCTGAAAGGGGCGTGGCCTCGTGACGCATAAGTACGAGTGCGTGCGCAGGCACGGCAGTCACCGAAGGAGCCAGTCAGCGATGGAGTCATCGATCGAGCAGTCACGTCAATGAACACAGTCTTCGAGGAACACAGTGATCGGAAGAAACAGTCAGTGAATCGCCGTGACACAGTGGAAAGACGAGTCGGTCGAGCGTTGCGGGATCGAATCGCGGTGCAGTCAGCAGGAAATCGTCTGAGGGTAAACGCTTTGGAGAGCAGGACGACGATTTGACGACGCTGCCGAAATTCAGCGCCTGCCGACGACGAAAGGCTTGGAGGCCTTTGCGGTGCAACACTGTCGACTCGGGTTCGATTCTTGACCCGCGGTCGTGCCCTTCTGCAACCCGACGCCTACGGACGACCGAAGGATCGGTGATCGTCGCTGTGCCACGACGGGCAGGATTCAACGCCGGATCTGCCAACGCTTCCGACCGGGTGAGCGCAGTGGTTCAGCTTCCGACGTCGACGACACTGAATCGGGTTCGAAACCCGACCCGCTTCACGGACTCTCTGCGTGCGCTGGCGAGGCAGCGGTGAACTACAGGAAGACGACTCGGCGTCCTACAGTGACAATTGCGGTGAACAGTAGTGCAGTGGTTTGAGACGGTAGTGCTCCGAACATTGCTCCGAACATTGCTCCGAACATTTCTGGCGCTATAGAAGTCGAACGAATTGCAGTACGAGTTTTCTTCTTCTTTGACGTCGTGAATAAATGAGTTTCAAGCCTGACGGGCTAGTCGTCAATCTTCAGTTGACGCCGGACTGCACAGACGGACGATTCCGACAGGACTAGGGTTTGGGGTTCGGTCCCTGGTGTTAATTGCCCAAACCTAGTTCCGCTACAATATTATCAATAAATTTGTGAGACACTAATGTAAAGGCTAATGTAAATATCGCTAACGCTTCTCATCATCACTAGGCAATTTCTTGAAACCCAGACAAACTGAGGTTGACCAGCTAAACACTGAAATCTGGTGCTTTAAGAGCCATCAATTTGACTAATATTATAATACCGAAGAATGAAGTAACTTGCTTTATTTTCACGTTGTGTAATCTGAAAGACTGAAAGAGCGAAAATGCTGCAATGCGGCGCGATTCGAATGCATTTAAAAGGCAAGCAAGCTGGTCGATTTTTGGCCAGCAGTTTAGGTGATTGCTTAGAGGGTCTCCAGAATATCACTAGTGAGACTGGTTACCTAGTAGCCTAGCATGGAAGTCTTTTGGATGAGCAGCTGAGATATTTTCTGGCCGCGCAAAGTCGATGTCAAAAGCTAACAATTCGTTGGTTTCGACGGCTCCGCTCCAGACTCCAGCCGCCCTAGTCGGTACGGGCTTCAGCCCCCCCCCTCCTCCTCAAGGTAATACTGAGAAACTATAATTGCTGATTTGTTCGCTCGAGTGCATTAACTTAGTGAAGCGCTGTGAGAACAGAACAAGTGGGATTAATTAAGTTGTGGGTTTTGTGGCTCCATCATCTGCATTACAACACGAGGCAATGCGATATCTATAGATAAAATAACCGGTTTATTTGACCGATGTCTACTGGACTATACACACAGGAAAGTACATTGTGCTGTGGCCATTGCCATTGGCCTTGGCCCAATGCATCAAGTGACCTAACAGATCGGCCGATCACTTAGCGTAGCGTCCTCCTCACATCTCAGATGATGATGATCTTTTCTTTCGATGTCTTCATGATAGCAATTGATCAGCTTCCTCCGAGTCAAACTTCGTCTTTCATATTCTTATCGTTTACGTCATCAGTCGACTACGTGTACTGCCTGCATCAGTGCATTGCAATGGCATGATGTATAAGTCGCATATAATTTGTCGTGATTGACGTCATCTCATGAAGGGTGACGTCACGACGACAGCTGACGCAGCTGGGCCTTGAATAGGTCGATCGAATTATTTTCTTTCTACCGATTCTGTTTTTGATTGCGAGGAAGACGTCATGTGATGCAGAAGAGCGGAAGAGGTCAAGGGTCAAAGTCTCCCACATCGTAATCACAGATTTGAGACTTCCAAGACTCCAGTGGAGAGCTGAGGTCAGGGCTTCAGCTTATTCACGAGCGCCTCCTTACTTCGTTCGTTTTGTTGTTGATGTCGCTGCACGGATCCGTCAACCTAAGTAGGATGAGCGGGCAGATGGTGGCTCTCTGTCTGTCTGTCTGTCTGTCTGTCTGTCTCTCTGTCTGTCTGTCTGTCTGTCTCTCTGTCTGTCTGTCTGTCTCTCTGTCTGTCTGTCTGTCTGTCTGTCTCTCTGTCTGTCTGTTTGTCTGTCTGTCTCTCTGTCTGTCTGTCTGTCTCTCTGTCTGTCTGTCTGTCTGTCTGTCTCTCTGTCTGTCTGTCTGTCTCTCTGTCTGTCTGTCTGTCTGTCTCTCTGTCTCTCTGTCTGTCTGTCTATTTATAGTCGGGTCAATCTGCGACATGACCCGGAACAAATTGCAAGAAAGCGTTTTATGATGATTTTATGGTATATTGGGTCTGGTGATGAACATACTAAAAGTTTCCCAAAATCGCACCACGGCAAGTGGTCTAATTTTGGCGGGGAAAAAGATGGCCGCCAATTGGACTCGGCATGGAATCTGGAAATGATACAGTTAGGAGCAAATCATGTAATAATTTGCTAACATGCTTTTCTAGACTAATTCGACCCTCCTGAAAACGAAAATCGTGGTTAGCAAGCTTAATTTTTAGCGGTTGCATGGAAAAACAAGATGGCGGCCAAAATGGCGGCCTATAATTGATTCAAAAGGTTGTATAGTCGGGTCAATCTACGTAATGATCCGCAAAATTGTAAGAAGGCGTTTTACGATGATTTTCTGGTATATTGGGTCTGGTGTTTAACATACTAAAAGTTTCCCAAAATCGGACCACAGCAAGTGGTCTACAAGATGGCGGCCAAAATGGCGGTCTATTGCTTAAAAGGCTGTAAGTCGGGTATTGTATGTGATATGAACACGATTTTGCAATTAAAATTAAGATGTATGGGTTCTAGGCATGCAATAGAATCAAAGACACGTATGTAGCACTAGAACTTCTAGAAGAAAACCAAAATGACGGGAAAATGGCGACCAGAATGTTGAATTTGCTAAATGTGAAGTGATGTATGCAATGGAAACATGTCTCGGAAATGGGTGGATCTTTCGGTGGCGGAGGCGGACGAGAAGTGGAACGGGGTAGAAGGCGAATGGAATCCATCCTGCGCAATCCCATCCTCCGCCAACCCATCCACATCATCATCAGCATCATCTCCATCACAGCCTGACATCAAACGGCGCTGGAGGGGGTTCATTCCAGTATCGTCTCTCAACAGAAGCCAGACCTATATACGGGCACCTGCCGGGAACACTCAAACAAGACAAGATTTTGCTATCCATGGCGCATCAATCAGCGCACCCCTACGAACCGTACACCCGAGGGAGGCTGCCCCTACCATCCGCTGCTCCATCGTCGTCGTCGCATGTCCTCCAGCCGTCGTCCAGTCCCAACCCGCACACTACGAACCTCTTCTCTTTGCGCTATTCTCCCCTCGCATTGCCAGCATTCGTCTCGCAAAAAAACCGCTCAAAGAACGATCATCTCTCAGGGTGCCCTCGAACGACTGTCTGGCAAAGGCGGTCACCACCACCAGCACCACCATCAACACCTCCACCTGGAGATGGAAGAGATCAACACGAAGGACCTAGCGCAGAAGACGAGCAGTGAGCTGAAGAGGTACAGCAGCCCTCATACTATCGATTCAGACTGAACCCCTGAAACATCGCTGTGCAAACAGTGGTTTCTACTATAACGTGATCTGCGTTTGGAGTGCAGAAAATAGTTCAACAACTTCCATCTCAAGGTGGTGGTGGTGGTGGTGCTGGTGGTGGTGACCGCCCTTGCCAGACAGTCGTTCGAGGCCACCCGTGGGAGATGATCGTTCTCTTAGCGTTTCATTTGCCAGACGAATGCTGGCAATGCGAGGGGAGAATAGAGCAAAGAGAAGAGGTTCGTAGTGTGCGGGTTGGGACTGGACGACGCTGGAGGACACGCGACGACGACGATGGAGCAGCGGATGGTAGGGGCAGCCTCCCTCGGGTGTACGGTTCGTAGGGGTGCGCTGATTGATGCGCCATGGATAGCAAACTCTTGTCTTGTTTGAGTGTTCCCGGCAGGTGCCCGTAGGCCTGGCTTCTGTTGAGAGACGATACTGGAATGAACCCCCTCCAGCGCCGTTCGATGTCAGGCTGTGATGGAGATGATGCTCATGATGATGTGGATGGGTTGGCGGAGGATGGGATTGCGCAGGATGGATTCCATTCGCCTTCTACCCCGTTCCACTTCTCGTCCGCCTCCGCCACTGAAAGATCCACCCATTTCCGAGACATGTTTCCATTGCATACATCACTTCACTTTTAGCAATTTCAGCATTCTGACCGCCATTTTCCCGCCATTTTGGTTTTCTTCTAGTGCTACATACGTGTCTTTGATTCCATTGCATGCCTACATTGCCTAGAACCCATACATCTTAATTTTAATTACAAAATCGTGTTCATATCACATACAATACCCGACTTACAGCCTTTTAAGCAATAGACCGCCATTTTGGCCGCCATCTTGTTTTCCCATGCAACCGCTAAAAATCAAGCTTGCTAACCACAATTTTCGTTCTCAGGAGGGTCGAATTAGTCTAGAAAAGCATGTTAGCAAATTATTACATGATTTGCTCCTAACAGTATCATTTCCAGATTCCATGCTTAGTCCAACTGGCGGCCATCTTTTTCCCGCCAAAATTAGACCACTTGCTGTGGTCCGATTTTGGGAAACTTTTAGTATGTTAAACACCAGACCCAATATACCAGAAAATCATCATAAAACGCCTTCTTACAATTTTGCGGATCATTACGTAGATTGACCCGACTATACAACCTTTTGAATCAATTATAGGCTGCCATTTTGTTTTCCCATGCAACCGCTAAAAATTAAGCTTGCTAACCACGATTTTCGTTTTCAGGAGGGTCGAATTAGTCTAGAAAAGCATGTTAGCAAATTATTACATGATTTGCTCCTAACTGTATCATTTCCAGATTCCATGCCTAGTCCAATTGGCGGCCATATTTTTTCCCGCCAAAATTAGACCCCTTGCCGTGGTGCGATTTTGGGAAACTTTTAGTATGTTCATCACCAGACCCAATATACCATAAAATCATCATAAAACGCCTTCTTACAATTTTGCGGATCATTACGTAGATTGACCCGACTATACAACCTTTTGAATCAATTATAGGCTGCCATTTTGTTTTCCCATGCAACCGCTAAAAATTAAGCTTGCTAACCACGATTTTCGTTTTCAGGAGGGTCGAATTAGTCTAGAAAAGCATGTTAGCAAATTATTACATGATTTGCTCCTAACTGTATCATTTCCAGATTCCATGCCTAGTCCAATTGGCGGCCATATTTTTTCCCGCCAAAATTAGACCCCTTGCCGTGGTGCGATTTTGGGAAACTTTTAGTATGTTCATCACCAGACCCAATATACCATAAAATCATCATAAAACGCTTTCTTGCAATTTGTTCCTGGTTCACCGAAGTTTTTTCGTAGATTGACCCGACTATTAGTCTTCTAGAGTGTGCGGGTGGGTGTGCGGGTGTGTGTGTGTGTCATCGACAGCCACACTCTTCGACGACCATGTCCTCGTAGTTCTTAAGGACGACCTTGTCTGCGTTGTCGATGTACAGCATTGGGATCGGACTGAGCTTCGTGGGAACACAGCACGGCCTCGGCACGCTCCTTGGATTCGACGAATGAACGAAAGACTGGATGACGGCATGGTTCGTGTAGTTCACGTATTCGTGGAGAAACGTTGGACATTCACCGTGGCAATAGTGAGCGTGGTATCCGACGGGAGCAACAATCCAGTCGTCCCAACCGATGTCACTGAAATCGATGTAGAGAGATCGACGGCGACAGTAACCTCCCGTCCGCAGCCTCTGCTGCTGCTGATGCTGCTGCTGCTGCTGCTGCTGCTGCTGATGTTGGCGCTGCTTCGACCACCTGCTGCCGGTCGTTGATCGTTTGCGATGTCGATGGTAGGGACGCATAGATGCAGCAGCAGCAGCAGCAGCAGAAGCAGCATCCTTAGGTTGCGTCGTGGTCGATGCATCTCTGCTTCTGTGGTCGACGTCTTTCGTTGCGTAGGTGATGACGAGGACGGGCGCCAACGACGCCCCCACCGCCACCGTCGCCGTCTCTGGCTCTGGCGGAGAACGACCTCCTCCCACTCCTCCTCCTCGTTCGCCGATGATGACCGGTGACCAGGAAAGATCGTCGCCATCATCATCATCGATCGACAGTGGATGTAGATTGATGGTGGCAGGAGATGGAGAGGGATGGTCATCCTCCTTCCGCCTCTTCCTCCTCCTCCTCATCATCTTCCGCCGGTTGCTGCTGCTGCGAATGATCGTCCAGCGAAGGATGAGTCCGAGGTTACTGTCTGGATTCTTCATCCACTGATCGACGGCCAATCGAACGTCCAGTGATTCAGAGTGACCACATCTCGGTCCACTGACCAACCGCTCGTCCAAGACACGACGCTCCATCTCCCTCCCATCCTCCTCCAACTCCTTTTGTCCGTCGTCAGGATTCGAATCCAGGACCTGGAAGATGGATAGACGGAAGACGAGATCGAAGACGGAACTGTTCGTTGCTAAGCAACGGTGGTAGACGATCAGCTGGGCGCCACGTAGGGGGGTCCCCTCATTGTCCATCGAGACATCAAAGAACAGCGTCGCCTCTCTGATCGTGTCTGTCTTTACGATAGTATCTGCAAAACCAAAGATAGACAACTTAACTGTTTCTGTCGTAGAGTCACACCTGCGCTGCCGCTGCTGCTGCTTTTTACTGTCGAAAATTGTCACTTATCAGATTCGTCCAGGACTCTGCGTTGTTTCTGTAGCGAGCGTTTGTAAGAGGTAGCCTGTGCCTGTGACAGCGCATCCATAATTTCTTATTAGGAATAATCTCAAATCAAAACACGACGATCTGGTGGTTGTTGGTCCAAACCGGGAGGGGGGGCTCTGCACGTGTCAGACCAGCAATGCGTGCTTTAAGTAGTTACTGAAATATGTTGCGAAAACACTCAACCATGTTCTACCTCAAATCTGCTGTAATCTGAATTTCACGGAATATTTCTCAACACACTATACGTTGGCAATGTTAGAATAATGATCGTGTAACAATAATATTCTTTCAGTCTCTGTAGACTGATTCGAGCAGTTGGCCTATCAATGATAAATGACTAGCAACAATAATTGAGACGTACCTCTAGCGAAGAAACTTTCTATGACTGCGGAGGATTGGTCGTCGTTGTTGAGACGTCCTCCTCTCTCCTGATTGGCTGAGGGACGATGAGAACGATCAGCCGCTCGTTTCAAGTATAAGTCTATCATCAGTTTTGGAATAAATCTTTCGCTTGTCCTTCGACGCGGATTTAAGTCCATCCTGAGTATGCTAAACAGTCCGGTGTCGAACATCGAAGACAAGGGGAAGTTCTGGCGACCACGTGCACTGATCGCCGTCGTCGTCACCGTCAGGGTCCCGTTATAGGAACGTCGTTGGAGATTTTGGCCTGGCTTCCACGTAGAGTCGTTCAGTCGTAGGCGGTGACGATGTCCTGTGGTACTGGTCGTCTCGAATGCGACGGATGCGAATATTGAGAAAAGGAGAAGAATTCGACGGAGGAGAGAGAAGAGGATAGCGAGACTGATTTGAGCCATTGCATCCAAGTCCTACATTGCCATCATTATATCCATCAGCGCAGAACATCAATGCAGAACATCAATGCAGAACATCAATGCAGAACATCAATGCAGAACATCAATGCAGAACATCAATGCAGAACATCAATGCAGAACATCAATGGGTCGTCAGCCGCTTCTTCTTTCCACAGAACGAATCAGACTCCAGATATGAAAGTAATCGGTAAAGAGATCAATCAACAGCAGTTGATCGGATGTTCATTGAATGCAAAAAGTCTTTGTATGGGGATCAATCAACAAGTAACTGATCGGATGATGAAGTTCATTGAATGCAGTTGACGATCAGTGATGATAGGAATTATTCATCGTTCGTCGTTTCGTCCTCACTCATCTCAGTTCGAGTTCAGCAACAACTACAACAAAGCAGTTGCATCATCTACCAGTTACATGAATCGCATCGGCTTCGAATCCAACGAATAGGCCTATCTGTCTCAAAATGGATTCTGTTTAGAGCGATGATGACAATTATGTTGATCGCTCTGCAGCTGAATCTTGCTGGCCGTCTACAGTTGCATGATCCATTCATGATCCATTCATGATCCATTCATGATCCATTCATGATCCATTCATGATCCTTTCATGCTCCATTCATGATCCTTTCATCTCTTGAGGCTGCTGTTCAATGTTCTTACCATTCGAAGGACTCGAGAGCAAAAGTCTAAGAACAAAAGGAATTCTAGCGATCTTAACTAAAGCAATTTTATTTTTAGTTAATCAATAAGACAATCGCATTTTGTGCGAAGGTGAACGTATCACCGAGATGGAGAATAGCGGGTCTCTCTTCTGTTTCATTTCACTTGAAGTTAATGTCATCAAAGATCTCAAGACTCTGCTTAGGTCGTTTATCTCGGAGAACTGAAGCAGCTTATCACCACTTCGTCGTCTAATTTCGGATCAGACGGCTCTGGCTTTTATTTTTATCTAGAGAAAGTATTATTTGTGACTGCGATGAAGAATAGATCTGACGATGACGTAATGTGAGTGCGTGTCACGTGTTGCGTCTATTTCTGTCTTTAATTGAGATTCGATGGAAGAAGAATCGAATGGATTTCATTTCGTCTGGATTTTCATTTCCAATTTTCCAGTTCAGTCTTTGACAGAAATCAGTCGACGTATGAGTGGTGTCTGTGTGTCTGTCTATCTGTCTATCTCTATGTCTTTGTGTGTGTGTGTGTCTGTCTATCTGTCTGTCTCTATGTCTGTCTGTGTGTCTATGTCTTTGTGTGTGTCTGTGTGTCTGTCTATCTGTATGTGTGTCTGTCTGCGTGTGTCTGTCTATCTGTCTGTCTATGTCTATGTCAATGTCTGTGTATCTGACTATGTCTGTGTGTATGCGTGCGTGCGTGCGTGTGTGTGTGTGTGTGTTCAATCGGGCTCTGACTTCAGCAGCAGATCGTCTCTCCGATTCGACCTGCGTCGATTACAGACCTTCACAGCAGCAGCAACTGTCAGCTTCCATTCTCATCATAGGAAAAGCAACGCAGCAGCTGAAGCATGTAGCAGCATCGCGTAGGATGATACACGTGTATCCTACACCTGGCGCAAGATAAGGGGCGACCTATATGTATATACCTGCACGGTTAATCATTCGATTAATCATTCGATTAATCATTCAATTAATCATTCGATTAATCATTCGATTAATCATTCAATTAATCATTCGATTAATCATTCGATTAATCATTCGATTAAACATTCGATCAATCATTCGATTAATCATGATCGGCAATTTCGGTCGTCTGCAGTTTACCTTGGTTGCAGCTGCGCAACCAGCGACGAGGGCGGCACCTGATTGGCGTTGATATCGCTTCTCAAGAGGGCCACTCAGGGCCAATCGTTGCAGACTCCGAATGGAAAGGCAACGAGCAGAAGCAAGAAGCTGGTCGAAATTGCAGCTGCTGCTAATGATGATGACGATGATGACGTTCGTTGATGATGATGAGCGTCGTCGTTGGGTGGCTACTGCAGAGTAGATGTCGTTGCATCATCATCATCATCATCGACATCACGGCTCCTCTCTCTCCTCGGCATCATCCGATGATGATGATGACAATCGATTGTTTGGTTGGCATCGGTCGCAGACAGAGCGGAACCAAGGACTGCACCTGATTGGCAGAACAATAGACAATGATCCTTTTGTCTTCATTCGTCCAACATCTGAATGAAGTTTAGGGAAGGAAGGAGGTTGGGAGGGAAGAAGGGAGGGAGGGAAGAAAGGAGGGAGGGAGAAAGGAGGGAGGGATGGAGGGAGGGAAGGAAGGAAACAGGGAGGGAGGGAGGGAGAGAGAGAGGAAGGAAGGAAGGAAGAAAGGAAGGAGTTTGGGAGGGAGGGAGGGAATTTGGGAGGGAGGGAAGAAAGGAGGGAGGGAAGAAAGGAGGGATGGAGGGAGGGAAGGAAGGAAGGAAATAGGAAGGTAGGGAGAAAGGAAGGAAGGAAGGAAGAAAGGAGGGAGGGAGGGAGGGAGGGAGGGAGGGAGGGAGGGAGGGAGGGAGGGAGGAGGGAGGGAGGAGGGAGGGAGGGAGGGAGGGAGGGGAGGGAGGGACGGAGGGAGGGAGGGAGGGAGGGAGGGAGGGAGGGAGGGATGGAGAAAGAAAGGAGGGAGGGAGGGAGGGAGGGAAGGAAGGAAGGAAGGGAGGGAGGGAGGGAGGGAGGGAGGGAGGGAGGGAGGGAGGGAGAGAGGGAGGGAGGGAGGGAGGGAGGGAGGGAAAGAGGGAGGGAGGGAGGGAGGGAGGGAGGGAGGGAGGGAGGGAGGGAGGGAGGGAGGGAGGGAGGGAGGGAGGGAGGGAGGGAGGGAGGGAGGGAGGGAGGGAGGGAGGGAGGGAGGGAGGGAGGGAGGGAGGGAGGGAGGGAGGGAGGGAGGGAGGGAGGGAGGGAGGGAATAAAGAAAGGAGGGAGGGAGGGAGGGAAGGAAGGAAGGAAGGAAGGGAGGGAGGGAGGGAAGGAAGGAAGGAAGGGAGGGAGGGAGGGAGGGAAGGAGGGAAGGAAGGAAGGAAGGAAGGGAGGGAGGGAGGGAGGGAGGGAAGGAAGGAAGGAAGGAAGGGAGGGAGGGAAGGAGGGAGGGAGGGAGGGAGGGAGGGAGGGAAGGAAGGAAGGAAGGGAGGGAAGGAGGGAAGGAAGGAAGGAGGGAGGGAGGGAGGGAGGGAGGGAGGGAGGGAGGGAGGGAGGGAGGGAGGGAGGGAGGGAGGGAGGGAGGGAGGGAGGGAGGGAGGGAGGGAGGGAAGGAAGGAAGGAAGGAAGGAAGGAAGGAAGGGAGGGAGGGAAGGAGGGAGGGAGGTATATAATATCTTAGACATAGAGAGGTGTGGTATAATACACTATACAGTATATGTAGTGTAGGCGCCACTTAGTCAGGGTTAGGGTTAGGGTTAGGGTTAGGGTTAGGGTTAGGGTTATCCCTCGGAGGGAGGGAGGGAGGGAGGGAGGGAGGGAGGGAAGGAAGGAAGGAAGGAAGGAAGGAAGGGAGGGAGGGAAGGAGGGAGGGAGGTATATAATATCTTAGACATAGAGAGGTGTGGTATAATACACTATACAGTATATGTAGTGTAGGCGCCACTTAGTCGTACACTTAGACGGCAAGCGCTACCCCTCCGTCAGCAGCCATCGCCTCTCAATTACTATTAACACATGACAATGCCAATGCCCCCCCCCCCCAGTCTTCGTCGCTCCCTCCCTCCCTCCCTCCCGGTGAATGTGGCGGTGAATGTGGCGGTGAGTGTGGCGGTGAATGTGACGGTGAATGTGGCGGTGAATGTGGCGGTGAGTGTGGCGGTGAATGTGACGGCGAATGTGGCGGTGAGTGTGGCGGTGAATGTGACGGTGAATGTGGCGGTGAATGTGGCGGTGAATGTGGCGGTGAATGTGGCGGTGAATGTGGCGGTGAATGTGGCGGTGAATGTGGCGGTGAGTGTGGCGGTGAATGTGACGGTGAATGTGGCGGTGAGTGTGGCGGTGAATGTGGCGGTGAATGTGGCGGTGAATGTGGGGGTGAATGTGGCGGGCCCGCCAACGAACGGCGAATCAGTTGGAACTGACGGTGAGGACAAGAAGAGAGAGAAATTGAATCGAGGAGGACGTGGAAGAGGATAAGGAGGGAAGAGGAGATGAAGCGGAGGAGGAAGAGATGGAGAAGAATGGGAAGGATAAAGAAGAGGAGGATGGAAAGAAGGAGATGGAGGAAGAGGTTGTGGAGGAGGAGGAGGGGAGGAGGAGGAGGTGGAAGAGGAGGAGTAGGAGAGATGCCAATGGTATCCGGCGTCGATGAAATATGGACGTTGGACGTCGTAATGGAGGCAAGACATATTGGTCTGAGCAATTACCACGCCCACAGGAATGGTCGGAAGCGGCCTTCCACTTTCTCACCTAAGTCTCGGAGGAGACGGAGGAGGAGGAGGAGGAGTCTATGGAAGAGACCTCCGCCGATGCCACACTCCACTCTTCCACACTCCACCCTTCCACACTCCACTCTTCCACACTCCACTCTTCCACACTCCACTCTTCCACACTCCACTCTTCGGGTCATCGCCACAACACGAACGACGACTTCAAAGCGATGGAAGAACGGACAAACGGACGGACGGATGGATAGATCGATGGAGAGAAGAGAAAGAGGGAGGTATGGAGAGAGGAGGGGAGAGAAGGGTGAAATGAATGAACGGAAGAAATGAAGGGAAAGGTGCCCCATCTGTCGACGAAAGTCTTCGCTGCTGAGAAAGGAGGGAGAGCGAAGGAGGAGGCGGAGTAGAAGGTTAAGCAAATTGTTGTCGTTCGAATGACTTTCTTCCTCTCACGTTACCGTTTAACTGACGGCGCGAAATCCAAGCAGCAGAGACGGATGCTTTCGGACAGGTGCGCCGGGTCTGATGCGGGCTGCGGCTGCTGCTGCTGACGCCAAGGATGCGGCGTATGCCCTCATCGGCTGCGGAGGAGACTAAAGGGTGAAAGGCTCCAACAGGTGTCGCTGATGATGATGATGCTGGGCACTTACGGAGCAGAGGGAGCAGGAAACGGCAGAGGATGGACGAGAAGGAGGAGGATAAGGATGAAGAAGACGAAGGAGGAGGAGAACGGAGGAGAACGGAGGAGGAGGAGGAGACGAGGGATGCTTCGGTTTATGATATTCTTCTGAGAATGGCACGTGCGTCTTTCGGTGTGTGTGTTTCTCTCTGTGTGTGTGTGTGTGTGTGTGTTTCTGTGTGTGTGTGTGTGTGTGTGTGTGTATGTTTCTTTCTCTGTGTGTGTGTGTGTGTGTTTCTCTGTGTGCGTGTGTGTTCATTTGATAATATTTCATGTCCACTTTTGTAAAATGAACTTAATGCTATATCCGTTATCGAGGTGGCATTGGCTAGCTGTTCACGAACGATAGTGTAGGTCTAATGTCTTTGGAAAGTCAGAATCAATGAACTGCTTCCCTTTCAGTCATACGCAATAAACTTAATCAATGCGGCTAAAGTTTATCTCCTAAGATCTTAGAAGACAGTTTCTACCATGCATGATCCATTTTTTAAAAGTCTTCAAAAATTATTATTATTATTATTATTATTATTATTACTATTATTATTTTTTTTAAAATTATTTTTATTATATTATTATTATTATTATTATTATTATTATTATTATTATTATTATTATTATTATTATTATTATTATTATTATTGTTATTGTGAGCTAATTTTGTATAGTCTATTTAGTCAGTTGATGTTTAGGCGTACGACTAGACCAGCTCAAGGTCAGCGTCTAGACAGTTAGGCCTGCAGGTGCCAGACTGGCGGGAAAGTTTAGCGCGGCTCGGCCGACCGTCGCCGGAGAGCGCGAGAGAGAGAGAGAGATAGACAGACAGACGGACAGATACACGGAGAGAGGCAGATAGAAGGACAGAGCGGCCAGGGGAAGAGTGTACGCCCAGACAGTGTAAGAAGTAGTAGAAGAAGGCGTTGATAGTAGAGAGAGAGTAGAAGACGTTTTAGAGAACAGTGGAGTTTAGATAATAATAGTTGCGTTGCTGTCGTAGAATTCAAGCGTTTGTCGTCGTTGATCTATTGTTGTGTTATCTGCGTGTGTTATGAACGAAGAAGAAGAAAATACAAGAAACAGAGCTTTGTTGTAATTGAACAAGTTAAGAACTTTAGAGATTTATACCCTAGCTTTAGATAACGAAATACAGTGACTAGGCTAGGTGTAGGCTACGCTACTGAACACAAGGGAAAAAACGGGAGAAAACTTTGAAGGTCAATTGGGTGTTGACATTTTTTGGTGACAGCGGTGGGATACTGAATTCAAGCAACGGACGTTGGGATAGTGAACTCAATCGGAGGAATATTTTCAATCGGAGGAATATTTTCAATTGGAGGAATATTTTCAATTGAAGGAATATTTTCAATTGGAGGAATATTTTCAATTGGAGGAATATTTTCATTCGGAGGAATATTTTCAATTGGAGGAATATTTTCAATTGGAGGAATATCTACGGTGGATTTTGCTTACGAAGCATTGTCGACGTCAATTTTCGGAATAGTCACCGTCCGTAAATTGAAGGTGAATATCGAATTAATCTGAGGAGCCGACCAAACGGGAGAAGGAAACTGAGCATCCGAACAACTGGTGAGAAGATACAACGGGTATACGAATAACATTACGACAACGCCAGAGAGAGGTATACAAAACTCGCTCCTTGTATAAACAAGCCATAAGAAGTAAAGTCAGCCAATTGCAGAAAGCATAGTCACTCCCTCGATTTCTTCACGCAAATCAGTTGAAGTAAGAAAGTAAGATGGAGAAACTTACGGAACAAAAGCAAGCGAGTATAAAGAAGATGTCGTCTGCTCGATTAATAAAGTTATTAATTGAAGAGGGTCTCGACATAGAAGAAGTCGAAGAGATGTCAAGGGAAAATTTGATGAGAGCCCTAGCAGAGGTGTGGCTAAAGGAAGCTGAAGAGAAAGGCGCTGTAGGTGGCGTTGAGGAGAAACCACAGGTTGTGTCTATGGAGGCGTTGATGCAATTTATGATGATGAAGGAGGAGCAACGCAGACAGGAAGAAAAAGAACGGAAACAAGAAGAGAAAGAAAAAGAGGAGCAACGGAGACGAGAGGAGAAAGAACAAAAACAAGAAGAGAAAGAGAAAGAGGAGCAACGGAGACGAGAGGAGAAAGAACAAAAACAAGAAGAGAAAGAGAAAGAAGAGAAACGGAGACAGGAGGAGAAAGAGAAAGAAGAGAAACGGAGACAGGAGGAGAAAGAGAAAGAGGAACAAAGGAAACAAGAAGAGAAAGAACGGAGACAAGAGGAAAAAGTAAGAGCAGAACAAGCAGAAAGGATGAGACAAGAAGAGATACAGATGCAGAAGCAGCAGTTCCAGCTTCAGCTAGAACAAATGAAAAAAGATCGTGACGAAGCAGAACGAAGAAGAATGGAATTGATGATAGAATACGAAAGGGCAAGGAAAAGTGATGAAGAAATACGAAAACAACAGATCGAAGAGCAAAAGATGCGTGAGGAAGACAAAGAAGCCATGCGTTTGGCAGAATTACAAAGAGCCGAAGAGATTCGACAGGAAGAATTGAAAATGGAGAAAGAAAATTTGGAAAAAGCGGAAAGAGAAAGGGAAGAACAATTAGAATTAGAACAAAAGAAACTCGCTCTTAAGGAAGCTCAGCTCCGAGAAATGGCTATAGAAAAGGAGGAACGCAGAAGACAGTTAGAATTGTTGCAGCAAAAGATAGAACAAGAAGAACTACGTAGGGTAGAAGATCAAAATAGACTGAGGGAACGAAATGAAGACGAAAGAAGAAGTCGTGAAGAGTCAGAACGAACCAGGGTCAGAGAAAGTGAGACAATGGTGTCCAAGATTAAAAAGATAGGTGATGCAATGAAACACGTATTACCTAAGATGCCATATGATATGATGGAGGTGCCATTATATTTTGAGACAGTTGAGAATGCATTCAACAGTTTTACGGTGGAAAAGCAGTTTTGGGTCAAATTGCTGTTGCCACTAATGACGCCAAGAGCAAGAACGGTGTTGAACCGATTGTCTTTCGATGATCTAGACGATTACGACATAGTGAAAGAACATTTACTGAAAGAATTCAAATTGACAGCGAGAGAATATCGATCACGATTTGGAGATGCGAGGAAAACGGCGGAAGAAACATACACGATGTTTACAGCAAGATTAAAGAACCTGTTGAACTATTATGTCAGAAGTAGGCGAGTGGGTAAAAGCTACGAGAAGTTATTTGATCTGTTGGTGGCGGATAAATTGAAAGAATGTCTACCACCGGGTCCACTACAGTTTGTACTAGCAAAGGAGGGTACTGAATGCTTGGAAGCCAGTAATGTTGCAGAACTCGCAGATGTGCACGTGAACAATCGAATTGGTCTAATGTTTCAAGACAAACCGAGATATGAAGCATGGGGTAATAGTTCGAAGCAACCCAGGTGGAATAGTAATAACAAAGAAACAGGAAACCAAGCCAGAAATAACGAAGCGAGGAATGATGGTGCTCCTGGAAGACAGTTTGGTCAAGATAGAAGAGAAGCAACGGGTGACAGACAAATGTACAGTCGAATTCCAGTGATGGGACGCCAAAGAGAAAACAATACAGCGTACAATTACAGGCGGGAGAACACTGAACAGAGAGGGATTATTAAGAAACGTTGCCATAATTGTCAGTCAGACCGACATCTGATAAAGGATTGCAAAGCACCACCAAGAACGACAAATCTGAGAAATAGATTTACTCGAAGTGCAGAAAATCTCAGAGTAAATCAGATACAAGTAAGGAATGCACCGAATCAGTATGAAGAACAAGACAACCGCGAAACGGAAGTGAAGTCAGTGATGAAGTGCACGCCTCAATTTGCTATACAGAGAGAAATAGTAAATTCTGCTCCAATTAAAGATGCTGGTCGAGAAACAGAAAGCAAAGATGAGTGTCAACGTACAAAGAAGTCTTTACTACAGCATGTCAATGTAGAGATACGTGGAAATGATGACAGTTGTCATCCCGTGCAAGTCAGAGCGCTGATCGACTCTGGTACTGAGATTCCAGTAATCAATGAGGAATTGTTGAAAGGAGCGACAGTGGAAGAAATTGGCAGAGTACATTTGCAATGTGTGGCTGGAGAACCCATTCCAGCTAAGTTGGTGAAAATCGAAGTGCGGATGAGTTGTCATAACGAAGGAGGAGATTGGAAAGACAAGGGAGTAAATATCGCGCCATATTTAACCTTAGTGTGTGCCAGCATTCCGGCAGTCTTGTGCAAAGATAACAAAGAGAAGTTCTTGCTGCATCCGGAGATAATCGCAGAACTGAAAGAGGTTCCACCAGTGAATGTATTACAAGGAGAATTGCAAGCGAATGTGACTACAAGAGCACAGAGTCGGAGAAATGAAGTGGAAGAAGGAGAAGAGGAAAAGTCAAATGAAAGTTTGCTAGATGAGGATACAGAAAGCGATGATGAACAAAGCATTCAAGAAGAAGAAGGAATAACATCCGGAAACAATGAAATTGAAGAAGAGATGGTTGCATGTGAACGTGATAATGATTATGATGATTCTGGAAGTGATGGTGAAATGGACACGAGTATGAGAGATTTGTTTGCCGAGAATACGAGTGATGAAAGACAATTGGCAGACGCAATGAAATTTGAAGAGCAGCAGAGAAATGACGAGTCACTGAGGTCGTGGTGGAAGATAGCTGAAGACAAAGGATCAGAGTTTAGTGTGGTGAATGGGTTGATGTATAAGAAGCATCAAATGTTGGACCAGTTGGTGTATCAGTTGGTGTTGCCGAAGGAAAGAAGAATTCAGGTGATGGAATTAGCACATGAGTCAGTATTTGGCGGACACTTGGGAGAAGAGAAGACAAGGGAACGTATCAAGTTGTCCTTTGTGTGGCCAAGAATGCGTAGAGATGTGGTGAAGTTCTGCAAGTCCTGTGAGAAGTGTCAGCTGAAAGCACGAAGTTTGGTGATGGATCGAGTGCCGATTACACCAATACCAAGAGAGGATGTGCCGTTCAAAAGAATGACCATGGACGTCGTAGGACCGATCGAACCGACTTCAGCAGCAGGGCATAAGTATTGTTTGTGCATCGTGGACTCATGTACGAGATGGCCGACAATATTCTTGATGAAGTCA
Source organism: Lumbricus terrestris (assembly GCA_949752735.1). Taxonomy (NCBI): domain Eukaryota; kingdom Metazoa; phylum Annelida; class Clitellata; order Crassiclitellata; family Lumbricidae; genus Lumbricus; species Lumbricus terrestris. Next base: position 76,780,902 of record OX457038.1, on the reverse strand, counting down.
TTGACCGCGAAGGCTGTATGCGAAGCTTTGATGAAGCTGTTCATGGATGTGGGAGTTCCGTCAGTGATCACGAGCGACAGAGGGACGAATTTTACAGCCAGTCTAACAAGAGAATTTCTGAAACTGATGGGGTGTTGTCCTCGATTCGATTCGCCAGGACATCCAGAAGCGGCAGGATTGGTGGAGAGATGGAATCAAACGTTCAAGAAAATGATTCATCATGTCGTTGTGGAAAATCCGAGACAGTGGCATAAAATTATTCCATTTACAGTATGGGCATTGAGAGAAGTGCCTAACGCAACTACAGGAGTGGCACCGTATTTGCTGGTCTATGGAAAGTTGCCGAGAGGGCCACTCACCATCCTTAAAGAAAGCTAGACCAAAGAAATAAAACTACCACCGAACATTGGAGTGCAACCGGCAAAATACCTGAAAAATTTAAGAGCAGACATGGAAAAGGCCTTGACATTCGCCGAGAGCTGTGCTGGAGAAAAGCAAAAACAGTACGCCAGTCAATACAACAAAAGAGCAAAAGATAAAGAATTCGAGCCAGGAGAGAACGTCATCGTGCTGTATCCTACGTCAACCAATAAATTGATCTCACGATGGCATGGTCCATGCAAGGTCCTGCAAAGAAGATCCAAATATTCGTATCTGGTGGACATGAACGAAAACGGTCGACGGATTATTCATGCTAACAAGATGAGGAAGTTCATTACGAGAACATTGTCTTGTGGTCTGATTGTGGAAGAGGATGAAGAATTTGGATCAGTGGTAGAAATACCACTGAAGGAAGACTATTCAGAGACAAAACAGAAGTCACTTCAATTGGATTACGAACAAATTGGACATCTGACCAGCGAACAACAGAAACAATTACTTGATGTACTGAATCGATATGCAGACAGATTCTCAGACAAACCTGGATTATGTACATTGGTAGAACACGAAGTGGTGCTGAGACCAGACTTTCGCGAAAAAGAATTCATGGCATATCGAATACCATTAATATACCGAGCAGAAGTGGAAAAACAAATACAAGAGATGCTGAAAGAAAACATTATTCAACCATCGTCAAGCAGAATGGCAAGTCCACTTGTCATTGTCAAAAAGAAGAATGGATCCTTGAGATTGGCTTGTGACTACAGGTACATTAACTCTTTTACTGAAAATTGTCGATATCCTATGCCAATCGTCAACGATGTCTTGAGCAAAGTTGGAAAATCCAAGTTCATTTCTGTTCTGGACTGTCGCAGTGCATATTGGACTTGTCCTGTGAAAAAGAGTGACCAATGGAAGACTGCGTTCGTTACACATAATGGACTGTATGAATTTACGCGTGTCCCTTTTGGAATGATTAACTCAGGACGGACTTTTGTAAAAGCGATAAATATGATTTTGCAACCGATTCATGATTTTACTGAACCTTATGTTGATGACATTGCAGTGCATTCTAATGATTGGGACATTCATTTGAAACATTTGGAATTATTTTTGAAACAAATAAGACTGCATAATGTAACATTGAACTTGAAGAAATGTGTGTTTGGTAAGAGTGAGGTGAAGTTCATCGGTCACCTCATAGGATCAGGGAAGAAGATGATGAATCCAGACAGGATTGACAGTTTAATTAATTTGAAGAAACCTGAAACCAGAAAGGAAGTGAAGCAAGTCTTAGGATTTTTTGGATTTTACAGACAGTTTATTTGTAATTTTGCTGAAATTGCTAAACCATTAACAGACTTGACTAGCAAGAAAGTACCTGATAACATTGTTTGGACTGATGTACATCAGAAAGCCTTTGATTCCCTTAAGCAGATTGTCTTGTCAAATGTGATTCTATATATGTTTGAGGTTGGGAAACCATTTAATTTGTACTGTGATAGCAGTGATTTTGCTGTGGGAGCGGTCCTATCTCAGGTGGACGAGGAAGGGATAGAACGTCC
>OX457038.1:76758956-76773956 GCA_949752735.1 Lumbricus terrestris | reverse complement strand
AATAATTATTTCGAACGCTCGTACGTGTGATTGATTGCTAGGTTAGTTCATTTGCATTTTACCATCGTCTTTTATAATTGCAAAACTTTGTTTTTATGTTAGCATATTAATTTTATGATTTCTATTATCTGGCTGCGTGGAAGTATATATGGGTGATAAAAATCATTTCTTTCATAAATAGAAGATGGATTGATTCACTTGAGCAGTGTGCTCATCATGAAACTCACTGGAAGAATCTAATAGGCCTACGCCAGCGGCTACCCTAACTAATATCGATATTAGGTTAGATCCAGGCCCAACATGAATCAAGATCATGCTAAATGACATTTTTAAATAAGCGAAAGGTTGTTTATAGCCTACTGGCGGCTACTGACTTCCACTTGAAAATGAATTTCTGTCTAAAAATCCAATTTTTATACCTCCTTAGCATTATTTTTGAGGGAGAAATTGTTGAAAGTGGTAAAAATCAATCGTAAATGTTTTGAAAATTACGGTTTATTTGCGATTAGTTACGACGATCATCATTGGATGTTGGTTATGACTGCTTAAAATATGTATTCTAACTTGCGATTGGCTGAGAAATCTACGGTTGCAGCTGCCATGTACATTTTGGAAATAAGCCCCCGGCAATTCTCGTATGTCGTATAATTGCTAGTAACTTTGGAATTCTTGTACAGCGCCCTTTCCTTCGGCCTCGGCTGACCTAGGGCGCTATATAAATCGTCTCATTATTATTATTTTTTTGCCCTGAGGTACTTATGATCCCTCAGGAACTTACACCCTAATAACTAAAATAAAAACATCTGGAATGGCACCTCGTCGTCGTATTATTATTATTATTATTATTAATTATTATTATTATTATTATTATTATTATTATTATTAGTAGTAGTAGTATTAGTATTATTATAATCATTTATTGCCATAAAACTCATTATTATCATTATCATTACATTTATTATTATTATTATTATTGTTATTATTATTATTATTATTATTATTATATTATTATTATTTTTTTATTATTATTATTATTATGAAAAAACCATCATTTATTTTCAAAACCAACAGAGCAACATCAACTGGCTGGAACTGATTAACGGTGAGCACTAGGCTAGACACTAGCAAAATGTGCTAATTGTATTCCCACAGATGCATGCAAAGCCTAATACATAATGCAATTATTGTTGGTATGGCTGGTCGTCCTCGACTCCGGTTGGTTGTGTGAAAGTGCCCCTGAATGCTATGGCGTTGAATCTTTGAGTGCATATCGATAGCCGTTGGAATAAGTGCACAGTCTCACGAGGGTCACCAGAAGCGGCGGTCATACGGCGCCCCAGCTCAGACAGGAATTCGCGACCTGACCGATTGATGGGCCCAGCGATTCGATGGCGATGGGGACGAAGTCGTGGGTGGCCGGGAGTGTTGAATATTTGGCGCACTTCCGGTTTGCGGCGTGTTCGGCTGCCCCACCGGGCATTGCAGCCGAAATGTTGAGGTAGGAGGCAGCACAGGTGTGGATGGATGTTGCATCCCATGCGACATACTTGCCCCTCGCCCAGGGAACCAGTGTTGCTCCGTCCGGTCTCTTGCCATCCGTGCGGATCAGGCCCGGTGGCTCCTTCGTGCTTGGAATGTCCGATTTTACCAGTGCTCTCCATATGATGTCATTCATGGCGAAGTGGTGTGCCGCTCTTCCCGCAGATCGTCTGCAGACAAACCCGTGGTTGCCTCCGGGATCGGCGGGCTCGCCACACTGGCATTGATGAGGTGCACAAAGATTGAGTCCTAACCGAAGACCCACCGCGACTCGCACGGCCTCGTTGCTGAGGCCCAAACCGCACGAGACCACGGGAACCGTCGAGAGCCAGTCTCCCGCGTGGGGTGATGCCACAGCGCCCAGCCTTGCCCGGCTTAGAGGGTCGGTGTTGGCGGACCACACTGCAACCTTGTCAGCGTCAGTCAGAGGCCTGTCCCAGGCCTTCTGGCTGGTAAGGGTTGGCTCTTCTCCTCTCGGACGCGTTGTTTCGCGGGCCTCCAGGATTTCCACCGCGTAAGCGTCGCTCCACGTATCCACGTTGAGCACGGCGTGCACGAGCGACTTGGTTGATGCAGCTGAGGCTAAATAAGCTGATGAAGCCAGCATCGAAACGCGTCTGAACCCGAGTCCGCCGTCTCTGATCGGAAGAGTGGCCTGGATCCACTGCAGATCGCTGAGTTCGATGTTAATGATCTTTTCCCGTCCAATCCGCATTTGTTCGTCCATCTTCACTAGTAAGGGATGATTCCAGCACGGTGCCACTCTCAAGAGATATGTCATTTTGGCCGCTCCAAAGCACGACCGCAGCAGCATCAGTGCCGCCTGAGCCTGGAGACATGCCAGGTCGCTCAAGGCCCGTTCGAGCGAATTGCTGTGCTCGAGGAGCGCTTCGTCCAGGGCCTCCCCTTTGAACAGTGGGGCGCCGAGGAGGACCAATGAATCGCGGTCCATCCTTCGGAAATCATCAAATTCCTCACCCGCTAGTTCGACCTCCGAGTAGTATTCGCACTTGTTTCTATTCAAACAGATGCCGAGCGAGGTTTCCAGCTCCTTCATAACGGACAGGTCATGTCGCATATCTTCCAGCCCTCCGCCCAGCGAGAGGTCGTCCAGGAAACCGAGTCTGAAACCGGACCGCAGCGATTGTAGGGTCGACTGCAGCGGCAGACAAAACAGCAGCGGGCCCAAAGGGTCACTGTGAGCTAATTTTGTATAGTCTATTTAGTCAGTTGATGTTTAGGCGTACGACTAGACCAGCTCAAGGTCAGCGTCTAGACAGTTAGGCCTGCAGGTGCCAGACTGGCGGGAAAATTAGCGCGGCTCGGCCGACCGTCGCCGAAGCGCGCGAGAGAGCGAGAGAGATAGACAGACAGACGGACAGATACACGGAGAGAGGCAGATAGAAGGACAGAGCGGCCAGGGGAAGAGTGTACGCCCAGACAGTGTAAGAAGTTGTAGAGGAAGGCGTTGATAGTAGAGAGAGAGTAGAAGACGTTTTTAGAGAACAGTGGAGTTTAGATAATAATAGTTGCGTTGCTGTCGTAGAATTCAAGCGTTTGTCGTCGTTGATCTATTGTTGTGTTATCTGCGTGTGTTATGAACGAAGAAGAAGAAAATACAAGAAACAGAGCTTTGTTGTAATTGAACAAGTTAAGAACTTTAGAGATTTATACCCTAGCTTTAGATAACGAAATACAGTGACTAGGCTAGGTGTAGGCTACGCTACTGAACACAAGGAAAAAAACGGGAGAAAACTTTGAAGGTCAATTGGGTGTTGACATTTTTGGTGACAGCGGCGGGATACTGAATTCAAGCAACGGACGTTGGGATAGTGAACTCAGTCGGAGGAATATTTTCAATCGGAGCAACATTTTCAATTGAAGGAATATTTTCATTTGGAGGAATATTTTCAATCGGAGGAATATTTTCAATTGGAGGAATATTTTCAATTGGAGGAATATTTTCAATTGGAGGAATATTTTCATTTGGAGGAATATTTTCAATTGGAGGAATATTTTCAATTGGAGGAATATCTACGGTGGATTTTGCTTACGAAGCATTTTCGACGTCAATTTTCGGAATATTCACCGTCCGTAAATTGAAGGTGAATATCGAATTAATCTGAGGAGCCGACCAAACGGGAGAAGGAAACTGAGCATCCGAACAACTGGTGAGAAGATACAACGGGTATACGAATAACATTACGACAACGCCAGAGAGAGGTATACAAAACTCGCTCCTTGTATAAACAAGCCATAAGAAGTAAAGTCAGCCAATTGCAGAAAGCATAGTCACTCCCTCGATTTCTTCACGCAAATCAGTTGAAGTAAGAAAGTAAGATGGAGAAACTTACGGAACAAAAGCAAGCGAGTATAAAGAAGATGTCGTCTGCTCGATTAATAAAGTTATTAATTGAAGAGGGTCTCGACATAGAAGAAGTCGAAGAGATGTCAAGGGAAAATTTGATGAGAGCCCTAGCAGAGGTGTGGCTAAAGGAAGCTGAAGAGAAAGGCGCTGTAGGTGGCGTTGAGGAGAAACCACAGGTTATGTCTATGGAGGCGTTGATGCAATTTATGATGATGAAGGAGGAGCAACGCAGACAAGAAGAAAAAGAAAAAGAGGAGCAACGCAGACAAGAAGAGAAAGAACGGAAACAAGAAGAGAAAGAAAAAGAGGAGCAACGGAAACAAGAAGAGAAAGAGAAAGAGGAGCAACGGAGACGAGAGGAGAAAGAACAAAGACAGGAGGAGAAAGAGAAAGAAGAGAAACGGAGACAGGAGGAGAAAGAGAAAGAAGAGAAACGGAGACAGGAGGAGAAAGAGAAAGAGGAACAAAGGAAACAAGAAGAGAAAGAACGGAGACAAGAGGAAAAAGTAAGAACAGAACAAGCAGAAAGGATGAGACAAGAAGAGATACAGATGCAGAAGCAGCAGTTCCAGCTTCAGCTAGAACAAATGAAAAAAGATCGTGACGAAGCAGAACGAAGAAGAATGGAATTGATGATAGAATACGAGAGGGCAAGGAAAAGTGATGAAGAAATACGAAAACAACAGATCGAAGAGCAAAAGATGCGTGAGGAAGACAAAGAAGCCATGCGTTTGGCAGAATTACAAAGAGCCGAAGAGATTCGACAGGAAGAATTGAAAATGGAGAAAGAAAATTTGGAAAAAGCGGAAAGAGAAAGGGAAGAACAATTAGAATTAGAACAAAAGAAACTCGCTCTTAAGGAAGCTCAGCTCCGAGAAATGGCTATAGAAAAGGAGGAACGCAGAAGACAGTTAGAATTGTTGCAGCAAAAGATAGAACAAGAAGAACTGCGTAGGGTAGAAGATCAAAATAGACTGAGGGAACGAAATGAAGACGAAAGAAGAAGTCGTGAAGAGTCAGAACGAACCAGGGTCAGAGAAAGTGAGACAATGGTGTCCAAGATTAAAAAGATAGGTGATGCAATGAAACACGTATTACCTAAGATGCCATATGATATGATGGAGGTGCCATTATATTTTGAGACAGTTGAGAATGCATTCAACAGTTTTACGGTGGAAAAGCAGTTTTGGGTCAAATTGCTGTTGCCACTAATGACGCCAAGAGCAAGAACGGTGTTGAACCGATTGTCTTTCGATGATCTAGACGATTACGACATAGTGAAAGAACATCTACTGAAAGAATTTAAATTGACAGCGAGAGAATACCGATCACGATTTGGAGATGCGAGGAAAACGGCAGAAGAAACATACACGATGTTTACGGCAAGATTAAAGAACCTGTTGAACTATTATGTCAGAAGTAGGCGAGTGGGTAAAAGCTACGAGAAGTTATTTGATCTGTTGGTGGCGGATAAATTGAAAGAATGTCTACCACCGGGTCCACTACAGTTTGTACTAGCAAAGGAGGGTACTGAATGCTTGGAAGCCAGTAATGTTGCAGAACTCGCAGACGTGCACGTGAACAATCGAATTGGTCTAATGTTTCAAGACAAACCGAGATATGAAGCATGGGGTAATAGTTCGAAGCAACCCAGGTGGAATAGTAATAACAAAGAAACAGGAAACCAAGCCAGAAATAACGAAGCGAGGAATGATGGTGCTCCTGGAAGACAGTTTGGTCAAGATAGAAGAGAAGCAACGGGTGACAGACAAATGTACAGTCGAATTCCAGTGATGGGACGCCAAAGAGAAAACAATACAGCGTACAATTACAGGCGGGAGAACACTGAACAGAGAGGGATTATTAAGAAACGTTGCCATAATTGTCAGTCAGACCGACATCTGATAAAGGATTGCAAAGCACCACCAAGAACGACAAATCTGAGAAATAGATTTACTCGAAGTGCAGAAAATCTCAGAGTAAATCAGATACAAGTAAGGAATGCACCGAATCAGTATGAAGAACAAGACAACCGCGAAACGGAAGTGAAGTCAGTGATGAAGTGCACGCCTCAATTTGCTATACAGAGAGAAATAGTAAATTCTACTCCAATTAAAGATGCTGGTCGAGAAACAGAAAGCAAAGATGAGTGTCAACGTACAAAGAAGTCTTTACTACAGCATGTCAATGTAGAGATACGTGGAAATGATGACAGTTGTCATCCTGTGCAAGTCAGAGCGCTGATCGACTCTGGTACAGAGATTCCAGTAATCAATGAGGAATTGTTGAAAGGAGCGACAGTGGAAGAAATTGGCAGAGTACATTTGCAATGTGTGGCTGGAGAACCCATTCCAGCTAAGTTGGTGAAAATCGAAGTGCGGATGAGTTGTCATAACGAAGGAGGAGATTGGAAAGACAAGGGAGTAAATATCGCGCCATATTTAACCTTAGTGTGTGCCAGCATTCCGGCAGTCTTGTGCAAAGATAACAAAGAGAAGTTCTTGCTGCATCCGGAGATAATCGCAGAACTGAAAGAGGTTCCACCAGTGAATGTATTACAAGGAGAATTGCAAGCGAATGTGACTACAAGAGCACAGAGTCGGAGAAATGAAGTGGAAGAAGGAGAAGAGGAAAAGTCAAATGAAAGTTTGCTAGATGAGGATACAGAAAGCGATGATGAACAAAGCATTCAAGAAGAAGAAGGAATAACATCCGGAAACAATGAAATTGAAGAAGAGATGGTTGCATGTGAACGTGATAATGATTATGATGATTCTGGAAGTGATGGTGAAATGGACACGAGTATGAGGGATTTGTTTGCCGAGAATACGAGTGATGAAAGACAATTGGCAGACGCAATGAAATTTGAAGAGCAGCAGAGAAATGACGAGTCACTGAGGTCGTGGTGGAAGATAGCTGAAGACAAAGGATCAGAGTTTAGTGTGGTGAATGGGTTGATGTATAAGAAGCATCAAATGTTGGACCAGTTGGTGTATCAGTTGGTGTTGCCGAAGGAAAGAAGAATTCAGGTGATGGAATTAGCACATGAGTCAGTATTTGGCGGACACTTGGGAGAAGAGAAGACAAGGGAACGTATCAAGTTGTCCTTTGTGTGGCCAAGGATGCGTAGAGATGTGGTGAAGTTCTGCAAGTCCTGTGAGAAGTGTCAGCTGAAAGCACGGAGTTTGGTGATGGATCGAGTGCCGATTACACCAATACCAAGAGAGGATGTGCCGTTCAGAAGAATGACCATGGACGTCGTAGGACCGATCGAACCGACTTCAGCAGCAGGGCATAAGTATTGTTTGTGCATCGTGGACTCATGTACGAGATGGCCGACAATATTCTTGATGAAGTCATTGACCGCGAAGGCTGTATGCGAAGCTTTGATGAAGCTGTTCATGGATGTGGGAGTTCCGTCAGTGATCACGAGCGACAGAGGGACGAATTTTACAGCCAGTCTAACAAGAGAATTTCTGAAACTGATGGGATGTTGTCCTCGATTCGATTCGCCAGGACATCCAGAAGCGGCAGGATTGGTGGAGAGATGGAATCAAACGTTCAAGAAAATGATTCATCATGTCGTTGTGGAAAATCCGAGACAGTGGCATAAAATTATTCCATTTACAGTATGGGCATTGAGAGAAGTGCCTAACGCAACTACAGGAGTGGCACCGTATTTGCTGGTCTATGGAAAGTTGCCGAGAGGGCCACTCACCATCCTTAAAGAAAGCTGGACCAAAGAAATAAATCTACCACCGAACATTGGAGTGCAACCGGCAAAATACCTGAAAAATTTAAGAGCCGACATGGAAAAGGCCTTGACATTCGCCGAGAGCTGTGCTGGAGAAAAGCAAAAACAGTACGCCAGTCAATACAACAAAAGAGCAAAAGATAAAGAATTCGAGCCAGGAGAGAACGTCATCGTGCTGTATCCTACGTCAACCAATAAATTGATCTCACGATGGCATGGTCCATGCAAGGTCCTGCAAAGAAGATCCAAATATTCGTATCTGGTGGACATGAACGAAAACGGTCGACGGATTATTCATGCTAACAAGATGAGGAAGTTCATTACGAGAACATTGTCTTGTGGTCTGATTGTGGAAGAGGATGAAGAATTTGGATCAGTGGTAGAAATACCACTGAAGGAAGACTATTCAGAGACAAAACAGAAGTCACTTCAATTGGATTACGAACAAATTGGACATCTGACCAGCGAACAACAGAAACAATTACTTGATGTACTGAATCGATATGCAGACAGATTCTCAGACAAACCTGGATTATGTACATTGGTAGAACACGAAGTGGTGCTGAGACCAGACTTTCGCGAAAAAGAATTCATGGCATATCGAATACCATTAATATACCGAGCAGAAGTGGAAAAACAAATACAAGAGATGCTGAAAGAAAACATTATTCAACCATCGTCAAGCAGAATGGCAAGTCCACTTGTCATCGTCAAAAAGAAGAATGGATCCTTGAGATTGGCTTGTGACTACAGATACATTAACTCTTTTACTGAAAATTGTCGATATCCTATGCCAATCGTCAACGATGTCTTGAGCAAAGTTGGAAAATCCAAGTTCATTTCTGTTCTGGACTGTCGCAGTGCATATTGGACTTGTCCTGTGAAAAAGAGTGACCAATGGAAGACTGCGTTCGTTACACATAATGGACTGTATGAATTTACGCGTGTTCCTTTTGGAATGATTAACTCAGGACGGACTTTTGTAAAAGCGATAAATATGATTTTGCAACCGATTAATGAGTTTACGGAACCTTATGTTGATGACATTGCAGTGCATTCGAATGATTGGGACATTCATTTGAGACATTTGGAATTATTTTTGAAACAAATAAGACTGCATAATGTAACCTTGAACTTGAAGAAATGTGTGTTTGGTAAGAGTGAGGTGAAGTTCATCGGTCACCTCATAGGATCAGGGAAGAAGATGATGAATCCAGACAGGATTGACAGTTTAATTAATTTGAAGAAACCTGAAACCAGAAAGGAAGTGAAGCAAGTCTTAGGATTTTTTGGATTTTACAGACAGTTTATTTGTAATTTTGCTGAAATTGCTAAACCATTAACAGACTTGACTAGCAAGAAAGTACCTGATAACATTGTTTGGACTGATGCACATCAGAAAGCCTTTGATTCCCTTAAGCAGATTGTCTTATCAAATGTGATTCTATATATGTTTGAGGTTGGGAAACCATTTAATTTGTACTGTGATAGCAGTGATTTTGCTGTGGGAGCGGTCCTGTCTCAGGTGGACGAGGAAGGGATAGAACGTCCCGTTTCATTTATCAGTCAGAAGCTGACAGATACTCAGAGGAGGTGGGCGACGATTGAGAAGGAAGCCTATGCGATCATATGGGCTTTAAACAAGTTGAAAGAAATTCTTATTGGTTCTAAAATCAATGTGTTTACGGACCATAACCCTTTAGTTTATTTGACTGAATCAATGTCGAAATCTGCTAAATTAGTCAGATGGTCTTTATCATTGCAAAATTTTGACATTCTATTGAACTATAAGAAAGGTAAATTGAATGTAGTAGCCGATTGTCTGTCTAGATTGTAGTATAAGATATTTTATGATGTATTATGTTATGGACTATTTGCATTGTTTAGTTAAGGTACGTTCGCTAATTTTTATAGATAATTAGCTCTCTTTAAAAGAAAGGAAGGAGGTAATGTGAGCTAATTTTGTATAGTCTATTTAGTCAGTTGATGTTTAGGCGTACGACTAGACCAGCTCAAGGTCAGCGTCTAGACAGTTAGGCCTGCAGGTGCCAGACTGGCGGGAAAATTAGCGCGGCTCGGCCGACCGTCGCCGAAGCGCGCGAGAGAGCGAGAGAGATAGACAGACAGACGGACAGATACACGGAGAGAGGCAGATAGAAGGACAGAGCGGCCAGGGGAAGAGTGTACGCCCAGACAGTGTAAGAAGTTGTAGAGGAAGGCGTTGATAGTAGAGAGAGAGTAGAAGACGTTTTTAGAGAACAGTGGAGTTTAGATAATAATAGTTGCGTTGCTGTCGTAGAATTCAAGCGTTTGTCGTCGTTGATCTATTGTTGTGTTATCTGCGTGTGTTATGAACGAAGAAGAAGAAAATACAAGAAACAGAGCTTTGTTGTAATTGAACAAGTTAAGAACTTTAGAGATTTATACCCTAGCTTTAGATAACGAAATACAGTGACTAGGCTAGGTGTAGGCTACGCTACTGAACACAAGGAAAAAAACGGGAGAAAACTTTGAAGGTCAATTGGGTGTTGACAGTCACCCTGTTGCGGCCCCATCTGTGACCGTACCTCAAAGGGCCCAAACTGTAGAAGGGATTGCGCCGAGTACGCCTGATGGATGAATGCGTAGAGTTCCGGAATAGTGTCGTGGACTGTCTTTAACATGACGTCTCTCCGCAGGGTGTTAAAAGCGTTTGCAAAGTCGAGTTTTACAAAGACGTGATCCCGAGGCATATCCGAAACGTAGCTTCTGGCGGCGCGAGCCGCCGCCTCGGCGCCTCCCGGTGCTGCTATGCCCACCTGGAATGGGGCGAAGAATGATCCCAGCCGAGTCAAAGCGTACTTGTTGGCGCACTTTGCTGCCAGTCTTCTCCAGACGTATCCGATCGCTATTGGCCGGAGCCCTCCTGACTTTTTGGACAGGGCGATGAGAGTGCCACCGAACAGTATCTCCCGTACCTCCTGCGGGCATTCGCCCCTCAGCATCACATTGATGAAACATGTGAGTGCCTGGAGGAGAGTTTCTGATGATTCGCGGTTGTTGAGCAGATCAAGCAGGTGCTGGGGACGCATTCCATCCGGCCCCCCGGAAGACCCCACCGGAAAAGATCTCACCGCGTCCGCAACTTCTTTAAATTATTTGCTATTATTATTATTATTATTATTTTTTTTTTTTTACCCGAGGTATCTCAGATCCCTCGGGATTTCAAAAAATTATCCGGAGACATAAAAAAAATTGTATTCTGGAACGGCTAGAACTCGTCAAGATCAGGCGAAGCAAAGGTGCCTTGGAAGGCTATGGCAGTGTTTCTTAACCAGTGTTCGACCGAACCCCTGGGGTTCGGTGAGCCAGTGCCAGGGGTTCGGCAGAGGTCCTCTGCAATATATGCATATTCAGGAAAATTATTTGCTATTAATTTTTTTCTAACTTTTATTTAATAAATTTTGCTTGAAATAGATTGCTGCCAGGCCCTACCTTATGAAATTTAAAGCTGTTCATCCTGTTAACCTTAGTTATGTCTTACTGCACTTCCCGATAATTAACACTACGTCAAGTCACAGTTCATCCTCACCTTGGCCTACTTGGTTGACATCTTTGGTGCATTCAATCATATCAATTGCCAGATGCAGGGTGGTGGCATCAGTATAATTGAAGCGGAAGAGAAGCTTTGTGCTTTCCATTGTGGAAGTGTCGAATCGAGAACAACAACTTCGCTAACTTTCCTCTGCTAGATGAGTGTGTTAGTCACGATGAGTCTAACGTTGGAGATACTGTTGTACCAGAGGAGTTGAAGTAATTGATTGCATGCAATGCACCTGCACTGTAAAAATTTACGGCGGGATATGGTGGAGCTGGCAAATTTGATTGTGAAAATGACACGAGAGTGAGTCTTTCCAAAACAGAGTCACACATTTCTCACACTGTTTCCACACGGCAACAACAAAGGACACCTTAAGATGCAATTGGTAGTGTTGGTACGTTAGTTAACGTTAGTAGTTCACAGTGGCTTAGCCAAGGGGGGGGTTTCAGGGGCTAAACCCTCACTGGCCTAGGAAACAAGTTTTTTAATGGTGATGTATCCACTTAAATAAGAAAAAACAAAACAATTGCTTGTAGTAGCAATTGTTTTTCTTACTTTATTCCATTTGTTACTCTATTCCCTTTTTATTTACTGTATTACTATTGGGTTGGTTTCAGAAAGGGTAACCGGCCAGGCAAAAAAACCAAAACCCCCATGAAAAATTCCTGGCTACGCCACTGGTAGTTCATGTATTGAATTAATATTGTATCACATTTGGTACAATTGTTTTTATTTCCTTTTGTTCCCATTAGTAAAAAAATTATTTTTAAAACTTGAGGGGTTCGGTGAGTGGTCATGGATTTCTCTTGGGGTTCGGCTACCTTGAAAAGGTTAAGAACCACTGGGCTATGGCGTTGAAACGTTGGATTAAAATGGCAATGCGCTGGAAAAGATAACTGGTTTCCCTCGTGTCACCGGTTTTACGAGCTAGACAGCGCCCCAACTCTGTGATGAAACATAGGCCACTGCTGTCAATTGGGCCAAGAGTCTCAATTGTCAATGGGACCAAGTGGTAGGTTTGCGCAAGCGTGCTGTATTTAGCGCATTTTTTGTCTGCTGCCAATTCGGCTGCGCTGGCTGCTGTTGCCGATGTGGATGGCAGGTAGGATGCGGCCAGAGTGTCAGTTACCGTGGCATCTCATATTAGAGCGCGATCCATCCGCCATGGAATAAGGGTTAGACCGTCAGGTCTCTTTCCATCCGCTCTGCTAAGCCCCTGTGGCTCCTTCACTGCTGGGAAGCCAGCGCGAACCAGACTTCGATAGATGAGCTCGTTGAGGCCTGCGTGTCTGGCTGTTCTGCCTGGTCCCAAGGAGCAAGAAAGCCCATGAGAGCCATTGGCCATGACCTGGACGCCACAGCGGCACTCATGAGGCTCGCAGATGTTGACCCCCAGTCTGAGGCCCACTGCGACTCTCAGGGCTTCATCTTCCAGTCTCAGACCACAGGATGTAATGGGCAGAGCAAAGAGCCAATCGCTCGCATGTGGAGCCGCCACAGCCTTGAGTCTTGCTCGGTGGTAATCGTCAGATATCAGATTGCTGAGATTGTTAGCCTCGATGTCGATTATAGGTTTGTCCCAGCAAGACTGCTTATGCGCCAAGGTGTCTTCAGGGCATGGAGCAGCATAGTCTGCACACCATTGGGCCTGCAGAGACTCAAACGGTAGGTCTTCAGGTACCTGTACATTGCAGAGCATAGATGATTGGAGACACCGAGTACCCGCAGCAGAAGCCAAAAAGGCAGGTAGTGCCAGCGAGGTCACTCGGCGAATGCCCAAACCACCTGCCTTGACTGGCAGAGAAGCTTGCATCCATTGATTATCAGACAGAGACATATTGAGTATTGACTCCAGCCCATGGCGAAGCAGTGAGTCAAGATGACATCAAAAACAGAAAATATGCATGCATTGGCTACAAAGGGGGCCCTAAAGGGATTGACATCCCGCTGGGGAGGGTCACCCAAGTAAGAAAAAATACCAAGAAATATTGTACAAGATAGCCAAAAAAATTGAAACAATTAACTCAAATTAGGTGATGACAGATTGCAAAAAGTTTAAATTGCAAATAGCCTGTAGAGGAACAAACTTAACTATATACTTAAGTAGAACCTTAACTACAAGTGGTCATGTGCACTTCTAAGCAGACTTAGTGGAGGAAAGAAAAACACGAAGTCTCTTTTTAAAAACCTGCAGACTACTGGATTGACGAATATCAATTGGTATTTTATTCCACATTTGAGCGCCATAAGATTTAACAGTAAAACGCCTAGTGTTAGATTGAGCTCTGACAGGGCGATATGCAGATGAATTTCTAGTGAAATGTGAATGGATGTCAGAGGCGTGAGGGAGGTACTCTTGGAATACCGAAGGAAGGAGACCGTGTTCGAGTCGAAAGAAGAACTCGCAAATGACCACATGCAGTGGCTCGAAGGTCATATACTCATTAGATGCGGCAATTTTCCCCGGCAGGAGGAAGGTGCGCGTGGATTGCAGTAGGCCGTATAGGCTATTGGTCCGTTTAGTCTAGGGTGACCAATGACCATACGTCCAGGTTTTCCAGGACATGTTCCAGTTTTTTGTGGTGCTCCCGGTGTTCCGACGACTTGAGCAAAAGAGCGAAATTGTCCCGGATTTTTACTAGAAGGAAAGTTGTACCATGTATATTGAAAACGTCAGTTTCATGTAAATAACAGAACAAAGTGTAGTTTAAATTGTAGGTTAACCCAAAAAGAAGTCGCAGCGAAAGAGAAGTTGTCAATTTATATGGAGTATCTTTAGTATTATTATAGGTTTATGAGTCTAGTTAATATCTTTTTACAATTATCAGAGTTTATCGAGAAAGTCTTCATAATAGGCCCTATGGTTACAATTTCAGTGGCGGCACAGGATCTATCGATTTTTCATGTCAGGGTCGTAATTGGAGATAGAAATTGCAACTCAATGTCAGCACTGAAATAACGGTTCCATGACACTTAATCCCGCGACACTTAATATCGCGACAGTTAGTACCGGACACTTAATCCCGCGACACTTAATCCCGCGATCAATTAATCCCGCGACAGTTAATCCCGGCGACATTTAATCCCGGTGACACTTAATCCCGCGACCAGTTAATCCCGCGACAGTTGATCCCGGCGACATTTACTCCCGCGACACTTAAAACCGGGAAAGTAAAATAACATTTTTAAAAAGGTAAATTCCATTAAAGCAATATTCACAGCAAATATTCACTATTGTGAATATTCACAAAAGAGTTAAGCCTTTGCAGTTAAATATTATAAAACCGGTAAAATTCGATAAGATCAATATTCACAGCAATGGCATGCTCCCCTTCAATCATAAAAGAGCTCCGTTGGCATTGTCGCGGGGTTTAATGTAGGCCTACCGTATTCTTAATTTCCGTGTTTAGCAGTTTGTTTGCCTTTGCTACTGCTGCCGAACTTCGCCTCCATGTTACTGTCCTATCGTTTAAAATTGTTTATAATGATTGTTTTATGCAAGATGTGCAACAGAAAACGTGAAAACTTTTTGTCCTACCTAATTGGCTATGTGGACAACAATAATAGTCGAACCACTAGCAGCCCTACAGTGTGTTTCGTGAAGTGCGTACATGTCTTGATTGACACTTAACTATTGGGAGGGGCAAATGCATGGGTCGTCCCCCCACCACATCCATTGAGGGGGACCGTCCCCCTGCTCCCCTAAGTCTTCGCCCATGCCGGTTGTTATGGCCAGAAACTGGTTATCCTAGTTTAATC
>OX457038.1:76588956-76753956 GCA_949752735.1 Lumbricus terrestris | reverse complement strand
GTCAGTCACAGTTTACATGAGAAGAATGAACGACAACTGAAAAGTCAATGATGTCAAATTGTTTTCTTCTGAGTTGCACAAGAACGACGCCAGGCGCTGAAAAGCAGTCGAAATTGGTAGCCTGCTGAAACAGCAGCTGAAACAGCAGCTGAAACGGCGGTCGAATGAAACTGCGACTAAAGCAGTAGCTAAACAAAATTAATAGTAGGCTAACTGGGTTCGCATGCTGCGTATGTTGCATGTTAAAATGATATTATTGGATGCCAGTTACTGTAGAAATGTTCTCTACTAAAGAGAGTTGAGTAATCGGCTTCTGTAACAAGCCTGATTGTATAATAGGTGACAGAACGTTAGAAGAGGTTCAGGAATAAACAATAATATTCGAGAGACTATGATTATTTTGTGAATTTATGATTGGTATACGGATCAAAACTCAACAGACCGCAGGAGAAGTCGTCTGCGGCGCATGCGCAGTAGATTTCTAAAGTATAATAGTCGAATTGTGAAGAAACGATTAAAAAATTCCGGAATTAAATTTTGGTTGTCTTCGTCAGGACGTAATGTCAGTCAGTGCCCTACTGTAGTAAAGGAGTGAGTCAAAATCAGAAGTTGATAAAAAAAAAGTAGAAAAACGCACACGAACGCTCTCTTTGAAATGACCGAAATGTCGCACTCTAACGTTCAAAATAATGTGGCTCTTCTTCATGATTCAGTTTTAGTCTCAGATTGTTCGACGCCATAGAAACGATTTCACAAGACATGCATTCAGTCACTGAGCAACGGATTTTCGCAACACACTTCTCTAGCATCACTTAAGAAGGAGGAATGTTTCTGCCAGCTTCACGTGATCCCAGTGGCGTAGCCAGGAATTTTTGATGGGGGGGTTTATGGCCGGAGACCCTGTTTTTTGCTATTTTTTCTTACTTAAATGGAAAAATAACCTTAAAAAACCTTTTTCACGAGCCAATGGGGGGTTTAACCCCCGAAACCCCCCTTGCCTACGCCACTGCGTGATCCAATACACGGTTTTCACTGCGAATAAACTTTGTAACTTACTTCATAAAATAGCAATTAATCTGAACAAATGGAAATCAACAGATTCCATGAAATTGTCATAGCAAAAGTTGACAGCTCATCATCTCGAAGTCGTCGACTGAGAATAATTCTCGACTGACTAAGTTACATGTAACTGTCATGGAGGGAAACAATTCTTCTAAGCAGTTGCATCACTAAACAACAATCAGGTTTTATAGAATTTGAATAAATGCTGAAGAATTTGTGAGATAGAAAACTGAGTTAAAGAAATAATTTTATGTCAGTCGATGAACGTTCGATGTGTTGCTCTTCTCGTGGATTCAACAACAAGCAACAGAGACAAGTAAAACAACACAAGATAGAAAAACATTTGATCAAAAGATCTTTGATTAAAATCGTTACGAAACGAATGCACCAAATGTTTTACAGTTGAACTGAAAACTACACATCGGTGACCGGTCAATCGCAAATGAAGAAGTCGATCGTTTGAAATCTCACACAACAGATGTCGGCATGGACTTTGATTAAATCAATCTGCAAAGAATCGTAATCACTGATTTAGGAAACATCACAAGACCTTAACAAAGAAAGAGTCACACGAATTTGTTTTGCATGTGTTGTGTGCACTTGTTATAGCGCCCCTATAAGATTCCTACTCAGAAGCGCTTCAACTACAGCGCGGACACTGAATAGGAGTTTTACGCTGAAGCGCTGAGCAATTGCGAGTGAAGGACTTGTCTATGGTCCCTACACGGCGACTTGAGGTGTATTCGAACCTTCAACCCTTTAGCTGCAAGGCAACGAACATAACCACCACACCATCGCGCCCCACAAGTTTACAAGAGAGGCAACAAAAACCTACGACTCGATTGGACAAAGAAATGGAAGCAGCATAAAGAGACAGAATTATAATTGTGGACTAATTCCTAGATGCATGGGGCAGGGAGAAGTCTTTGCTCCACAAAATCAGACATATTCTTCCTTGATGTCGTCAACATCCGTTTTACAATCCAACTTCTGAAACCGATGAAGTTCGTCTTCTGGATGTCGCGATGAAGACAATGGGAAATTCTGCCCCACTTGAAAACCAATCCGTGGAGAGGGTGATTTGGGGTTTGACCGGGACGAGGGTGATTTAGGGGTTGGCCGAGATGAGGGTGATTTAGGGGTTGGCCGAGATGAGGGTGATTTGTGGGTTGGCCGGGACGAGGGTCGTCCCGACCAGTTCTCATCCATCGTAGAACACACAGTTTGCGGATTTCTTGATCTGTTAGTTGTCACAAAAGTGTCTGGTCTTTGGGGAGAATGTCTCGACGAGACTTGAGCAGCAGCATCTCTTAATCGATCGGGTGATTTGGTCGTCGGCCATTTTGAGTTCATTTGATGGAATTGAGGATTGGAATTCGATCGGAAATTCCAGTTCTGCGATGAAGAAGGAGGAGGAGGATGACTCACCGGTGATCGGCGTCGATCCTTGAACTGCGGATTTGAACTCGACCTTGGGTTCTTCCATACCTGTCCCCCCGTCGAAGGACTAGCGGAAGACCCCCTCAGAGTCCTCGACTGGTGTGGCTCAGCTGGATGCCTGTCCCTCTCAATCGTCGTTTCCCCTGGCAGCTGAGCAATCTCAATGCAGACGCCGACCAGTCGCTCGAAGTTCGGTCCCCAGTTGAGCATGAAGTGATTGTTGTTCAGAGCGATGATCAAGTTGAGACGACCCTCGCTGAAGATGGCAGCAGCCGCGGTGGACGACGGGGTGGTCGTCGTCTGGTTGTCACGTGACATGAGGAAAGAACTCAGAGAATCTTCTTCTTCCTCTTCTTCTTCCTTCATCGCTGAACTCGAATAGGAAAGAAATAATCGTCGGTCAATCGCCGCCGTCGGATCTGTGTGCTTCGTCTGATGTCTGTTGTTGATGGAGGTGGGGGCGGTGGGTTGTATTGAGGTCGGTGGTGGAGGAGGAGGATTGGCGATTGTCAGACGGTGGTTTGAGGGCTTCATGAAGTCATTCCTTAATCGGTTGTGACCGATCTCGAACTCAGAGCAAGTGAATGTATCCGTTCTGTCCTCCTCCTCCTCCTCCTCCTCCTCGTCATCATCATCATCATCATCATCATCATCATCATCACCATCCTCCTCCTCATCATCATTATCATCAGCTGGTGAGTGATTCTCAATCATCGCTGGCGTCTTCGATCGAAGCAGATCGTCGTGGGTGAAATCAGTTGTGTTAATGACATTGAGTGCGATGACATTCATGTGACCAGTCGACGCCGCCGCCTCAGTGTCCATGATGTCCATGGTGTCCATGGTGTCCATGGCAGGGGTGCCCCGGTTGCTGCTCGTCAGGTGGTTGACCTCTTCCAAGGTCAAGCCCTTCGATGACCTTGCATTGACCGAGGGCGTCGTCGTCTTCTGCTGTTGAGATGGACTGCTAGGAAAGAGTTGACTGATGCCACTCAGAGTAGTCGATCGGATGTTGTCTGGCTGATCTTCTTGTCTCATCGACACATTCGATGCTGATGATTGTAAATCCTTCTTCGTCGTCGTCGTCTGAACAGCCATTCGAAATCCTGGCTTATCAAGGACATTCGACGTCGCCATCGTCGTCGTCGTCGTCGTCGTTGGACTTGGTCGATGTTTCGATGGACTGAAACGATGCGTCAGACCAGCAGCCTCCACCACACCCCTCTCCATACCCCCCACCACACCCCCCACCATAGCTCCTCCGAGTGGAACCGACGCCTCAGTTGCTTTCGTCAGGTGGTGATTATGATGATGATGATGATGATGGTTGGGAATGTCGTGCGAAGGTAGATGCTGTCTCATAAGGTGAGATGACGATGCTGCTGCTGCTGATGTGTGAGAGACCATAGCTGTTGACCTCACATTCTGTCGTCCACCACCACCACCACCACCACCACCACCACCACCACCACCACCACCACCACCACCACCACCGCCGCCGCCATTGTTCCTTAATGTTCCGTTTCTGTATCGCTTATAATGCCCCACAACATCCGCCAAGTCAGAAGGCGCGATGCTACTCGCGTTGTCGATGTCGTATCTTTCAGGAACTTCATCCGAATATCCGACGTTGTCGAATCCATCGTCATCGTCATCGTCGATCCAGCTGACTGTCTGAAGAGCCTCCGGAACAATGACATCCGGTCTCATGGACAGATGTCGTCTCTCGTTCATCTTCTGCTTCTGCTGAAGGTTGTTGAAGGACATCTGAAGGTCACCAACCTCCGATGACCTCTGTCGCTGTTCCTGCTGATCTCCTTCTCTCCGACCCTTTGATCCGCTGAACTGAACTCCATCAATTCCAACATCATTGTCTCTCATCTCAGTCTTTGATTCGCCATTCTCGTCTGCTGGTTTCTGCGAATGCTTGCGGCGGCGCCGAAAGAAGCAGACGAAGAGCAACGGAGATGCAACAAAGAGCAACAAGCCGCCGACGACAACGCAGACAACAATGACTGGCAGTCTCCACGAAGGAGGAGGAGGAGGAGGGGGCATCCTGTTGGCCTCCGATGACGTCACAGGTGGCACGAGCCAACCCCAATCGCAGGTCAACTGCAGGGAGGAGGAAGTTCCCAACTGGATGACATTGAAACGATCGGTGGATCCAGCGAAAGGAATCAGCTGACCATCGAATCGAAAGTTGCTGAGGCATCCAGTGTAACCTTCGAGCAAGACAAACAATGCAGAACACAATAATTATTATATAATTATAGATTATCATGAGACCCAATGCGGGAGATTCTGCATTTTCAATTTAAATTATTATAAACCTTTTACAAATCAAAAAAATATATATCTAAAGTGTCATCAACAAAGAAATTCCGCTTAGGATGAAACATTCGCCATCAGAGGAAAACATTCAATAGTTTTTATCGGCAGCAAGATACGTCATCAATCCCACTTTGCAGATCCACATCCTGTATTTCAATCTTGACATTTATCTCGAGATTTCTATATAGCATCACAAGAAGACTCGGAAGAACTTGTTCACAAGCGCTCAGTCAATACTAGATGCAAAGACAGGTAAAGTAAAAATCAGTTCCAGTCAACTGGTAACGGTTACGTCATTGCAGTAACGGATGAAAGGGGGAAAGAGCGGGAGGAGGTCGTTCATGACAATTAGTCGAAGTATTGTTTTGCAATGCAGGTCAAGTCATGTAGGATTAACGCTGCTTAAATGATGGCATATAATTATAGTGTTCCTTGTAATCAAAACGAATTGTTGAACACTTGATCAATTAATTATCTGCTCTTTTGCAGATAATTGCAGATAATTCAGACTGCTGACTGCGTTTAGAAATCACGTGATAATATAAAGGTGAAGATTGTTTGGTCCATAATGGATAGAAAGGTCTACTATGTGTGTCAATGAGGATGAACAATTGCACAGAAGAAAATCTGCCCGAACATTTAGGATAATGGAAAATTCTTTCATCAAAACCAGTATCTAAGCATTTCGAACACAGTACAAACATCAGCAGCGAAGTTGATGCAAAAAATCATTTCATATTCGATCGCCTTTCAGGAAATGTAAAGTCAACAGGTGGTTAAAATCGACTATAAATTTATGTCGCAGATTGCATGGGTCACCTGGAACGACGGCGCCTCTCAGCTGGAACGGTTCCGCGCTGTTTCCGATGGAAATTGTTGAAATGTTGATTCCAAGTGGATCGTGAATTCGGTTGAGAAACGTCTGCGTCGAAACCACTTCATCCACAGACAGTGAAACCGTAAAACCTGGAACAGTCATCGAGGAACAACGTAAGAAAAGACGCCATATAAACAGCCAATACAAAACACACGTAGCTACAATGTTTACAGCCGATTGAAAACCTCGCACGAGCTGCAAATCTCATTCTCAACAGACATAAAGCTCCACATTCATCCTCCGATTGCATTTGCTTATTATTCAAAGTGTATTTTACAATACTTAAGAACTGACTTCTTATTCCCCAATCAACAATAATACAACAGCGTCATCTCACTTTCTATGGTCATAAATAGAAATAGATAATGTTCTTGGTGAAAGAAAATTTCGTCGTAACTCTCTCTCTCTCTCATTCCATCTGTTCAGTCTCTCTCCTTCCATTTGTTCAGTCTCTCTCATTCCATCTGTTCAATCTTTTTCATTCCATCTGTTCGGTCTCGCCTTCCATCTGTTCAATATCATGCGTCATTTCGCTTTCAATTGTAAACTTCTCTTCTCAAATTCTTTACCTTCTGGATATATCTGACCTGATTACGTCATCTTCTTTCTGGAGTGCCATTGGCTGATGCATAGTGCACGGGTGGCGCAACAGAAGTTGCCAATTGCTATGTTACGCATTTTAAATCATATTAATTTCCATATTTTTCCACATTAACCAAATAGCTTATCTTCCAAAATATCTGTTGATTCCATTTTCTATAATCTTCAAATAATATACAGATTCTGTTTCTGCTGATGACGATTTGTTGACAAACACACTCTGCCCGAATTCATCGAAATGTCTCTTCTTTTGATGATCCGATGAGTTCGACTCTGACAATGACTCGCTTGTATTCCGTCAGCCTAAGCAGACAATGGATTACCACTGAGGCTATTGTTCTCTCCTATTTCAATTCACTGCCTTCGCTAAGAATGACTATTAAAATAGTTCGAGGGATTCTGCAGAACCCGATACTGACCTGCTGCGCTGATGATGACGGTGATGTTATGCCAACGGGAATCGGACACAGCAACTGAATTCCTCAGTTGACTTAATCCAGAATTACTATAGTAGACAACACTTCCTCCGTCAATCTGCAGCGAAGAAAAGACATTTCCATACGAATCAGATTAGTTAATGCTAAACAGCAATAATTTGATAATTACACAGAATTTCAGTAACAGTCGGAAACTATTTCGAAAGCTCACCGATTATCATCATCATCATAATCATTACTTTTATAATAATTACCAATAGAATCATTGGAGGCAGATCAAGCCCAGACTTGAGTCTGTTGCTTTTATGACCTTTATGAAGCGCCTCTATATGGTGAAGCGCTCAGCGCTCAGATGCGCTTCCACGAGAGAAGAAATATGTTTAGTGAAAAGCAAACGAGGAGGAGGAATTTGAGATCGAGTAGATGTGGGAATGGATTGCAGCCTACTCCACAGAGACGAACCAACCGAGGTTAAGTAAGGACCGGGTATGAACCACAGCTGTTTGCTCTAGTTTTGTTCTAGTAGGCCTATATATTATTATGTGGAGCTAGAAGATAAAATCTGTTTGAAGATTGAAGAGGACCATGCGAGGAGGCTGAAAGAGACCGACGAATTTCATCGGCTAGATATTTCAGGGAAAAACCCCTTTGTGCTTTGGAGACCAGGACGAGAATTTTGAATTCAATGCGCGCAGTTAGAGAAATCCAATGAAGATGTTCAGACATCAAAGTAGAAATATGAGAGTAGAGCGGTAGGCGTGCAATTAATGTGGCGGCAGCATTTTACTTAGCTTTCTATTGAGTTTAATTTCATTCTAATTTGCAGAAAAAGACACCAAAAAACAAGACCTGAAGAAGAGTGAAATCATCAGAAGTACTTTTCGCATAGACCAACATTCCTTTCGATTCATTTGTTCGAAGTTCAAATGAGATTTCTGTCGTTGGGTGGAGTCCAAACGCTTCTCGTTTTCTTCTTGTTTCTGTTGATACCTTTTCTTCCTCGTCGGACATTAACTCGTCTCGACGGAATTGTTCCTTCTGCTGCAGGATGATTCCGGATCCAGATCGAAAGCCAAAGGACGAAAACGCTGCACACACACATTCACCCACACACACACACACATCAATATATGAAGAATGAAAATATTAAAATTGCCAAACAATTCATGGAATGCATATTCTTGTTGTATATCACAATTTCTCTTTTTTCAATTCCACTTACTTTACCCACCATCTAAGTATCTCTATAAGGGTCTCATATTGAGTGTGTGCACATGCCTATACATGTTTACATATTCATCATTTCATTCATTAGAGGTATTTATATAGCGCCTCTTCAAAAGGGCTACTCAGAGGCGCTCCCAGCCTCACTGCGGCCAAATAAAACTGTCTTACGATGAGAGAGGAAAGCCTGAGAAGGATTTTTAGAAACGGAGTGTCAGAGGAAGACTATTCCAGGTTGAGGGTCCTACCACCACCAAGAAAGCACGGTTCTGCATAGTGGAAATACGAGCAAAAAAATATCATATTATATTATTCATTATATTAACACGTCAATATGATGAAAGAATTTACGGACGGCAATGTTGGAATCTCTTTCATCCGATTATCAATGCCACACACATTTCGATGAATACAGCAAGAACTGCCGCTTATCAAGCAACCATCATAAACACGAGTTTGAGTAATATTGAGAGATCACAGAAATGACAAGCAAAGGATAATTTAACATTGGAAGGTTGTCGAAAGTAGGAAGGTGCGCAAAATAAGAAAAAGTTGTTTAACGTAATTAAATAATTAATTAGTCGTCACCAGCGACAGATCATAAACCACCAAATATCGCAACATCTCTGGTAGTCGTCTTAATGCGCTTTCTCAGTTTCTCTTCTCTCTCCTTCTACTCCTTCCTCTCGTTTCTTTGCTGTCAAAGTAACCTTACGGCGTTTTAACCCATACCATAATGTACCAATACCGTATTGTACCGATACCATAATGTACCGATACCATATTGTACCGTTACCATAATGTACCAATACCATAATGTACCGATACCATAATGTACCAATACCATATTGTACTGATACCATAATGTACCGATACCATAATGTACCAATACCATAATGTACCAATACCATAATGTACCAATACCATAATGTACCGATACCATAATTATGTAGGAGGCCTTCACGATTGTATGCAGCCAACTAAGACTCACATAGAACCATCCTTTGCAACAGTGATTTAGAGGAGGAAGTGAAGACGAGTGTCAATTACCATCTGCACAAGTTCTTCCAATGAAACCTTCCATACAACTAAGACTCACATAGAACCATCCTTTGCAACTTGAGCGCCTCTGAGTAGTTTTTCTTGAAGAAGCGCTATATAAATGTCCGAATGAATGAATGAATGAACAGTGATTCAGAGGAGGAAGTGAAGATGAGTGTCAATTACCATCTGCACACGTTCTTCCAACGAAACCTTCCATACAACTAAGACTCACATAGAACCATCCTTTGCAACTTGAGCGCCTCTGAGTAGTTTTTCTTGAAGAAGCGCTATATAAATGTCCGAATGAATGAATGAATGAACAGTGATTCAGAGGAGGAAGTGAAGATGAGTGTCAATTACCATCTGCACACGTTCTTCCAACGAAACCTTCCATACAACTAAGACTCACATAGAACCATCCTTTGCAACTTGAGCGCCTCTGAGTAGTTTTTCTTGAAGAAGCGCTATATAAATGTCCGAATGAATGAATGAATGAACAGTGATTCAGAGGAGGAAGTGAAGACGAGTGTCAATTACCATCTGCACACGTTCTTCCAACGAAACCTTCCATACAACTAAGACTCACATAGAACCATCCTTTGCAACTTGAGCGCCTCTGAGTAGTTTTTCTTGAAGAAGCGCTATATAAATGTCCGAATGAATGAATGAATGAACAGTGATTCAGAGGAGGAAGTGAAGACGAGTGTCAATTACCATCTGCACACGTTCTTCCAACGAAACCTTCCATACAACTAAGACTCACATAGAACCATCCTTTGCAACTTGAGCACCTCTGAGTAGTTTTTCTTGAAGAAGCGCTATATAAATGTCCGAATGAATGAATGAATGAACAGTGATTCAGAGGAGGAAGTGAAGACGAGTGTCAATTACCATCTGCACACGTTCTTCCAACGAAACCTTCCATACAACTAAGACTCACATAGAACCATCCTTTGCAACTTGAGCGCCTCTGAGTAGTTTTTCTTGAAGAAGCGCTATATAAATGTCCGAATGAATGAATGAATGAACAGTGATTCAGAGGAGGAAGTGAAGACGAGTGTCAATTACCATCTGCACACGTTCTTCCAATGAAACCTTCCATACACTGACATCTGTAATCCAACCATTCGTCGACGCATGTTCCTCCATTCAAACATGGATTCGGTTGGCAACGACCTTCCAATGACCTCTGACAGACATTCGAGGTCAGGTTCATGAAGGTCGGCTGAATCTGGAAGAGGTCAAGGTCATCTGCTGAGACATTTCGCATGCAACCGATGAAGTCGTGAGTTGAGAGGTGACTGGAAGGATTGAGTGCGAATTGAAAGTCACGAACGCCACCCAACAACAGAACGGGATCGGCAGAACCGAGAATTCTGCAGCAGAAGAAAATCACATTTTAACTCTTTTCTTCTAGAATGTGTTGAGTGAATAAATTTGATTAATTAGATCAGAAATCTTCATCACAAGCTAATAAACCACTACAAGTATATTTTATGACTGACCAAAGACCTCTTGTACCATTTCTTCTGTGAAGAATTCCTTCAATTTAGACCACAGTCTCTCAGTTGTTGCAACTATATCTAATTATTCTAAGGTTATACAGATGAATACAATTTATAAATTTATGAGTACAGGCCAAATCCTGGCTACAAATAGGCTACAATTCAGCCGAAAAAGAACTGAAAATTAAAATTGCTCTTCTGCAACGCACAGAATTTCGAATAATAATAATTATTAAAATCTCTGAACTAACTAGAAACTCAGGTCGAATGTTTGAGTATTAATATATCGAACGAACACTGCAGCTAAACATTCTCTATCACTCTTTGTCTCTGTCTAACCCTCTCCCTTCCCCTTCCCCTTTCTCTGTCTGTCTCTCTCTCTCTTTCCCTGTCTGTCTATAATAAGCAAGATAAGCAAGAATTGACTTACACAGAGGAAGAGGAGAAGTTTGTTAATGATGCAATTGTTGAACATCGCCTGTCATCATCATTGTCGTCGTCATCATCATTGCATCGATCGCATTCAATTTGATTTGTTGGACATTGATTCACTTTCAGAATCGCCATCTTTAATATGAAAACAACCAATAAACATCAAACGAATATGAAAATGGCGAACACGTCTTCGGGTGATGCCAGTCTATGTTTCTATTCACAGCTGCAGCCAACGACGACGACGACGACGACACTCAAACAAGAGTAGATATTGAACGGATCAATAATTCACATTGATAAGATACTTTCTCACTGAATGATAAAGATACTTTCTCACCGGATGATAAAGATACTTTCTCACTGAATGATAAATATACTTTCTCACTGAATGATAAAGATACTTTCTCACTGAATGATAAAGATACTTTCTCACTGAATGATAGGTCGTTCGAAGAGTTATTACATGGTTTGTAAACACTGATCCATAAGATCTACTTTTTTACAAAGAGAATCACTCTTTGTTAATGTAAATGTAAATCTAATGACCAACGTATCAATCAATGATCGCAATAGAAAACAAATTCAAAACATGATCCATTTCATGGTTGTCCTGACATGAGAGTAGAAGTCCGCTGCATTTCCTGTAGGCTATAGTGAAAGATCCAGTTAACAACAACAACAACAACAACAACAACAACAACAACAACAACAAAAGCAGCAGCAGCTTAGGAGAAGAGGAACAAATTGAGAGAGCAAACGAAACAAGTGGATTGATTCAGCTACTGCTATTGAGAAGAGTTTTAGAGCGACACGATAACTTCACTTAAACTGAAGAAGATGTGAAGTTGGAGAACGATGAACGAGATAAGGACATGCAGACTGACGAGAAAGACTCTGAATTAAGCAAGAGATTACATTCAAGTCACATGATTAAAACAGTCTTTTTATATTTAAAGGCACAAAATCACAAATACCAGACGGTTAGTTTTATATATGTAATATATATAATGATATATATATAATTAAATATATATATATATATATATATATATGGGC
Source organism: Lumbricus terrestris (assembly GCA_949752735.1). Classification (NCBI taxonomy): domain Eukaryota; kingdom Metazoa; phylum Annelida; class Clitellata; order Crassiclitellata; family Lumbricidae; genus Lumbricus; species Lumbricus terrestris. The sequence goes on along the minus strand of OX457038.1, from coordinate 76,741,945 downwards.
TGCTGACCTCTGTTTCCCTCGTTGCTTCCACTCTGTACCAATGACCATCAGAAACGAATTGAGCATTAGTCAAACGAAAGACAGATCCACCTTCTTTGCCCTCTCCAAACGAAAACCTCATCTGTCCTTCGATGATTTCAAGTGCCATGAATGATGTCTGATCATCCGCACCACTCGTGTAGTAGAAGATCAGAGATTTATTCCTATTCGTCGCAATCTCAAGACTGATCGAATTCCGAATGGGACGGAGCTGCACAGAGAACTGAATGTAAGAGAGCGGTTGAAATGCTCGCCCGTTCACCGCACAGTCTGACCCTCTGCTTCCAAATGGACAGAAGCAACTGTAGGACGAGGGCTGGGAGTGGGGGTCGGCGCCACCCGCAGTCGTCGGCAGACAGCTGCCACCGTTCTTGCAGGGCGATGACGTCAGGCACTGGTACCCTTGCGACCCGTTGCCAGATGAGTCAAGGACAACGATGATGACAGAGGCTGTGGCTGAAAAAGAAACAGACAACGACGAAACTGCATTACAATAATTATAATTATATAAAATGTAGAGAAACTGTTGAATGAAACATTATTTCAATCAGACGACATTGAATTCAAACGGATTCTCTTCTGCATGAAATGAAGACACAACAGAATCCGACCACCAATGTGAGAGAGAGAATCCTCTGCTCAAGCGCTCTAAGCACATTATAGTCTGCTTTTAAATATCTAATTGAATCCCAGCTAATGAGAACCCTTATAGTGTGCGTGTGTGTGTGTGTGTGTGTTTGTACCAGCCCACACAGCATGAACATCATAAGAGAAGGTACCATGATATTACAAATGTTGAGGTGCATCCAAAAACGAGACTCAGTGATTGTCTTTGAAACGATGAAAGATTTTCTATTATCTTCTCATCTAATTCAGATTTCATGACAGTTTTAATGACAGTTTGCTTCAATTGAATCTTTTTACCTGATTGGGAATCAGTCGTCGCAGCCACCGTCAGGTTGTAGACCGGATGTGTCACGTGACTCAGTCTCCCTTCGACTCGCATCACTCCACCACCACCACCACCAGCAGCAGCCTCTGCATCGAGCATGAAGACATTGTTCACATTCCCACTAATAATACTGTAGACGACCGCCTGCCCTCCGCCTCCTCCTCCTCCTCCTCCTCCTCCATCACCTCCTCCTCCTCCTCCTCCACTGCCACCCGTCGCCCAGATGCTCAGAATAGCAGATCCAGGTATGATGCTTTCCTTGATTGTTACCTGATAGATGCTTTGATTGAAGACAATAGGTCTCACAGTTGAGCCTTGACCTTCAATCTCAATGACGCAACTGTCCAATGAGTTCCATCGCACGGGTCCTGGGTTCTTTGCCAGACCAACCAATGTCATGTCCACTCCAGCTGCTCTTCCATCCATGATGGTCAAGACACCAGTCGTTCCATTGAGATGATATCCAGTCCAACCGCTTCCTCCTCCTCCTCCTCCTCCTCCTCCTCCTCCTCCACCCCCTCCCACCAGCAGGTACTCCACTCTTCCATAGTAACCGGAGTCTTCATCAGTTGCTCTGATCGTTCCAACGCTCTGGCCATGCGTGACTGTCCGACCAACCGTGAAGTGGTAAGTCCGGTGAGTGAATTGAGGAGCGAACTGGTTCACGGTGATGACTTGAACTTTGACCGTGACATTTGACCTCAGTGATGATGAGGAGTTCATCAGACCGGATGAGTCACTTGATGCTTCGACGACCAGGGTGTATAATTGCTCAATGAGTCGGTCGTCGAATCGACCTCTGGTGACGATCATTCCATTGTCTTCTTCGATCATAAATTGATCGATTGCAGATGTATCACCTAAGATCCTGTACCTAATGAAGCCATTCTCACCGATGTCAGCATCCAAGGCCTTCACTTGCAGAACCGTTGTCCCAGGAAAGGAATTCTCAAACACAAAAGCCTCGTAAAGACTCTGAGAAAACTTTGGTGAATTGTCATTCACATCGATTACGGTGACTGTGAAATTTCGTTTCGTCTCTCGAATCTGAATTCCGGGGAAGCGGGCAGATAATTCGAGAACATAGCGACTTTGCTTTTCACGGTCGAGTGCACGCGCCACGGTTATGACTCCACTCTGCTCTGATATGGCAAATGCTGATCCGATGTTTCCACTCGCAATCCCATAAACCATCTGACTATTATTGTTATTCAGATCGTCTGAATAATCTGAAGAGATGGCGCTGACCTGAGCCACAGTCGTCCCAGCCACACAGTCCTCACTCACTGACGCCACAGTTGGACCGACAAACGTCGGGAGAAATGCCTCTGGACGACAGTTGTGTAGAACGATGATCAGTGCGTGAGACGATTTCTTAGGAACGCCATCGTCTTCTGCCTTCACTGATATCCAGATTCTGCCGGTGAAGTTCGACTTCAACGTCAAAATTCCTATTATAAGCATCAAGAAGAAAATAATGAAGAATTATTAGTTAAGTAGCTCACACTTCAGTTACATCGTAACTCACTCGCGTAAAGTATCCGTCTAAACTGCACTCGGACTCTGTGTATTATGGGGAGGAACCAGAGTACCAAGACATAACTAACTGCTAGCTGTTAAAATTGCACATGTAATAACTAATTAGGTGTCTCTGTTAGCGGGATATTCATCCCTTAGGACCTTCCTTGTTGCCATCCGGTTATGTGAAGCATGTTATACTATGTCTATTGTTTATGGTTGATGGTTGCAATAAATGAATTGAATTGAATTGACTCCAGCTGAACTTAACTTCTCCAAATAATATTCACCAGATGGCACTACAAGGGGTAAAGATGGCGTCACCCGTTCTATTCTGAACAACTTTCATAGAAAATCATCAGCAGCAACAAACTGTTTGAGATCATAATTATTCGCTAGATGACAGCAGATGACAAAGATGCCCACATATTATTCATTCATTCGAGTATTTATATAGCGCCTCTTCAAGGAAACTACTCAGAGGCGCTCATGTGCCAACAGACGACGACGACTTCCTAAAGCAAACGCTGGGCTGGAGTAGGATTTGAAGTCGAAAACCAGATGACACAACTAAATCTGGTAGATTTGCAATTTATTAGTATTACTAATCAATATGTAAGGCTGGACTTGTAAGTAAACGTTATTTCTGAAGATGACAGCTGACCTGTTGCATAACCGAGATCAAAATAATCTGATCCATTGTTCAGATTGTAGTGAATCTCGTTATTCGGCCAAAACAGATCACCATCACTTGAAACAAAACAACAGAAAGTCAACAAAACTAAATCCATTGCAATAATAACAACCTTTTAGGGACTTCATAGATTAGTACATTTTAAAAATCTTAACAAGAACAACAACAATAACAATAATAAAAAAAATACAAAATTAGTAGCCTATAGTGAGTCTTAGTAACAATGATGGTTGTAATAATAACAACATTGACGAGCGAATTGCCGTTCAACAACGTCATCAATAACATCTCCATATTTGGAACGCCCGATGGATTATAAATTTCTCGGGCAAAAACAACAACAACAACAACAACAACAATAATAATAATAGCAACAACGATAACAATGGTAACAATTATCGTAATAACAATGACAAAATTTAAAAACAAGTCACCAATTCCAGCAGATTTCAGTTATCATTCAGCGATTCAACATCACTCATTGCTTACCAGGTAATGCAGTACGTTTGACACTTGCCAAAATTCTAGGAAAGATAGAACTTCCAGATGCGATTATTAATAGTCTCTGGACAATTTTTGCCTCCTACATTACCTTAGGTAGCCTACAAGAAGATAGCGATAGCAATAAGCAGTAAAGATGAATATTCACAATCCTGCTCTAAGCTATGCATCACCAGCAGCTGCAGCCATAAAATCTCAGTAAATGAATCTCTCGTGTATAAAATTATGTTGCAATATCATGCAATTGACTCGTGTTTCAGTGATCGAATAAGACAACGATGTCATGGCTTATATTTATATTTATACCTGGCTGTCAGTCGCAGTATTTCGAAGCCACGCGACGCATTCGAAGGAAGAGCGGCTGTTACGATGAGTGGATCAGCTGCAGCTGAGAAGAAAAAGAAGAAGAAGACGGGAGAGAAGAGATTCTGAGGCAGAACGTCGACGAACAATTGACAATCGGTTGAGAGAGGAGGCAGACCACGATCAACGGCACTGACCGTCACGTGCCACAGGTTCTCTGGTGAAGATGGGGGACCTACCACTCCTCTGCCACCTCCTCTGCCACCCCTGCCACCTAACGACAGGAACTGAGGCGCCACCAGAGTGAAGACGGAGTTGGAAGAGGATGAAGATGAGGAGGAGTTGAGTCTAAGTTGAGAACTCGGATAACGGAGTCGGAAGAACGTGTCGTCATTGGGACTGGTGACGTCAGAGTCCGTTGCCATGACAACGCCGACGAACGTGGAGGTCGCCTCGTTCTCAACGACCTGGAATCGGAAGACAGACAGCGGCTGACAAGATGGCGCCACGTCATTGACATCAATGACGGACACAGTGACCGACGTCTCTGTATTGAAAGATCCATCGTTGGCTGCCACTCGAAGGATGAACTCCGATCTCATCTCAGCATCAAGTGCCTTCGCTGTGGTGATCACTCCAGATGAGCTGTCGATGGAAAAGCTGGAATTGGGATTGGAAGAGAGGGAGTAGGTGACGACTGCTCCTGGGTCAGGGTCAGTTGAGGTCACGCGAAGGACGAGGGTTCCGAGGGGAGCATCTTCACGGATTTGTGCCGAGAAGAGATCAGTGAAGCGTGGAGCTGTGGATGCGATGCTGACGACATTCACTTCAACCGTCACGGATGATGTGCGACTAGGAAGACCCTGAAACACACACACACGCACACACATAGGCGCACACACACATTAACGCATATCTGTCCATCTATGTTTAAATGTATCTTCATTCATGATTCATTCATTCATTCATTCATTCCGAAAACTTATATAGCGCCCCTTCAAGAAGTCTACTCAGAGGCGCTCCCAGCCCAGACACGGCAAAAAAGATTGGCTTTGAGCAACTGGTAGAAAGAAAGCAGGCAAATTATTCCGCGGTAGTAAGTGTAATGCAGGTTGGTCGTCTCTGTGTAAACATCTCATCATTTATTATATAGAGCCTACAGAAAATCAAAATATCAAACGTGACTGTCCAATTAATCATCATCGTCATCATCATCATCATCATCATCATCATCATCATCGTCATCATCATCATCGTCGTCGTCGTCGTCACCGTCATCGTCATCGTCATCACCGTCATCGTCATCACCGTCATCGTCATCACCGTCATCGTCATCACCGTCATCATCATCATCATCATCATCATCATCATCATCATCATCATCATCATCATCATCATCATCATCATCATCATCATCATCATCATCTATCGTCGTCGTCGTCGTCGTCGTCGTCGTCGTCATCGTCATCATCATCATCATCATCGTCATCGTCATCGTCATCGTCATCGTCATCGTCATCGTCATCGTCATCGTCATCGTCATCATCATCATCATCATCATCATCATCATCCTATGACCATTATATCGCATTCTAAATCCACTTACATGATCCGTTGCCAAGACAACCAGCCTGAACACGGAGTCTGCTGATCTCGTGTAGGTGAGGACGTCCTTCGTCTGAATTCGTCCGCTCTGTCCATCCACCGTGAATAGTCTTCCAATGTCTTCGCTATTCCTCTTCTCATCCAGTGAATACGTCACTCCTCCTCCTCCACCCTCTCCACCCTCCTCCTCCTTCTCCAGATCTCCATCCGTGGCATGAACGACGACCACATCCACTGGAGCCAGCTGCTCCTCCTCCACATCCGATCGGTAGAAGGATTTGTCGAATTGCGGTGGAAATCGATTCGTCTTCGTCAGATTAATCGACAACATTGTGTGGCTGGTCAAAGCAGACATTGTATCTCTCACCTCCAACCACAGACCGTAACCTCTGACCTTTCTGTAGTCAAGCAATCGTCTCACCTTCACCTCACCTTGACTATCGACCTCAAACGAATTGTCAACGTTTCCACCTGCAATGGAGAAGGTCAGTGGAATGGCATTGCCCGTGGCAGAGGTCGCAGAGACGGTGGAGATCGTTTTGCCAATGGCAACGTCTTCGGAGATGACAAAGTTGCGCTGAGATGTCTGGAAAACTGGAAAACCAGACGTTGAAGGAGAAAGGAAGGAGATGACAACTGGAGTGTCGTTTGACCTTGGAGGTTGACCCTGACGCCAGAAAATGAAGAGAACGTCTCAAAATCAACAAAAGACGAGAGACATTCATTTATATTCTCTCTCTTTGGCAGACAGCAGAAATTAGGTTGGAATTAACTTCTCAGATCACACCTCCCTCATATTCCCTAAAAATTGTAAAATTTCATCTGATCTAAAATCCTCCATAAATTTCAACAGAAATGTTTCAACATTATTCACTCACAATAAGACCGATAAGAATGTAAACAACAAATCTGGTACACTTCTCTAGCAAAGCTAAGAATGATCTGTTCTTCTAAACCTTCACAGAACTTCATCTCCTATCAAACACCTTTGAGGGCATTGGACCGCAACACATGCAGCTAATTGCGGAGATTAATTCGCATTAACCACAGTCAATGAACAATAAAATGTGAGCGAGCAAGACAATTAAAACTCTGAACAAAAGAAAATTTAAGTCGATGATGAGACCTGATCTGAAGCTCTGACGTAGAAGAGATAAGATGATGATGACGACGACGACGACGATGATGAACGAACTGATGAAAGGCTAAGCGATCTTTTTGCCGTCACAACTCCAGAGTTGGAATCAATTTGGATATCGGAGGAGGAGAAGGAAGAGGAGGAGGAGGAGACATCAGTTGCATTGACGATCGAGTATAGAACGGTTCCATTGTGACCATCGTCCAAATCGATCGCTGTTATACCGATGAGAAAGTCTCCTGTGAAGAAAGAAATGCAACAATTCATTACACAAGATGAATTGAGAATTATTAAGAAATCGAGATGATCGCATCTTTAGCGAAATAAGCAGCAAAGAAAGAAGACCCACATCTCATATAGAATTTAAAACTAAATACGGATAATCTCCGCTTGCCATCTATTATAGTATACAGACAAAAACAGTCAGTCTGGTGCCATGCTCTTGGCTACAGAGCAGCTCTGTGGTTATTTCGTGGATATTATTTTGAAAAGACAGAGATAGAGAGACGGAGAGAGACATAGACAGACAGGCAGACAGACACACAGACAGACAGAGACATAGACAGACAGAGACAGACAGAGACACACAGACAGACAGAGACGGAATATTGAATGATTGTGAACCGATGTTTGTTGGATCTCTGATCTCCGATCGATAATCATTATTTCCGATGAACTCTGGCGAATGATCGTTGAGATCGATGACCTCTACTCGAACTTTGACCGTTGAGTTCAAAGGAACGAGGCCGCGGTCAGTTGCCATGACGACCAACAGGTAAGACCTGGCGTCCTGCCAGTTGAGGAGGGCAACATTCGAGATGAGACCAGTCAGGCGATCGATGTTGAATCGACCGTTGCCATCGTCCAAAAGAAAGTAGCTGAACAGAAATAATAATAATAATAATATAGAGAAAATTATATCAACGAATCAAATTCGCTTCAATCATCAGGTCGTTCAGACGTCAGTCGGTCGGTCAGTAAGTCAATCGGTCAGCCAGTCAATAGATCGGTCGGTCAATCGGCCAGTCAATCAGTCGGTCAGTGAGTCAGTCAGCCAGTCAGTCAGTCAGTCAGTCAGTCAATCGGTCGGTCAGTCAGTCGGTCGGCTAGTCAGTCAGTTGGTCGGTCAATCAGTTGGTCAGTCAGTCAGTCAGTCAGTCAATCGGTCAGCCAGTCAATCGGTCAGCCAGTCAATCGGTTGGTAAGCCAGTCAGTCAGTCTGACTGGCTTACCAACCAGTCAGTCAATTGGTCGGTCGGTCAGACAGGTTTCTGAAACTCATTGTCCTCTATACTTCTCCAATTAAACTCACGTTCTCATTAGAAATCAGTCAGCCACAACTTAGTAGCTATAATATACATGGCTACATTCAGTGCATTGCAGATGCTTCGGCTGTTTAGCCCATGATCTATGGCGCTACATAAAGTGCTGTTCGCATTCGTCTATTATACCACATTCTGAGGTGCGAAGAAGACTTAACAGCAAATCAGATCATTTTTATGGTATATAGGAACCATGATGAAAAGAAAACTGAAACTGAAGCTGTTCGGATAGATACAAAGAATGAGCGACGATAGAAAGATAGAGTATAGTTAGGGAATCATGGAGGGATCGGGGATAAGAGGAAGACCATGCAGAGAATGGTTGCAGGACATAGAAGAGTGGTGCGGGATGAATATGCAGGAGCTGACACACCGGGCACGGGACAGAGAATCATGGAAGAGAGTAGTCAAGTGCGCAGTGGACACATATAAGGGCTGTCACTGCCTGTCAGCTCACGGATCATGAAGAAGAAGAAGACTACATTCTGATGATTAACAGATGAGAAATTAGACTGGAAAAGAGAGAGACGGGCAGAGAGAGAGAGAGACGGACCGTATTTCTGCATTTCGTCCGTAGTCGAGATCGTCTCTAGCGTTGATCTTCACGATGGATGATCCGATCGGCATCTTCTCAACGACATCCGCTCTGTAGTAGTCTTCGTCGAAGCGAGGAGCATGATTGTTTGCGTCTGCCACGATCACTCGCACCGTTCCTGACCCAGTGTTTGGTGGAATGCCTGTTGTCGTCGTCGTTACACAAAGCAAAAGAAAACAACTTCTCTTAGAGTCTCTTTAGCTCATAAAAGTCAACATCAACAATTGGAGTAAAGATCTACGTAAAGCTTTCAAGAAGTCAAGTCTTTATGATTTTTAAGCAGTTTTCATCATTTCTGCAGAATTGGTGAGGATACAATACGTTGCATGCTCTCCATCCGTATAACACGGTTGTACAACAGACATTTCTCAACTTTGATCCTATTTTATTTAAATAATTTCCGAGGCACCACTTCCGTTAGCTATGGATGCCCTTTGCATTACTTTCTAGATGTTTTGTGGAGAGAAAATAACGCAATCGCGAGCGATGCAAAGCACAGAACAGACAATTAATAGAGTATATGCAGGCAGGTTAACGCATGCAGACACGTAGAGCCCAGCCAAACGGAATCCCATAAAAATGTCCAGCCAATGAAGGAGATGAATCATTCACGTGGCCTCTTCGCAGTCCATGATGGATTGGCTGACTGATTGTTTAATTGATTGTTTAATTGATTGTTTAATTGATTGTTTAATTGATTGTTTAATTGATTGTTTAATTGATTGTTTAATTGATTGTTTAATTGATTGTTTAATTGATTGGCTGATTGGTTGATTGATTGATCGATCTTTTGATTGATTGATTGGTTGATCGATTGATTGATTGATTGATGGATGCCATATTTCTCAGTTCAGTTTGGAATTTCAGTTAAGTCTGATTACTCATAGATTAATCATATCAATCGTTGTCACCAATTTTGCTCAAAATTAACAGACAATTATAAGTAATAATAATTATAGACAAAACCCAATGCAAACAAAACTTCTGAGCCACCCCACCCCGATCTGTTTCTGTCTTTGTATCTCCCTCCGCCTCTGTATCTCTCTCTGCTTCTGTATATCTCTCTCTGTATCTCTCTCTCTGTCTTTGTAACTCTCTCTGTCTCCGTCTCTGTATCTGTGTCTATCTCTGTCTGTCTCTGTCTGTCTCTCTGTCTGTATCTATCTGTCCCTGTATCTCTCTCTGTCTCTGTATCTCTGTCTATCTCTGTCTGTCTGTCTCTGTCGGAATCTTTCTGTCAATCTTGCCTGATATTCTGCTTCAAAACAACTCTCTCCAGTGTTGATCCAACTCTACCCACAATGCACCTCACGCATTAGGAAAGGACCAGAGAAAGATATCTATGCAGATGCAGACACCTACATATCAAGACATAGAGACAGAGATAAACAGACAGAAAGGCAAATAAACAGAGAGACAGGCAGAGAGACAGACAGAGAGACAGACATGAGACAGGTAAGATAGACAGACAGACAGAGAAACAGAAACAGAGAGACAGACAAACAGAGAGACAGTCTCAGACAGAGAGAGACAGAGATAGAGATTGGTTACAAATCCAAATGACTGAAATTAACTCCAGACTCTCCCTTCATCTGACCCATGACCTCTGACCCATGACCTTCCCTGCTCTACCTCTCCCTCCACCTCCCTAACTTCCCACTGCCTCTGTGTGTGTTTGTGTTTCTGTATGCCTGCGTGTTTGTGTCTATGCATATCTGCATGCGTGTGTAGTCCTGCAATCTAATCTGGTAAAACTTATCTAAACACACACACACACACACAAGCGCGCGCGCACACACACACACACACACACACACACACACACACACACACACACACACACACACACACACACACACACATACACACACACACGCGCACACACACACACACACACACACACACACACACACACACACACACACACAAACACATAAACACACACAAACACACACAAACGCACACAAACGCACAAAAAATACACACACAAACATACACACGATGAGAATCAGAACCTTCAGTCAATGCATATGTATACAAACGTATATTTCTAAGTATACCTAACTATAATAATTATTATATATAATATCTATGAATAATATTATATATATATATAATTTTTATATAATTATTAATTTTACAATCCAAAGCTTTGATACATCATATTTAGATAACGAATATACCAAGAGGACAGACAGACTGACAAACGGACGGACAGACAGACAGACAGACTGACAGACGGACGGCTGTGGACGGACAGAGATACAAAAGCAATGTTGGCTTTGTCTGAATGTCAATTCTAGTCCGATCATTAATTAGTCAGATTCACTGTATCCCGATCCTCCTCCTCCTCCTTCTCCTCCTCCTCCTCCTTCTCCTCCTCCTCCTCCTCCTCCTCCTCCTCAGGTCTTCTTCTTGCTTTCCACATTGAAATCACTGGCAGTGGCAACCCAGCGGTCCCAACCTCAACTCCCAACCCCACCCCAACCAGAGACCCTCAATTCATCTGAAATGTGACCCCAGTTGGCTAATCGCCCTAAATGCCTCCTTCCCCTAATAACCCCTCAGATGCCTGACCCCGTCTGTTGCCCCTTCACGACATCTCTCTCCTTCCATCCTTCCCTCCATCCCTCCATCCATCCTTCCCTCCCTCCAACCCTCCTTCCCTCCATCCATTCGCAGATGTCACTAGACGACCCTCCACAAACAAGACTCTATCTGTGTCAGCTGAACAGTTGAACAACTGGTTTAAATAAAAGTTATATAAATCTATACAAATCTATATAAATCTATATAAATATATAAATCTGTATAAATCTATATAAATCCAGATAAATCTATATAAATCTAAACAAATCTATATAATTCTAAACAAATCTACATAAACCTATATAAATCTATAAATCTATACAAATCTACATAAATCTATATAAATTTATGTAAATCTATATCAATCTATAAATCTATGAAAATCTATATAAATCTATATATAAATCTAAGCAAATCTATATAATTCTAAACTAATCTATATAAAACTATGTAAATCTATATAAATCTATATAAATATATGTAAATCTATAAAAATGGATAGAAGTCTATACAAACCTATGCAAATGTATACAAATCTAAACAAATCTAAACAAATCTATATAAATCTATATAAATCTATATAAATCTATAAATATCTATGTAAATCTATGGTCGTTTATACGACTGGAATTTATGTCTAAGCGAAGATCAAATGCAAAGTAGATCTTCCTCAGCTGCACTATATATATATATAATTATATATAATTATATATTATATATAATTATATATTATATATACGATTATATATTATATATATAATTATATATTATATATATATAATTCCATATTATAGAATCAGTCTCTCGTCATCATCTTCACTTGTTTCATGAGTCTCCAAAGTTTCCTTCCTCACAACTCAATCGCAGAGTCCGACCTCTGAAGCAAAGTTCTGTATTCTACTAAATTCACCCTTTCATCATCAGAGACTCATGAGTTCAATTACAAGTGACGACAGATTCAATTGGAGGAAGGGTGGGATGAACGAAGTAGGATTTTCGCCTTCACCTACTCTAACAGAGGTTCAAAGTTCGTCTGCATGTTGGCATATATACGTGAGCACGACGTCGTTATCCTCTTATTCAGCGTCTTTCTTAGATATTTTCGCCCTCTTCCTCATTAATCGCTTCACAATAATATTATAATTAGGCCTATATTATAAAATATAGTCGATAATAATTCTGCAAGTTTTGCTCAGAAATTCATAATATTTTCATTTAAACCGTAGTCTATGCCTACATCTATGTTGGTAGAATCTGGTATAGATTAAAACCATCTTTTCATTGCCGTACGAAAAGTAGACAATCTATCAATGCGTATGGTAATCGTCAGCCAATCCGTCATCAGTCCAACTTCAATTTAGGCAGAGAGTTATTTTCATCAATAAAAACTTCTAATTTTGAATTGACAGCGTGTGATACGTTATGGTTAAACCGTGGCTTAAGTTGCTAAATTGAAAACATGTTGGAAATTGATCCTGCACTTTCGTTGCTAAACAATTATTAGCTATATATAATAAAAGTCTACGGTGATCTCCCTCTCCTTCGTTGCAGCAATATTTCCATCGAGTATACATACATATATATATATATATATATATATATATATATATATATATATATATATATCTGAAGGAATTCGAGAAGCGTTTTAAAACGGTTCGAGTAATTTTTCTCCATCAGTGAAAACAAGTTGGATGCTGAAAATAATAATTATTTACGTAGAATTGCTGGACATTGGATTGTTGATAATTATTATTATGGACATTTAAGACTATCCACCTTAAAAGCAACAATAGAACTGTCGAAAGTTTTCTGACATAGGTCAATAGCTAAACCAAATGGTTTAACCAAATTTTCTTTCCCTTCTTTTTTAGTTGGAATTAATCATCGGCAATCTGAAGCCAACGAAGCAATTATAGTCTAACTGCCGCAATTCACAGCCATTATGTAGAGCCTTAATTAGAATGAATTGATGATACAACCGACTCATGAGCAGATATTTTGCAAGGGATAAGCACAATGATCGTGACTAATTCTTTGTAAGAGTTTGACCAATGCCAAGCAGGAGAGAAAGAACATAGATATATTTTATGCATTTTAGAGGTTTCTAAATGTATCTCTTTGTGTATCATAACGTTAGTATTAGACTATTAGTGCTTTAGTGCGAAGAGACAATTCTGCAAGAACAAAAAAGTAGTATAGCTACAAGACTATTATCAGGAGTCAACTTTTCCCAATGAGGCAAGTGCCCCACCCTCTTTCCCCGTGAGCGTTCAATTGACTTCTCTGCTTCCGCTTCGGACAGGTCTATAGAGAAAATCTGAAGACTGGATTTAATGTGGAACCTTGTGAATTGTTGTCTTGAGGTCCTCATATTCGATGGGCAGACATCATGGCTCTATATAAATCATTTGTAAGTACACTGCATTATTACTAATTAATTATCTGTCCTAAAGAGAGTCTATGATTTGCACGGATACTTGAAGATTGGCAACTGTCAGACGTAGACCTATTAAAAGCCACAGCAAAACCATTGCTATTGGAAAGTCCATAGCCACGGGGGGAGTGGTGAGTGGGGAGGGGGAGTTGGGTCAGGTAAGTCACCTGGAAGTTATTATTAGCAGAAGTTAATTTGAAACACCATCGGAATAGAATTACTGAAAGGGAAGAGAGGAAGTGGAAAGGGAGAGAGGGAGCTAAAGGGGGAGAGAGGAGTAGAAGAGGAAATAGGGAGGGAGCGTATGGAACACTGCAGGGCGATTGAAATGGATAGAGTTACAGGGAATGGATTTCGCTTAAAATGATCCGTGCTAGGTTGATTCGTTCCTCTCTGTGTATATATATACATATATATAGGTATATATATGTATATATATACCTATATATACAAAGAATATATATAATTATATACAAAGAAGCCGACACGTTTGGTCGACAAATTCCTCTCTTGTTTACTACTGGTCAACGATTAGGAAATCATTGGTTCTCATGAATATGCATGACATGCAAAACAGGTCAGGTATCATAGTAGTATAGTAGTAATAGTAGTATAGTAGTAATAGTAGTAATAGTAGTATAGTAGCATAGTAGTAATAGTAGTATATAGTACGTTCCAATGTTTGACGACGACATCTTGCAGATGAAAAGACCGTCGTTGACGTCGACCTAACTTTCTGACTTCATGAAGTAAAGCAAATAATAAGTCAGATCTTGTCCAGTCTAAATTTGAAGCAACCTATAATTGTTGTCTGTAGGGCATTCAGCCTCAGTCAGGACTTCTCCTTGGAGGAGAAAATCTTAGTGGAACATGTATGTCTGTCTGTCTGTCTGTCTGTCTGTATGTATGTGTGTGTGTATGTGTGTATGTATGTATGTATGTATGTATGTATGTATGTATGTATGTATGTATGTATGTATGTATGTATGTATGTATGTATGTATGTATGTATGTATGTATGTATGTATGTATGTATGTATGTATGTATGTATGTATGTATGTATGTATGTATGTATGTATGTATGTATGTATGTATGTATGTATGTATGTATGTATGTATGTATGTATTTATGTATGTATGTATTTATGTATGTATGTATGTATGTATGTATGTATGTATGTATGTATGTATGTATGTCTCTCACCCTCCCTCCCTCTCCACTGGTTCAATTACACTCTGGACTGGATTGCATCTTGGTTACAATATTTAACTGGTGATTATTTTGTGATCCATCGCACATGATTCATCCTCATTTCATTGGCACAAAGTACAATTCATCCACCATTTTGACATCTTAAGAATGCATGCGATTGCAAAAACTCTGCAGAAGATAACCTACAATTATTGCAAACACAATTCGACCACAACTTCATCACTTTAAAAAGTCACAGTATATCTCATCGTCTCAATAATGAACCCTGTAGAGACCATGTGAAATAATATCCGCACAAGAACCCACTCTCCCCATCACTAGAAGACCCACTCCATCACTAGTAGACCCACTCCATCACTAGGCCCACTCCATCACTAGACTCACCTGTGTCTGTGGCAACGACTCCAAACGAATACTCTCGATGACCTTCTCTCGACAGAGGTCGAACGCAGGAGATCAATCCAGAGGAGGAGTTCATCTGAAATGGAAGATCGTCCGGTTGATTCTGCAGCTGGTAGGTCAGTCGTGAGAAGTGCATTGAGTCTCTATCGGTGGCAGACAGTTGAGTTATGTCGATGGGGAAATCGAGACCCTCACCTTCGTAGGCATAAACGATGAATGGAGATTGAAGGAAGAATGGACTGAAATCATGAACGTCTGTCAATGTGAGTAGAACGGTTGCCGTCGATGACCTCTGTGGTTGTCCGAGGTCATGTGCTGTGATTGACAGTGTGTAGGAGGGACTCACTTCGTAGTCTAAACCCCAACGAATCGTTAACTCTCCGGTTATCGCATCGAGTAGAAAGTTGGAAAGGTCATCACCAGAGGTCAGTCTATAACGCACCTCGCCATTGAGACCGACATCCGGGTCCTCAGCTGAAACGGTGATGACCGGCTGACCAGCTGGAGTGGACTCAGAGAAAGTGGACGAATATGACGTCATCTGAGGAGGAAAGATCGGATCATGATCGTTGATATTATCTCCGATGATTATCGTCATGTTGAGAGTGGAAGATGAAGAAGAGGAGATCGACTGCGGGGAACCAGCGTCGTCGTTCGTGGCAACCACAACCAGTGTATAACGATCGATCGTTTCTCGATCCAGGCGACCAACCAACCTCACGACTCCATCGCTCGACCCGATGCTGAACGGTTCGTGACCTTGATCGTCATTGAAGATCCGGTAGGATATTCCATCTGATGAGTCCTCCGCATCAAGATTCTCGGCAACCACTTGAAACAATGAACTTCCAACCTCCGCATCTTCACTGACAACAACGGATGATGGCGACACAAACACCGGTCTATTGTCATTCACATCTCTAACAATGATACTCACCTGTGAAAATAAGAATACGACAACAATGATAAACACAAACACCGGTCTATTGTCATTCACATCTCTAACAATGATACTCACCTGTGAAAATAAGAATACGACAACAATGATAAACACAAACACCGGTCTATTGTCATTCACATCTCTAACAATGATACTCACCTGTGAAAATAAGAAAACAACAATGATAAACACAAACACCGGTCTATTGTCATTCACATCTCTAACAATGATGCTCACCTGTGAAAATAAGAATACGACAACAATGATAAACACAAACACCGGTCTATTGTCATTCACATCTCTAACAATGATACTCACCTGTGAAAATAAGAATACGACAACAATGATAAACACAAACACCGGTCTATTGTCATTCACATCTCTAACAATGATACTCACCTGTGAAAATAAGAATACGACAACAATGATAAACACAAACACCGGTCTATTGTCATTCACATCTCTAACAATGATACTCACCTGTGAAAATAAGAAAACAACAATGATAAACACAAACACCGGTCTATTGTCATTCACATCTCTAACAATGATGCTCACCTGTGAAAATAAGAATACGACAACAATGATAAACACAAACACCGGTCTATTGTCATTCACATCTCTAACAATGATGCTCACCTGTGAAAATAAGAAAACGAAAACAATGATAAACACAAACACCGGTCTATTGTCATTCACATCTCTAACAATGATGCTCACCTGTGAAAATAAGAAAACAACAATGATAAACACAAACACCGGTCTATTGTCATTCACATCTCTAACAATGATACTCACCTGTGAAAATAAGAAAACGAAAACAATGATAAACACAAACACCGGTCTATTGTCATTCACATCTCTAACAATGATGCTCACCTGTGAAAATAAGAATACGACAACAATGATAAACACAAACACCGGTCTATTGTCATTCACATCTCTAACAATGATACTCACCTGTGAAAATAAGAAAACGAAAACAATGATAAACACAAACACCGGTCTATTGTCATTCACATCTCTAACAATGATGCTCACCTGTGAAAATAAGAAAACGAAAACAATGATAAACACAAACACCGGTCTATTGTCATTCACATCTCTAACAATGATGCTCACCTGTGAAAATAAGAAAACGAAAACAATGATAAACACAAACACCGGTCTATTGTCATTCACATCTCTAACAATGATACTCACCTGTGAAAATAAGAAAACAACAATGATAAACACAAACACCGGTCTATTGTCATTCACATCTCTAACAATGATACTCACCTGTGAAAATAAGAAAACAACAATGATAAACACAAACACCGGTCTATTGTCATTCACATCTCTAACAATGATACTCACCTGTGAAAATAAGAATACGACAACAATGATAAACACAAACACCGGTCTATTGTCATTCACATCTCTAACAATGATACTCACCTGTGAAAATAAGAAAACAACAATGATAAACACAAACACCGGTCTATTGTCATTCACATCTCTAACAATGATGCTCACCTGTGAAAATAAGAAAACAACGATAATCACCAAATCATAGTTTGAAATAGTTAAATAACAGTCTGGCAGTTCTGACTGCCAAACTACAAAATATAATTTCATGTCGTTTTATATTCTGACGCCAGCATCAATTTATTCTAATCAATTAGTTGAATATAATTCTTATTCTAATCAATTAGTTGAATATAATTCTTATTCTAATCAATTAGTTGAATATAATTCTTATTCTAATCAATTAGTTGAATATAATTCTTATTCTAATCAATTAGTTGAATATAATTCTTATTCTAATCAATTAGTTGAATATAATTCTTATTCTAATCAATTAGTTGAATATAATTCTTATTCTAATCAATTAGTTGAATATAATTCTTATTCTAATCAATTAGTTGAATATAATTCTTATTCTAATCAATTAGTTGAATATAATTCTTATTCTAATCAATTAGTTGAATATAATTCTTATTCTAATCAATTAGTTGAATATAATTCTTATTCTAATCAATTAGTTGAATATAATTCTTATTCTAATCAATTAGTTGAATGTAATTCTTTTTCTAATCAATTAGTTGAATATAATTCTTATTCTAATCAATTAGTTGAATATAATTCTTATTCTAATCAATTAGTTGAATATAATTCTTATTCTAATCAATTAGTTGAATATAATTCTTATTCTAATCAATTAGTTGAATATAATTCTTATTCTAATCAATTAGTTGAATATAATTCTTATTCTAATCAATTAGTTGAATGTAATTCTTATTCTAATCAATTAGTTGAATATAATTCTTATTCTAATCAATTAGTTGAATATAATTCTTATTCTAATCAATTAGTTGAATGTAATTCTTATTCTAATCAATTAGTTGAATATAATTCTTATTCTAATCAATTAGTTGAATGTAATTCTTATTCTATTTAAGTGGCTCTCTTAAAATTCCAATTCCAATTACGACCTTCAAAATTATGCAAATTCTAATTAAATAGTTGCAAATTCTTATCTACCCATAACTGCTTAGATGTTTACATTTTTCTCATCAACTGCAATCTTAAACAAGAATCGTCTGAGTAAGTAAGTAAGGATGACATTGTGTCCGAATCGCTTTAGAGTTTAGATGACGACATCTCTGCCCGACCCAAACGAGAGTCTACCATGATTATTATAATTACTACATAATTATTATAATTACTATATAATTATTATAATTACTATATAATTACCATAATTATCATAATTATTATAATTACTATATAATTATTAAAATTATCATAATTATTATAATTACTATATAATTATTATAATTACTATATAATTATTATAATTACTATATAGGCCTTATTATTGTAATTACTATATAATTATTATAATTACTATATAATTATTATAATTACTATATAATTATCATAATTATCATAATTATTATAATTACTATATAATTATTATAATTACTACATAATTATATAATGATGTGAATTATAAATCGCATCTGTTTTATTCGTTCGACCACTAAATAAGATTGTTTAGACTTCATAATATTATCATTTTAATCTGACCAGAGTCGTTGCTGATGTCGGTCGTTGTCGCTGTCGTTGTTGGCCGTCATCATCGTCTTTCGATTCATCTTCGGCTCTGATGACGAGGTCATAGAATGATTTTATTTCACGGTCGAGTGGCTTCGTGACCATCAGCACACCGGAGTCTCGGTCGATTGCGAATTGTGCCTCGGAATCTCCGCTGATCACAGAATAACTGAGATGACCAATGACACCTGCATCACACACACACCAACACACCAACGTCAGCATTACACATCATGCGACAGAAAATAATCGCATTCTTTCCATTCAAGTAAAAACCAGAGACAGTCTGATTATTTTCCTTAAGTTTTCCAACTCTTCTCATCTCGCCGTCGTCGCTCTCTTACTTAAACAAACGTCGAAGTTTAGCTAAATAAACAACATCCGAACCGATGGTTGAGAGAGAAGTTGAGAGTGAGAATGAGGAGAATGATTGTTGAGAGGGAATGAGGAGAGGAGCGCTGCTTCTTCTTCTTCCTCCTCTTCTTCTTCTTCTACTCGTTATTCAGTTCTATAGTCAAGAAAATAAACGAATCATTGACACTCGTCAACACATCAACAGAATCGCGTTCAGCTGATATCTACATGGTCGATTATTACTGTAACTATTTATAACAATCATCATTATTATTATTATAAATCACCATTTTATCATATTCTTAAGAAACAATTTATTGACAAGTGGGCTATAGACTATACTATAATAGTCAAAAGGTTTATGTGATTCTTTGAGGTTGGAGTCAACTTCAAAAGCAAAACTGTAATCGTACCAAATATCAATTCCTAAGTATGTTCCTCAACAGCTGTTAGGATCATGATGCCACCCCCTCTCAGTGCTCTCTGTCTCTCTGTCTCTCTCTGTCTGTCTGCCTGTCTGTCTCTCTGTTTTCTTCAAAGTAACAAGAACATTAGCTAAAGATCAATCCATACCAGAAAAGAGAAATTGAGAAATTCCTTCAAACAACTTCTCACGTTTTTTGGAAGACTTAAAAAGTCCTTTCTGCTTTCGGTTGAAGTCTTCTCCCCTCTCTCTCTGTCTCTCTCTATCTCTCTGTCTCTTTCTTTCGTGCTTGGCATTGGCCAAACCCTTACAATTTGTCTACCATATTCTGTATCTCTTACTGTCTCTCTTACTTGTCTACCATGGTCTGTCTCTCTTACTTGTCTACCATGTTCTGTCTCTCTTACTTGTCTACCATGTTCTGTCTCTCTTACTTGTCTACCATGTTCTGTCTCTCTTACTTGTCTACCATGTTCTGTCTCTATTACTTGTCTACCATGTTCTGTCTCTCTTACTTGTTTACCATGTTCTGTCTCTCTTAATCCTTCCTCTGTCTTTTATCCTTTATCTCCAGTTCAATCAATTGCGTGAACGACATCAAATACAACTCAATCCGCTTCTTCATCCAAACACTGCAATCAATTCTTCTCAGCAATGATTTCTCCTCTGAGTGTTTCTAGACCTATAATATTGTTTACCCGCATCTGCATCCGTTGCGCTGATACGAATCAGACTGGTTCCTGGTTCGATGTTTTCAAACACTTCCGTTTTGTATAATGATGAACTGAAGACAGGGAACCAGTCGTTTGCATCGACGACGTTCACATAGACGAGAACTGAACACGTGACATCGTCGTTCGTTGCTGCATTCACCAACAACCAATAGAGATCGACCTGAAGTCAGAACACAACAACGAAGTCAAACGCATCATCCACTTACTGTATTATTATTATTGTTATTATTATTGTTATTATTATTGTTATTATTATTATTATTATTATTATTATTATTATTATTATATTATTGCCGTTTTATATAGCGCACCTTCAAGGTAATTATTATTGTTATTATTATTGTTATTATTATTATTATTATTATTATTATTATTATTATATTATTGCCGTTTTATATAGCGCACCTTCAAGGTAATCTACTCAGAAGCGCTCCCAGTCCAGCTATGCATAGTAAGAGTCCGAATAGATTCTAACAGACAAGAAAACAGCAAGCATGCATGCAAGTCTACAATTATGATTATGAGAGGAAACATATCAGACAACAGACTAAATTATTATTATTAGTCTGACTAAAATAGGAGACAAGACACTACTCTACATTAAATAGATACAGAGTGAATAAGGCAGAGATACGCTTCATTGAAAGAATTCAAATCTTCAAAGCATTTTCTTTCATTCGTCAGAAGCACAACATGCAATTATATGCCACTAATGTGCATGATCTACGATGATCATATAGAACAAAACGACCAGAAACAAGTTCCTTTGTAAAAAGAAGAAAAAGGTGAAGAAAATTAAATTGATTAATTAATTGATATACTCATTATTTTAGTTGGGTAGAGATGCAAATGGATCAGACATCTTGAACACAATTTCTGGGGTCATGGAGGATTTGAACCCTGTCGTCTCTCTCGACTGCATGCAGCAAATCACATTATTTGTCCATTTTATACCAAGAATACACAAAAGAACCGACCAAATTCAATGCAAGAGTCAGTTGACGCAAAGCAACAATTTTCCCGTTTCTTACCTGCTCTGCATCGAGGCTGCAGTTCAAGGTCACCATTCCAGTGGATGGGTCAATGCTGAATGCGGCTGCAACCTGTTGAGAAACTAGGCCATAGGTCACTGGGTCATTGGCGAGGTCAACGACAGAGACCCGCCCGACCCTTGACCCCAGTCCAGCGTACTTGGTCACATCAAAGACATAGAATGGAAAGAGAAATTCCAGTTTTGCATCAATTTCTCTGACGATGATTACAATGACCTTGACCTCTGAAGTGTGAAGACCGTCGCTGACAGCAACCGTCAAATTGTAACTGGACGACAACTGGAAACTCAGCTGTCCACTCACAACAATGTCGCCTGGAAACAACAACAATAACAACAAAAAGTTACATCTTGACTTTTCACTCAGTAACAGTTACTACATAGTAAGTTTATTACGCGACTATTGAAGGTTCCTTCATCGTGTCCTTTTTTTCATGAAAACCCTGGTGACTGGGGGCAGAGTGGGTTGGAAGGACCTTTGTGTAGGGCTGTCTGACATTCCTCGCCTTCCTCCTCTCTTCCTCTTCCTCTTCCTCCTCCTCTTCCTCCTCTCCTCTTCCTCCTCCTCCTCCTCCTCTCCTCTTCCTCATCCTCTCTTCCTCCTCCTCTTCCCCTCCTCTCCTCTTCCACATCCTCCTTCGCACTGTGACCTTAATTATAATTATGGTAAACCTGCAGAAGGGTTTCCATCCATAATTTTATGATAATTTATTCTGGTAATAATACTAAAAATTATTTTTCGTCGATTGAGACATCTGCTGCAGCTGCATCCGCGTCAATCCCGCGCTGTCTTAGAGAAGTCTATTGGGGGGGGGGGGGGGGGGTCACTTCGATAGCTTTGCTTCTGCTTCAGTCGACTTGTCAAAGTCTCAAGTCTCCAACGCAGAAATAAATCAGTTGAGACTCGAGAATAACTCTCCACTCAGATGGTCAATTTAATTCTGCAGGAAATTTAACTATTAAAGAAAGTTCTTCACTTGAAATTTCTATGCTCCACTATAGAATCTGATGTCCCGCCGTATAATTTATGGTCTCGTGTGTACTTCTGCGTCTGGTCTTTGGCAGGATGGCATCAACAACTACAGCTCTATTGTATTGTATTGTATTGTATTGTATTGTATTGCATTGTACTGTTTAATTATAACCAGATGGAATCTTAAGGCCTACCTTTTAAATGACCAAAATTAAAGTAACGCATACCCCAACCTCTACCCCTCATCACCTCCCCCCTCAGCTCACTCGTATATTTCCGCACTTGTACGCATCTGAAAGACGTCTGCTGGTGAATTCATTTCTCCATCTGGTTGTGTTAAGTCAAAATATTGTCATAAATCAATTTCTTTGCTTCATTTACCGGGTTTATGGCGCTCCCCCCTTCCACCGCGCCTGGTCTGTCCCTTCGAAAGCAGAAATCTGCCAACAGTGATTAGTCGTTGCTCGGTTACTCATTGCCCTTCGTTCCCTGCCCTGCCCAACAGAGCCCCCCGCCTACCCTGCCCAACAGAGTTCCCCCTCAAATGGGGCAGACAGACGACACGGCGGAATTTAATGGGGGATCGTGTACCGCCGCGGGCCACCCACTCACGTCTCATGAGACACTCAGCGAATCATCTGTGGTGGGTGATTTGCGGTGGGTCATTTGCGATGGGTCATTTGTATGTATGGAGGGGTCATTTGTATGAAGGGGTCATTGGTGGGGGTCATCAAAGAGAACAGAGGAAAGATGAGAAGCCTAGGAAACAGATGAAATGTCGTCTTGGAAAAGACATCAAGTTCCAGAGTCATACATCTGCAGAAACGGAGGAAGGGAGGAAGGGAAGAGGGAGGAGGGGAAGAGGGGAGGAGAGGAAGAGGAGAGGAGGAGAGGAGGGCGTCACAAAGTGGCGCTATATAAATCCAGAGAAGTAGTCAGCTAATTATTTGTTCTTAAGAAAGAGACAGAGAGACAGAGAGAGACGGACAGACAGACAGAAATTATCTTATGTGTATCTAAGTATTGGTTATGGTATAAATATTCTGAACAGAAGAGTGCGATAATATTGGTCGCTGGATTTAGAAGCAATCGTCTATTAATTAAACGACTTCTATATCGCATCAATTGCATCATTCTGTCTGTTGTTAATATCGAGGACATCCATCTCCGTCATCACTCGATGGTCAGACACTAAAGTCACAATCCACTGAAATAGACGATAATTTGAAGACCGCAAAGAACTGGTCTTAAGACCATGACGATCTTTACATTCCCAGATTAAGAATCTATAGTTTACATAAACTGAACTTCTTAACATCATTTCCGTTCATTAAAGTCCAGCCTTCACTTCAAGCAGCGTCAGTTCACATCGTCTGCACCATACAACCATCAAAACATCTTAATCTAAATAGACGAGATTATTCATGCTGTAACCCATGAAACCGTTTCGTTTAGTTGGACTAGAGCTTTAGTTGAAGTGTAGCTATGGAACTCCACCGTCACCCCAACCCAGTGGGGCAGGGATGGGTTTTTGTTGTGCGCCAATGTGATTATTGCACTGATTATTAATTAACTTTGTCCAGTTAAAATCTAGTTCAATAACAGCAACAAAAAGATTAACTGACGTCGAGTTTATTAACATTATTTGATTAAAAAAACAATGATTGATCTGATGATCATAGCGTGAACCTGTTTTCCATCATCTTCACAACTTTCAAATTGTATTTTACAGTAAACTAGCAAACTCTCTCTCTCGAATTACTAAATGGTCACTGTCCGACAAATCCAAGGTCAAGCGTGATTCAATCTCCGATTACTGTTAACAATAACTGTTAAACCTTCGGATGTTAATCATCTCCGTTCAAATGCACCAAAAGACGGAACCAGCTGCCGCTCAGATATACAACCCTGTTGCACTTACATGTACTAGGCCTACCAATCGCCGCCCCATATCTCCATCCACTGACTCAGAAACAGCACAGTCTTATATATCGCTGTTCACTCTGCTTATCGCGATAAGCGACATTTACTGCGGAATTAATGCGAGCAGATTAGTCTAAATGCTGACTCATTTCCTCTTCCATCAAGAAATAATCCGTTAAAAAATAAAGCAGCTTATTTTCGTCATGTTCTACCCAATCAAAATCCATTCACTCCTCCTACCCCAACCCTGTCATTCACTCTTCCTACCCCACCCCTGTCATTCGCTACTCCTACCCCACCCCTGTCCTTCACTCCTCTTACCCCAACCCTGTCCTTCACTCCTCCTACCCCACCCATGTCCTTCACTGCAGCAGACAACCTGCTACCCTAAACCTAAGATTCCGTACCAATGAATCAGCAAACCCTATTTTTAACCCCCTCCCAGAAACCCCAAGAGAACCTCAACTGCTCCAACGATCAACACCGCTAATACCATGACCTTTGACCCGATACATCTACGACTCTGTCTCTACACCGATCGTCCCTCGATCGCCCACCAGATGGACTCACTCTGACACCTCAAATTACCCTCACTCCCCCACCCCAACAACCTTTCTCTCTCTACCCCTCAAATTACCCTCACCACCAAACAGCTCATCTCCCTCTGCCACCTTAAATGACCCTCACCCCCTCCCGAACAGTCTTTCTCCCTCTGCCACCCCAAAATGTGACCCTCACCCCTCTGTCTCCGTCTTCGCTCCTTTTGCCACAATCGTGCTCAACCTTATTGTACGGAGCCCCTAAAAGGACATAAATGCAATTTTTTTTCTTTGTTTAAATCTCGTGCGCACGAGATAATATCTCGTGCTCACGAGATATTATCTCGTGCGCACGAGATAATATCTCGTGCGCACGAGATAATATCTCGTGCGCACGAGTTACTAAGTCGTGCGCACGAGATAATAAGTCGTGCGCACGAGATAATATCTCGTGCGCACGAGATATTATCTCGTGCGCACGAGATATTATCTCGTGCGCACGAGTTACTAAGCCAATCACAGATCGTTTCTGTGATGCGTCACGGATGATGCCTCTGTATTTATATATTATCGATGGTGGTTTGTAGTATAACCTTGAGCAGAGATAAAGTAAACATATCCATCGTTTCGAATTTTGACTAGTCTAATACAGAATATTTCTGCGTGTGTTCGGACCACTTTACTACAAGTTAGTGTGTCATACTCATTTTACAAGGTTTTAGACTATTCTGGCTGATTATGATTATTGCGCATTGGTTAACACAGTTGGCACGGAGAGAGAGAGGTTATGAGTTCGAGGGCGGATATACTTTGTAGGCTGCTATTACCATCATGTAATGCAGGCTGTCTGTTTTGTTTGTAGTTAAGTTTCATTTTAATTAAGATTACTGCATAACCGGTACATGTAAAGCGCAGTGCGTTTGCAGGCATTACCGTACATTAAAGAACGAAAAACCATCTTTGCTTTACCTGATCATCTTGTTAAGGTCTCTTTCCGTAGTGATTCTTCCTGCAACAGTTTCATCTGTCCATCTGTCATATAATGTTTATGTGAATTGGTGAATTGAAGATAATGAAATTAATCAACTTATTATTTTTTTAAGCTATTCCACATTCATGCTGCTGTTATTGAATATGGAGAATTTATAATCGTCCTCTATTAGAATGCAAGTAACATGGTTCAGACCTCAATAGTAGTTTGTGTAATTCACACCGGCTCTGTGATTCACTATATTCACCTCTTTTGTCACCGATTGCAGAACTTTTGTCATTCGGGATCAGTAAGTAAAGATATGTGAACTATAGTTTTTAACTGTGTTGCTATTATTTTGCTGTTTTAGGTTGTGAAGTCTAGTAAACCCCAAAAGAAGCAAGTTGAGCACACCTAGTCAACATCGTCTACAATTGCTGTCACAGAGAACGACACCCGGTCTGCATCGTTTACACTTGCCATCACAGTGAAGGATCACTCCTATTCAGTAAATGTTAGTCCAAGACAATGAAAAGTGAAATGAAAACTGTTGTGGATCGTGCTTGAATTATATTGAGCAGTTGCATAGATTACAGGAGTGTTGAGGGTTTGCGAAATGGCACTAAGTTAAAAATTGCTCACGTGATGTGCAATTGGCAGAAGATGAAGGTCAATTTAGTTGCCCAAACATTGAGTGCGAGAGTAGCTCACGCCATTGAATTTTGTCGTGAAAATTTGAAACTTGCTCAGTTTATCGGGTCTGAGGCTACAGTTCGCTTTTTATGTATAATTGATCATTTTCAGGTTTTTAATTAGCAATTTCTTGATTCGATTAGATGCACTTCTTACATGGAAATGGAGCATTTCTAATCAATTGTAAGCAATGTGTTTGTATATTAATTAATTCCTGTAATAAATTAGAAGTTAATGGATAAGCTGATTCAATGCGTTTGCTGCTATGTCTGACAACGAGATAGCTGATATAGGAGACAGTCACCTAGGTGATCCTGGCAGTCTTCAGCAGATTGGATCCCCTACAATGGAAAGGAACCCTGATTCGCAAGGTCGGCAATCTGTTGATCTATGTCCTGGTACCTTACACTCTAGCGCATCCCTGGTGCAGCCGAGTAGTGGTGAGGACTTTGACTTCCCCATGGAAGAATCTGACTTAGAGCCCACTTTTTGATTTAGGCGCATAGTCATGTTGAGGTTTTTTGGTATTTTTGCCAGGTGTCCCAACCATCTTTCACAGCCGACGATTACCTGGACTTTATGATGGAGAAGATCGCCATGACCCGTCGATCAACGGAAGGTTCTCCGCCTCCATCCTTCCCTTCTTCAGCATCTGCAGCTACCCTCAACGAATGGCAGCCGATCCAGTCCGATGCTCTCAGATGCCTCATCCAAGGCTCCACATGTAAGTTACTCTTCTGTTATCACGTGGCTTGACATGATTGACATGGGAATATTGCACACCATTTTCTGATTGGGCAGGGTCTCAATGAAATGGTTTAACACTGCCATTTCTTTGACAAGATAAGCGGAAAATCTGTAGAGTTTTGGTGGCATCATTTGTGTCTTCATTTTTATGACAATAGGTTTAAGCAACAGTGCAAACTTGTATGTAAATAAACTCTGTGTTTCTTGCAGATTGACGTTGACAGTGATGGCTACATAACGGCCACTGAGTTGCAAGATGCCCTGAATCAAGTCGGAATAAAGATCGCAGGGCATGAATGCCGTGAGCTCATCAAGAAGCATGATACGATCGTCAGGGATGGACGTCTCAACTTCGAAGAATACAAACAGGTTTAAAATTTAAAGTCTGGTCATCCATGAGCCAGGTTAACATGGTTAGATATATAGAAATTCTACTTTTCAGTTACAAGGTGACGTGTTATACTGTTTGCCTTGGGTCAAGCAAACTGGAGTGGTTATGTACTGCACTAGAGTTGAAAGATCCCAACAGGTGAAAGCAGGGCCGGCCTTAGCCCTAATGGCGCCCCAGGCAATCCAAACATTTGACGCCCTTTGACCCCACTCCACAGTCCACCCCCACGACAACCCATTTAGCAGCGGTTCAGAGACCAGCCAGAACATTGTGCCTAACATTGTGCATAACTGAGCTGTTTTTTAATATTATTATTAAGCTTTTCATTGGTACACTTAGCCTACAGTCTGGAATGTTGTAATCTCATCTTCATATAAATCATATTCAGCAAGGCCCACTCCCATTTTATACATTTTACTTCTTGCAACATCTTCACTATCGAAATTGACCGTCGCGTTGTCTGAATTACCAGCTGACGACTGGGTGCTAACATTGAGAGATAAAGTAGGGATCAGCCTCAGTTTAGTTTAAATAATTGGAAAGCGACCGTATTGTCTTTTTATTCTAACTTTCGTCTCTTGTTTTTTTTATTTTGACTTTGGAAACCTGATAATTTCTGATGCTTCATGGAATCATAGAGTTTGATATAATTTAATTTTTAAGATCAAAATATTCAAACCTAAGCAGTCAACATATAAGACACAACGGCTATAAATAACACAACAATTCTTCAGTTGATGGCGTATTTGGTTGAAAGATGTCACTATGTCAGTATTAGCCAATAAACATCAGGTCTATTATAGACATAGACTGCAAAGCACAGTACGGAATGCTGTTAAAAATCAAATTTTATTAGTCGATATAAAATTTATGCAGTCTTTGAAATTGAATTAGATCAGTCTAAACAGTGCAATAATTGTGTTAAATTTCTTCCATTAGCAAAAGTCTTTAGGTTAAAAGAATATAGTGTAAAAAACATATAAATCACCCGTACCGCGGCGCCCCCAAGCCTGCGGCACTCTAGGCAATTGCCTGCGTTGCTTATGCCTAAGACTGGCCCTGGGAGAAAGCAGTCTTGGAGAAAACAACTGGAAATGCCACATTGTCAAGGTGCAATGCTTGAAAGCCAGTTGCCAAGTTCACTGGTGACAGTGGAACATGCCTCTTGTCTGCATCAGTGAGAGTTGTGAGCAATTGACCTACAAAGGGCTTCTACAAAATTATATAATTATAGAAATTTTCAGTTACTTTCAATCAATAAACAAAAAGCATTGGCCAAGCATCCTGGGCATCTCCGTCTTAATTTAATGTTTCAAAATGAGTAAAATTTTCGTCTCTTATTTGTTGATAACCAGCTGTGCATCCTATGCACGCTGGTGCTTCTAATGCTGTAATACAATTGATGGCTACAAGGCCAATTAAACAACATATGGTGTGGCTTTACTGTTGTAAACAATCAGCAAAGCATGATCAAAATAAGTTGAAAATTGTCCCAGTCTTGTTATCTTTCTAGTATATTGCTTTCAGTTTTGAATCATGCTGTACTTACATTTTTATGACAGCTCTACATAAATCTGAAGCAAGATCGAGATTTTGGTGGCAAGAAGAAATCTTTGGTTAAGAAAGCACAGGGAGTGACAACATTTGGTGGAATGTCTCATACATCGGCTGAAGGAACAACGCATTCTGTTGCAGCGGAAGAACGCGTTGCCTTTTGCAACTGGATCAACAAGTCGGTATTTTCTGCATTCACTTTGCAATTATGCATTTCTTAGCTACAATATGCTTCTTTATATTTTCAGTGATTGACGCATACATTTCTTCCACTGAATTTTTATCATAGTCTTATATTAAAGTCTGCCTTCAGTGCCCTTCACATACACTTTTGCTGCATCCACCATGTCATACTACCTGCAACAACTACCTGCAAGATATCTGTTGCTCCACATGTATCCAAGGCCGCCACCCTCTCCGTTGTGCACAGTAGGGAGTGCATTTGGTTCCATTCGAACAGACTAAAACCATTCAGAATGGAGCATTGTCTGTGGTGGGTCCAGCTGTCTGGAATGGGATCCCACAGGAGCTGCGTCTGCTTCCTAGGGCCGTTACTGAAGCATTTCCTGTCAAACACAAAACTTTCTTGCCGTGCTAGAGCCGGGAGCGCTTCTGAGTAGCCCCCTTTAAGAAATGCTATATAAATTCTGGAATGAATTCTGGAATATTGAACGACTTTTCAAATGTATTAAGTGAACTGTGTGGGCAATGATTTATAATGAAAGATACATTTTACATTAGCTGGCATATCAATGACTTCGTTATTTTTTCATTCTTACTTATAATTTGTTATGTAGACAAGATAGTGACCCGTGTCTGACTTGGTTTAATTCTAGAAATTTTGCTGCTGATCCTGATTGCAAAAAAGTATCTTCCGGTGGATCCAGATACATCTGATCTGTACACAAAAGGCAATGATGGTGTTCTCTACTGGTATGCTAGTCACAAATCATCATCTCTTTCATCAGTGCTACAGCAATGTTTCTTCTCTAGATAAAAGGTCCTGGAACTAAATAAATTCAAATGATGGAAGGGCTCCAAAGTACCGAGCCTCAGTATCTTATTTATTTATTATTTTGAAATATAATTTAGATCAGAAACGAAAATAATATCATTGAAGATTTAAATAGCTACATAATTTTCTACTAAAATCTTTATTTACTAAATTATTTTTAGAAGTTGAAAAAATGTTCTGGAACATCGTTCTGGAATGTTTCATCAAAAAAAGTGCTAGTGATATATGAGAACTTTTTAAAATAAATTTTTGCAGCTGTTTCTGATATAAATACTAAGAATCTTCGTTTATTTTTCAAACTGACACAATGTAGTATCATTACAATCGGTAGTGATCACAAGTTATTACAGGTGTCAAATTTGACTGTCGTAGCCATGCAAGGCACCTATCACGTCTGATTACTGAGTTTACCAATGCTAACTGCCGAACGGATGGTTGAGTTCACCTTTTGGAAGGGTTGTGGGAAGCGATCCCACATCTCTGTGCTCTTTTTGCCATTGTTTTACCATTACCCTAAGGGCCTAAGCCCATCCCCAATATCACATTTCTCCCATTTAATTTAGTGTGTGTGTGCTTAATGTTTTGTTTAACTGCACATCTATTTAACAGTTTATTTTAAAAAACCTGTGAAGATGCTTTACATAATGTTTGCACTCTGTCAGAAAAAAATTAGTACTTTTATATGTTCATTTGAGAGGCTTTTTGGATTTTCTTCTGTTCTACCATTGCACTTGATACGCATTTTATAGACTGCTATCAGTTTTCACAGTTCTATGACCTCTTTGTTTTGATATATGCAAATTGCGTTGAGTTTTCGTTGAGTTATGCCGATTACGCTAATCTTTTTGAAACATTTCTAAAACATTGTTGAACACTAGATGTACAGCAAATTAAGTCTTTTTATTTTCAAATGCTCTGTTCTTGGTATCTAGGTCTTTTTCATATACTGGTAGATCTTTTTGTATACTAAGTATCTCCAGCTTAACATTGTAAGTCGTGACATTATGACAGATCCAGGGGCCAATCCGACCATGGACCCCACCCCATTTAGAAGTCTCTATTTTTTACCAGCTATTCTGACTCGGAAAGTTGATGTGGCCACCCACATGAGCACCTTCGCAGGCCTCCCCACGCCCACAACTAAACAAACACTGTTCGACTAAAAAAGGTCAACAACTTTTTGGCGTATAAAATGGTATCTTTTTGTTGGGAATTTGGCAAATGACTAAAAAAGGTCATAAACTATTTTTGCGGATACGGCATTTTTTGGGAATTCGGCAAATCAGATTTTTCGGTGGCCAAGACGAAATTTTTCCCTGACCCAAGACCCAATATTAGACATTTTGGCCCTTTGAAGTTTTCTGTATCCGCTCTTACTTATTGTATAATAATAATAGTACTCTAGTGAGTCTAGTCAGTCAGCAGATCAAATTGAAACGAAGCTCCTGAGACGACAATCATACTCGCATTTCATCGTCGATTCTAAGAAATATTGTTTGTGTGTTTGCATGAAATTGGTTTACTTTATATTATATATATTTCATAAGAAAACTGGCAGTTTTTTGAATATGGAAGCATTTCAGAGTCAGTAAATTCCTACCCGTATACCACTAGGGCAGGGCTTTTTTTAACGTGCAGTTGTACACAAAATGTGCAGTTCTAAATGAACTTGTGCAGCTCTAGAAGCACTTCTGTCACAAGTTCTGTGCAGTTAAAACAAGCAAAAAGGTCATTGTCATCCAATTGGAAGTGATTTACCATGGAGGATGGGAAGGGAAAGAAGGGGTCGTGCAGTTCTAAAAATTTCTTAAAAACAGCCCTGCACTAGGATAAATGTGCCCTTCAACACGGGATGCGACACTATTTACTGTGAATTTTGACTATCATTTATTTCTACATTTCTAATGCAAACACCTGTGTAAAGCATATCAAGGTGTTTGCTTCTTATTTCAGAAAACAGCACTGTGGTTTCGATAGAATCAGGTCTTGCATTCTGGACGAGCTACATCGGGGGCTGCCACATCATCAATTCAGCCATTTACTGACACGCTCACTGGCGGAATGCGTTGGCTTTAGAAGAGTTTAGCATAGTAGTAGAATGGATTTCTTAAACCAGGCTGCTTGTTGCAGGGGTCATAGCGGTCCTGTATTGCCTGTATAAATGTCCTGTAATTTTTCACTTTTTTTTACCTGTTCTTTAAAATCCTGTATCTTTTCAACAGTGTTGTGTACTTCTTGTATTTTTGCAAAAGTCCGATTCACGCTCTTTGTTTGTCGCAAATGATTATTGCCTGGAATATTTATAATTGTTTTGGATTTTTTCCTTTACAAACCAGAGTGCTTATATCACAATACACAAATTATCATTCAGGGGCACTTCATTGCAGATGTTGCTCAAATTTTTAAGCAGAGGGTGCACTGGTTCATGTCCTGTATTGTGAATTCGGTGAGTTCTCTGTTTGAAATGTTCTCTTCAGATATACGAAGATGGATGTTGTCGGGTGCAATACAGGTCACAAGCTGAGAATGCTGAACGATTGCAAATTCGTATTTATATTCTTAAAACTCCTATAACGTCACTCGAAAGCCTAGCACAGGGCATCAGTTTATTCGTGAGCTCTGCTGCAAGTCAGAAGGGCTGTCCACAGGAGGGCTGAGTCTGGTTCCATAGTTCTTGAAGAGGTGAGACTAGTTTGGAAGGGAAAGCTCAAAAGGTGATGGTTGGAGGGGTGCAATACAGGTCACAAGCTGAGAATGCTGAACGATTGCAAATTCGTATTTATATTCTTAAAACTCCTATAACGTCACTCGAAAGCCTAGCACAGGGCATCAGTTTATTCGTGAGCTCTGCTGCAAGTCAGAAGGGCTGTCCACAGGAGGGCTGAGTCTGGTTCCATAGTTCTTGAAGAGGTGAGACTAGTTTGGAAGGGAAAGCTCAAAAGGTGATGGTTGGAGGGGTCTGGGGAAGGTGAATGATAATGATGTTGGAGTAACTGAAAAAGTGCAAAAAATCAGGGACATATTTCAGAGACGTGGTGCAGCATTGGATAAAAATTGTGTGGGAGAACTTGAGATGATGCTCCTTCCAGCTGGTGCTGTGCATTGTACATCACAACTTTTCATTTGATGAATAGATTGAGAATTACCTGTGAACCTGGGGGCCTGGTAGGACAATGGATAACACGCTGGCGTAGAGTGTGTGGCGTAGAGTGCGAGAGGTAGCGAGTTCGAGCCCCCGTTGGGCGTGCTTCTTTTGTAGGCTGCTATTAGCGCACTTTAATTGCGAAGCTGTCTGTTCTGTTTGTACTTAAGTTTAATTAAGATTACTGCATAACTTGTACCGGTAAATGTAAAGTGCAGTGCATCTTGCAGGGACTTTATTAAAGAAAAGATTATTATTTCTAATAAAAAGGTTTATGAAAATAAGAAAATTGATAAGATGTATCATTCTTATACTGTTGATCATCTGAAATTTACCATGATGACAATGGTAGTCATGACATTTTGCCACTGTGGCAGATGCTGAAAGAGGTTCAGTATTGTACCTATCCTTTGCCACATTGTTTCTGTACACTGTTATGGTCAGCAGTATGCTGACGATGTCCAGGCTTACACCCATTGCCTCCCTTCTAATTCTGTCGAAGCAGTTCAGATAATGAGCAGGATGCTCTAGAGGCATGGATGTCACTCAATAGACTACGCTTGAACCCATCTAAGACAAAATTTATTTAGTTGGACACACGGCAGCAGCTTGCCAAGCTTGATCTCTTTTCACTTGCATCTGAATTTCCTGGCTTTGTCTTGCAACCACGGTTCATGACTTTGGTGTTCAATTTGACCAAGAACTCACTTTTGCTCCTCAACTTCACCGTCTTGCTCGAGATTTCTATTATCAGCTGCGCCAGCTTCGCACTGTCATCCGTTCTCAGGCCCGCATTAAGGTAGGTGCTAAGGGTGCTGCAGGACCCGGGCCCGCAGTTTTAGGGGCCCGCATTTTCAGAAATGATGAAATTTCTTAGCAAGTGGGGCGCGGTGGTGTAGTGGTGGCATCGTTGCCTTGAAGCCGGAAGGTTCGAATCCACCTCGCCGCGTAAGGACCTTGGGCAAGTTCTTCACTCACAATTGCTCAGCGCTTCGGCGTGAAACTCCGATGCAGTGTCCGCTCTGCATTCGGGAGCGCCTCTGAGTAGAGAGAGCTTGAAGGGGCGCTATAACAAGTGCACATACAAACAAACAAGAATACTGCAACAATAACAAAAACGAAGTTATTGTCGACGAAATTTTGGCTAAGTTCTCCCACACATCTGATTTATTAGCTCCAGTTTATGAATTGGTTGAAATCGCAGGAACTTATTGTTATTCTAAATTTATCTTTGGGAACAGGACCGAATCAAGAAATGTGGGGTCCTGTTCGGAAATTTTTGCGTACATTGGATGATAGAATTACCTAGTAAAAAGATCTAGGAACTAAGGAAGCTGATAAGATAACATACCGGTAATTCTTATACAGTTTACCATTTGAAGTTTACAACGATTGCAATGGTAGTCCTGACATGTTTGTCACTTTGGCATGGTAATGCAGATGCCGACATAAGTTCAGTATTGTGCCTATACTGTAGTTATAATTTGCCACATCTTTTATGGACACTGTTGTTATGACTTCAATGCAACAATCAGCTTAAGAAGTTTAATCTGCAGCAGGTGTAGCATATGGACATGACATAGGTTGTGCTACTAATGTTTTGCTGCGTGAATGATTCAGTCAATCATACCTATATAAACTTACATAAATATAGAGTTAGATGAAGAAGACGTTACAGCGTGGCAGAAGACTATCCATTTGCATATATAATTATATATGTATACCAGTATATATTAACATATGCGCCCCTTCCCGATCTTTGTCTATGTGCATATATGTGTATATATCAGGGGTTCTCAAACTGTGGTACGCGTACCCCCGGGGGTATGCCAGGCGCTGGTAGGGGTACGCGAAAAATTCCATAAATATAATTTTTTGGAGTTTATGGACTCTATGTTCATGTTTCTTTGATTAGCAATGACTTCTAACGTTGCAGCATATAACAGCATCGTCATTTCTTTCTTTCACAACATATAATTAGACTCACATAATTTATTATACAATGCATGCAACATATTTATGTTTTGGCCTACCACTACAATCTTGAAGCAAATAATGTATAAATGGTTGAAAGTACCAAAGCCAGAAATTCTCAGCATATATATATATATTTATATATAGAACTAAAATAACAGATAGGTGAATTGGCCTAAGGATTAATTTCCTGGTCTAGCTTTCAATTTGCGATTCCTTTCAGCTTGTCATATCTGGGTGAAACTGGTTTTTAAACTATGCTTGCTATCAATCAATCAATCAATCAATCAAATATTTTTATTTTGCAACCAAAGTATACATGACAGGTTTACACCTCCTGCTCATTGGTTACAAAAAGGGGAGGCCCTAAAGGAATAAAATAATCTCGCTGTCTAGGGACATCAACTAGTATATTGAGTTGACGATGTGAGGTGGCCATGACGAAAACTTTGCAAAATCAACGCAGTGGATGACAAATGTGACAAAGCACAATCAGGCAACTTATGCTAGAAAAAACGGAAGAGAAAACACAACAAAATAAATGGAAACTGAAAAGTTCAACGCTGCTGAGTCACAAGCAATTATGAAAAAAGAACAAAAAACTTAACTACAGAACAAAAGACCCACTGCAGTACAAAGCCTACATCGAACGAATATCCTATCAAAAACAAACATTGGGTAATTTGCTTTTGAAATTGTCAAATATTAAACCATATTTTAAAAAATCTGAGCTACTTTAAACAAGCCCACAGCACTATAGACGGTTAGCAAGTCAGAAAATTAACTTCTTGTTACAGAATAATTAGTTACCAGGCACACAACCACCATCAAGCCGAAAATGGCATTGGCCAGATTTAAATGCCAGGTCAATCTGACCATTACAGTTTGACCTGGCCATGCATATTCCAGTCTATAATTCCAATCCTTATACGTGAAACGTACAAAGCTTGTTACCAAAATGCTATAAAAGTAACTACATTAATTGTATAATCACAAACAGCACTGAATTTAGGTTTAAATTGGAGTCACGAGGCTTAGCAGAAATTCACCCTATTCAAGTAGAAAGATTCAGATTCAGTTTAAATCGTCAACGCCAAATATTCTGAAATGTAAACAACAACTTTAGATACGAACTGAAGCGACACCTAGCGTTTTTAAAGGAAGACAAGAGGCACACGAAGTGGTAAGCAATTTTTGCCGAAAGGGTGGTTCATTCTGGAATTATACATGAACTACCTTAGGTGGCCATGTTTAGATTGGTGGCCAGGTTTATCCGAATTCACCCTATATAGTATCTAATGGCGACACTAACCCAAAACGACCCTCACGACGCTTCACCTGACCCTAACGACGCATAACCTGACCCTAACCGACACACACGGTCACTGATACTGCAGTTTCGCCTTCGTGCGATTAACGCGTCAAAAAATTGGCAATTAAAATTTGTAAACCATTAATCGTAGGTCTACACGTTAATTGAATCTGATTGAAAAGGATAAAAACCTTTTAAACGCAAAGCTCACAGTTAACACTAGTAATAAATTATACATTCTTTTAAAACATTCCAACAAGGAATTGACTGCTATCGAAGCAATTCGTCGCTCAAAATCGCCAGCATGCGAACCAAAACATGCGTTTATCGCTACCGCAGTCATGGCAACAACTTACTGAACACGACCCGTGACGCATCACAGAAACGATCTGTGATTGGCTAAGTAACTCGTGCGCACGAGATATTATCTCGTGCGCACGAGATAATATCTCGTGCGCACGAGATAATATCTCGTGCGCACGACTTATTATCTCGTGCGCACGACTTATTATCTCGTGCGCACGAGATATTATCTCGTGCGCACGAGATATTATCTCGTGCGCACGAGATAATATCTCGTTCGCACGAGATAATATCTCGTTCGCACGAGATAATATCTCGAGCGCACGAGATCATATGTTTGCATTAATGTCCTTTTAGGGGCTCGGTATTATTGTCATCAGGCAGATAATAAATAAAACTATGGCTGCAACAGAAATATGCATAGAATATAGTTTCAAATGGAGACACAGCTTTCTCTCGTCTATGTCTATCATCTCTCATTCACCAGTTCCAGACTTTACCCAAACAGCCAGCCACACTCATCATCCCTCCCTCACATCCACAGCACCCGATCTCACCCCTCCAATCGTCATTCCATCCATCCATCCATCCATCCATCCATCAAATTAGACAACTTTTCTGCTACTCCTCTTCAAAGACAACTCTGCCCCCTATCATCCGTCACATGAACTAAACACAGATAGAGAGACGATTCAATCAAAGGAGTTCGTCATCGACTCATCGTCTTCGTCTCTCAAAAGCAAAATATTTTTTATTGCATGGAATGGAATTTGACAGAACGAATTCTCTCGTTCAAATACAATGCAGCCGCTTTCAGCAGAAATTATGAGATTTCGAAAGCAATCGGTCATACCGATATCCTCTCCCCCAGTACAGCGTCAGAGGGAAAGGAAGAGAGGATGGAGAACATGGAGGACGGAGGATGGGGTAGATAAGAGAGAATGCGGAGGATAGGGCGGAGAAGAGAGAATGCGGAGGAGGAGGAGGAGGAGGAGGATGGGATCTGGTGGAGAAGATGGATGTCCAAGTGGTTCATCGTTCGTTGTTGATATTTCATCGCTAAACATCGCAAATGAGACCTTTTTGGCAACTGTCTGTCAACGCACGACGCCTTCGCCTCCTTCCATCCACGCTGCATCCACCGACCGACCGACCGACCGCCCGCCCGCCCCACCAAGGCTGCGTCCATGGCCCGCCCTCCCTCGCGCCCGCCCGCCCGACCGACCGACCGACCGAGTGGGGTCGTGTAGAGGGCGCCATCGTCAGCTTCTTCCCCTCCAACCGATCTAGCACATGCAGATAACATCCAGAACAACGACACTGACTAATGGCCGCAAGAAAACAGACCACGGCAGACAGACAGCGAGATAGAGAGACAGAGAGACAGAGACAGAGAGACAGAGACAAATGTAGAGAGACAGAGACACACATAGACAGAGAGATATATAAGGGTACACCTCAGCAGCTCCAGCTCCCTGGAGCTGAATGGTAGGCTAGTGGAGACGGAATCTTAGAAGCTAAGTTGTCCAAGCGACGATGAAATCAAACTGGAATCAGTGGATGGTTTGGAATGGAAGATTGGACGAATGAAAAGAGTCGACGAGGACAGAAGAATAATCCGTCGCAATCAAAGATTCTTCAATTATTGTTTTCTTTACTGTGACGAAATCTCATTAGGCATACCTCTTAAATCCTGTGATCAGTTCACTGGCTGGAAATACGGGAACGCATCGAATACAATACTCACTTACAATACACTTCAATCATCCCAGCCGTTCTATCTTCGTCAGTTGTTCACCATCCAGCCACTTCGTTCTACACGCTCCTCATCCTCCATTACACTGCTTCGCCCTCCCATCACTTCATCACTGAAATTTGTAAACCGCTCCATAGCCATTGCCGTTCCACCTCTTTGGAACAAACTTCCGCCAGCACTTCGGCAAATTTCCGACCCATCATACGAACTCACCAAAACTCCACCTCTCGCTATCTCCCCACAGGTCTTTCATTCAAAACTGAAAACATTGCTTTCACAAATCCTATCCTGATTCTTTCTCTTCTCATCCTCACATCCCTCGTCATTTCAACTCTAAACATCATCCACCTTAGCCGTCCATCTGTCTGCCTGCCTGACTCTCCGGACTTGACCCGCTGCCTATTGATTTTTTTTGATTAAGCGGTTGTGAATAAGCTGGTTCCCGCGACTTGGCTTTTGTGGGCGCTGTAGAAGTTTTGAGATTACGATGACGATTACGATTAATCGATCGGAAAATAATGACAAACTCAGAGACGTATTCCGATAAACTTTACAGCACAACTTCTGCAAATAGACATTCATGACAATGGGTTCATGACAATGGGTTCATGACAACGGGTTTGTGGCCATGAGTATTTGACCTTGAGTTCATTACATTGTGCTCGTGACTTTGAGGAAGATGGTTTTGCATGTCATCACACAAAGTACCTTCATCATCTCATCATCTCATCATCTCATCATCTCCTCATCTCATCATCTCATCATCTCATCATCTCAACATCTCATCATCTCATCATCTCATCATCTCAACATCTCATCATCTCATCATCTCAACATCTCATCATCTCATCATCATCATCTCATCATCTCCACATCTCGTCATCTCGTCATCTCATCATCTCATCATCTCATCATCTCGCGTCATCTCGTCATCTCATCATCTCGTCATCTCGTCATCTCGTCATCTCATCATCTCATCATCTCATCATCTCATCATCTCATCATCTCATCATCTCATCATCTCAACATCTCATCATCTCAACATCTATATCATCTCATCATCTCATCATCATCATCTCATTATCTCATCATCTCCACATCTCGTCATCTCGTCATCTCATCATCTCGTCATCTCGTCATCTCATCATCTCATCATCTCATCATCTCATCATCTCATCATCTCAACATCTCATCATCTCAACATCTCATCATCTCATCATCTCATCATCATCATCTCATTATCTCATCATCTCCACATCTCGTCATCTCGTCATCTCGTCATCTCATCATCTCATCATCTCGTCATCTCATCATCTCGTCATCTCGTCATCTCATCATCTCATCATCTCGTCATCTCGTCATCTCGTCATCTCCACATCTCGTCATCTCAACATCTCAACATCTCATCATCTCATCATCTCGTCATCTCATCATCTCGTTATCTCCTCATCTCGTCATCTCATCATCTCATCATCTCCACATCTCATCATCTCATCATCTCATCATCTCATCATCTCATCATCTCATCATCTTATCATCTCATCATCTCGTCATCTCGTCATCTTATCATCTTATCATCTTATCATCTCGTCATCTTATCATCTCATCATGAAATGATGAAAAGCCTCAATCTACTCACACATGCGACACTTTCATCTGATTCATATTCATTACGTAGACTTCATTATGTAGCACACCTTTCCGACTGAACCTCGGCTGAAGAATAGAGTTTTAAGAATGCATCTGAACAAGCTCTATGCATAAGACGTAAAGCCAATGGAAGCCCATTCCATAGAATGATGGCCTTCAACAGAGAAAGCCCGATGCTGTCTAAGAGCAGTTCGTGATCTGGGGAATGAGGAGTTCAGCTTGAGTGAAGGAACGCAGAGCACAACTCCTCTGAATAACAGAGTAGATAGGTGACAAAGTTCTTGCAAATACATAGGAGTAGCACCTAAGAGACACTGCCACGCCACAGCAGAGGCCCGGTTATAATTCGCTGCGGGATAGGGAGCCAATACAGGACATTATGCATATTATAATATGTGACGCGATCAAATATTGAGATGCGACAAATAAGGCGTGCGTCCGTGCGCAAGATCCGCTCCAGGCATCTTAACCGCATTGCAAATGGAAGCCCAGCGTATACGAGAGCGAGAAGCAGAAGTCGAGGCTGGTGACAACCAAAGGAATGGATAAGAGTAGTGGTCGGTGTTTAACTTATGCATCGCTAAGGAGAAGGTTCTCCCCCACCCCACCCCAATAAAATTCGCAGACAAATTTGACAACTGCTTTTTACATCTAGGCCTATATTGTATCAGATGAACTGTTATTATAATATACTATCGTCATTATGATTAAATTGATAAAGAATTAAAAAATAATACGATACACTAAAACAGGTCATCAGATCAGAAATTATTAGATAAACGATTATATTACAAATCCATGATTATTATTATTATTACACACACAGACTTAAAGGCCATGAGGAATTCAGAGGAAAAAAGAAACATGAAACGGAAAACTTCCCTCTGAGAGCAATATGACGCCCGCCGAACGGCTGTTCCCCCTCACCCCGCCGAACGGCTGTTCCCCCTTCACCCAGCCATGGACCCCTGTATAAGCGAAGCTTCGCGCTTCTATACCGGTGTCCATGACCCAGCCATCTGCCAGAAGCCTGGATCCCCGCCCCAGAGCAGAAGGGTTAGATTAAACACTGGTAGACAGTGGTAGTGGTAGCATTAGACGTAAGAGAGCGAGAGACAACTCTGAGCTGTCACAACAGAGAACATGTAATACATCATAAAATATGTAGTACATCATAAAACATGTAATACATCATAAAACATGTAATACATCATAATAATATCTAACACATGTTGGTACAGAGTTGGTGACAATGCCATGGAAATCAGATATAATTATTATAGCACTTAATCGACTTAAATCGAGTATGGCACAAAGATCGTTTGCGCTGTTACACGGCAGCATTGATGACGGGAGTAGACAATTATAGAGACTATAGTAGGGACAGACAGACAGACGTATCTGATTGCGGCAGACATGTATGGATGCATAGCGAGGGAAGCTAAATGGACGAAGAAAGAGACAGACGGAAGGACGGAGCGAGAGAGAGGTGGATAGATAGACAGAAAGCGAGACAGAGAGACTGCAGAGGCTGAAGGAGAAAGAGTGTGACAGAGTTTGAAAAAGTTGGGTGGATGGATGGATGGATGGACGCATAGAAAGAGATGCACAGACAGCAACAGAGACAGACAGAGGGTGAGACAGACAAACATACATATATACAGACATACAGAGAGAGCACGAAGGAGACACAGAGAGTGACTTTATAATACTATACTGAGTGAATATACTTCTATATACAAACCAGTTCTGGAATTGATGGTAAGTGGAACGTAGTCTCCGCTTTGTCCACTGCTGCTGCTGCTGCTGCTGCTGCTGCTGTTGCTGATCCGGTAGACGAGAGAAGAGGAGGAGGAAGAAGAGGAAGATGAGGATGAGGAGGAGGATGAATCCATTGAATCCGGATCCGTCGCTCGGACACAACAGACGACGCTTCCAACTGGAGTCGATTCCATGATTTCCAGTTGATCGATGTAACTGTGGAAGAATGGAGCGTTGTCGTTCTCATCAACAACCGATATAACAACCTGACAACAACAACAAGACAACCGACGTTGGTGAAATATGACGACTCATGGCCTTCTATTGATTGATCGATTGATTGATCGATTGATTGTTTGATCGATTGATTGATCGATTGATTGATCGACTGATTGATTGATCGATCGATTGATTGATTGTTTAATTCATCGATTGACGTAATAATAGTAATAATAATAACAATAATAATTGTTAGGTCCCACGACTCTCTCTCTACGACTGGTTCTTGGGATAGGCTATAGTCACGGTCACTTGACTTTGGGGCGACACCTGGTGTCAGACTTGTTCTATATAAGGTCTGACTTCAGGGGGCGTCTCTCTCTTTGAGCTTGTCTCTCTGACGATGTTAGTTAAGCTATGGTTGGGCTCTGATGTTCTCGGCTGCGGGGTGCCTGCATGGCAGCCTTCTTGTCAGAGTTCGTTAGTTAAGCTTTCGTTCATACACCTCGCCTTGGTGTCGTTAGTTAAGTTCGTTCTTCGCCAGCCTGTTGCTGTGACAAGATGTTGTTCGTCCGTTCGCCGCTGAATGCCGCGCCGTCGACGACTTCCCTCTGGTCTACAGTGTGGTAACTGTATCATTTTCGTTCTTTATGTTAAATTATACCTGTAAACTAGACACGAGTTATTTTATGTGAGTTGAACCAAGTAGGGACCTTTAACTTAGGGAACACTACTCACAACATATGGGGGCTCGCCGGGATTTTTTTCGTTAAGTATGGGGGCTTGCGGAAATTGTTTTCACGTTATTTGGAAATTTTGCGTCGGTAGGCGTTTTTCGTGAAATTTTGAGAATTTTTGAGGGGCGTGTCAGCTCTATTATACGGTAGACATTCCGTTTGACAGTGGTTAATTTTGGTTGGCCGTGAAGATAGGTCAATGG
Source organism: Lumbricus terrestris (assembly GCA_949752735.1). NCBI lineage: Eukaryota > Metazoa > Annelida > Clitellata > Crassiclitellata > Lumbricidae > Lumbricus > Lumbricus terrestris. The sequence goes on along the minus strand of OX457038.1, from coordinate 76,698,169 downwards.
CTCGTCATTTTGGAGGAGTTTTTGAGAGTTTTGAGAATTTTGAGGGGCGTGGTTACTCTCGTAGGCGGTATTAATTCCGTTTTGCGTTTTTGAATTTTGAATTTTGAGAGATGTGTTTCCTCTCGTATGCGGTATTCAGTCCGTTTTGCGCTTTTGAATTTTGAGAATTTTGAGAGATGTGTTTCCTCTCGTATGCGGTATTTATTCCGTTTTGCATTTTGAATTTTGAGAGATGTGTTTGCTCTCGTATACGGTATTTAGTCCGTTTTGCGCTTTTGAATTTCGAATTTTGAGGGGCGTGTCTGCTCGAATTTACGGTATTCGGTTGACAGTTTTGCGGTTGAAGTTTTGGCGTCGCACTCTGAGGAGTTTTTTCGAGAAGTTTTCTTGAATGTTGAGAGTCTAGAGTTTTTCGGGAGTTTTTCGGAAGTTTTTTCTGGAATGTTGTGAGTTGTGAGTTTTTCGAGAGTTTTTTCGAGGAGTTTTTCTTGAAAGTTGAGAGAATTTCGAGAGTTTAGAATTTTGGGGGCGTGGCAACCAAATTTATTGTTCTCTTTCTTTTGTTGGGAAATTGAGAATGTCTCAGGGGAAGACTTTAAAGGAGAAATTGGCCTTTGAGACTAAGCAGGTTTCTTTTGGGTTCAGTTCGTCGGAAAATGTTAAGGAAGGCGTGTCAGTTTATCGGAGTAATTCTGTTTGCATGGTCGATAAGAATTTAAGTATTCAGTCCGAAGGTGTGTTTCGAGCTGACCTTCATTATGTCAGTGGCGATACACAGGCAAAGGGACAGATGCACGTGTGCGACGATGATTTTGACGATGTGTTCGAGTGTCATTTATTTGAAGACGACGACGTGCAGAATGATTCTGTATTGGGTTCGTTGTATGACACGGTGAATGCTGTTCATTGTATGCATGATTCCGTTTGGGATTCTGATATGTCGGATGAGTCTGTTGACTTAGGCATTTCGTTGGAAGGTGTGTCTGTAGTGGACTTAGGTATGAGTACACGGTTGGATGAGCATGGTAGTGTAAGTACTTTGCATGATTCTTTTGTTGATGTTGGCTGTCAGTCAGAGGCTAACGTGTTGTTGACTGTATGTAATGAGTGTACGCAGGAGGTGAACATAATGTTTGATGATGTGCTGGATTTTGTGCATACGTTTGAGGCTGATGAAGATGGAAGTTATTCTGTCTTTGACTTTGTGTCACACGGTTTAAAGTTCATGTGGTGTAGGACATTGTCTGTTCAAAGCTTGCATCAGACTTGTTTGAATGTTTTGCATGAGTGTGTAGATAATCGAAGTTGGCTTACACGTCATGTGTCTGACCGATTGTTGGCGGAAATAGGCCTTTTGAGGATGAATGACTTTGTTAGTAACGTGATTGCATGTTGGCATAATGACTTGGATTGTGAAGATGGTGCGAAATGGTTTGTGCGCAGTAAATTTGATTGGATGAATTTTTCTCAAGCGAAAGAGAATTCGGATTCACTTGGTGATTTTGCAGAGACTGTGGAGTTTGATTCAGGCATGAATTGTGTTGTGCATTCGCCGGTTTCGGTGGTTGATTCGTCGCATGGTAGCGTGAATGAATCTTTGGTGTTGCAATTGAGTGGGACAACTGTTGTGTGTGATTCGTCACCGTTGTCTGTTGTCTTGTTGCATGATTGTGCAAGTGAGAATATGGTTGTGCAATCTATGATAACGACTGTGGTTTACGAGAACAGATGGATTATGGGTTGGTGTTGTACGGTGTCTACGGTTGCACTGTTGTCAATGAATGTTGAGTTCTGTGGTCGAATGACTAAGGTGAACAAGTGTGTGTTGTCTACGCATTGTTTCGTCTGTAAACATGGGTCGAATGAACTTGTGTTGACTGATGTTATTGTTCATGTTGATAAGGATGTGAAGTCTGCAGGAATGGGGCAGTTGTTTTTGGATGGCATTGTCCGTTTTCACTTGTTTCTGGTTAGTGCAGTGAGAAATACTGTGGCTAATTCTTTGGATGATTATCTGAATGAGCATGATGTTTCGTCATGAGGATGAAAAAATACGAAAATTTAATATCTATGTTGTCGGCATATTAAAATCTGGCGTAAATTATTTTTAATAAATCGTGAAATTCTAAGCAATATACTTCTTAATAAATGTGTCTCTCGTCACGAAATTTTTGGATTGACTTTTTTACGAAGTACACAGGCATTGTTTTTATAAGTTTTATCCTATTTGGACTTTAATCTGCCGGAGTACTTTGCATTGAGCGATAATAACGGAGCGCCTAAACGGCTGCCAACCTAGCGAAGTCGACTTGTTGCTAGAGTTTTTGTGAGTTCGAGCGGTATAAAGCTGAAAGGGTTTTTGTTGTTCAGTTTGTCCGTGTCTATGAATTTTCGACCCTTTTGAAACGTTTTTTATCATCTGTCAATCGGTGTGTTCTGGTAAAGAGCAGATTTAAACTAAGATGGATTAGCGTATGACATTGGCTAACCATTACAAATGCCTGAAACTTCCGTGCGGTATGGCTCAAAGTACTTGCTATCGATGCGCTTCGGATCACACAGGCCTCCTGGGTCTCATTGGCAGCGTCCTGCAACATGTGTCTTGTCATTGCTGGGGTCACTGGGAATCCTACGCTACAGAGGAGTCCGTGGCGGTAAACATAAACAAAGACGAATATTTGCCATCCAATCAACCTCTCGCCCAATACTCGTGAAAACAAAAAGATCGAACTTTGTGGGACGGCGTTGCTTGATCCGACTTGATCTGAATCCTCCTCAAAGAAAAAATGGGGCTGAAACCTTTGCCCGCTCTCTGTGCAGTACCTACGTCATCAATGCCCGTTCACTGGCTAAACCTGGTGCACTGGCCCATTTGGAGGCTGAGCTCATTGGATACAAAACAGAGCTGGCCATCGTTTCCGAGACGCACTTCAAGACGATCCATGGCGCAGACGTTAGCAGTTTACCTGGCTTTCGTACATTCAGACGTGACCGTCACGGGAGGCGGGGCGGAGGGGTGGCTGTTTTCGTTTGCGATCGTTTTCCTGCCGACGAAATCACAATCTCAGAACTTCCTGAATGCATTGAACTCTTGTGGGTTCGCGTTCAGCTACCGTCAGGAGTCAACTACATCGGTTCCCTCTACCATCCACCGCGTCCGATTTACGAAGCTGGATTACTTCTGGAATGGCTTGAAAGATCGGTAACTGAATTAAATCGGCGTGATGATAGCGCTATAATAATTCTTGGGGGAGACTTTAATAAACTCAGTATAGTCGATGTTGCTGAACGAACTGGCCTCCATCCTATGGTCACTGAGCCAACACGGGGCGGTAACATCTTGGACATGTTTATGGTTTCTATGCCGAACTTGTACAAAATCAAGATCATCACATCTGTTATAAATACCGACCATAGGGCCATAGTAGCATATTCTGACAACCCGCCTACCGACCACAACAAACAGAGGACCAAGTTCCCTTACAGGAAACGCTCACCTGACCAGCATGCGAATTTTCTGCGTAGTTTCTGTGATGAAGCTGGATCAATACCTCCTGTACCAACTGATCCACAAAAAGGATGGGATTTATTCTACCAAGACGCCCTCGACCGGTTAGATCGATTCTATCCGCTTCGTACAATCACCATAACTTCTAAAGATCCTGCCTTCATCACTCCCGAAATAAAGTTCCTTCTTCGCCAAAAAAATCAGCTTATGAGAAAAGGAAAGATTGAAAAAGCCTCTGCACTTGCTCGGAGAATTGGGCGTGCAATTTCCAAAGTGGTTTCTACATCGTTGGTCGACGTTGACCCTAAACATGGAACTCAAGATCTGTGGCACCGTGCTAATAAACTCATTAGAAAACCTGCAACTCGGACCATGTCGTCATCAGTTGACGCCGAGACCCTAAACAACTATTTTGCTGAGGCTTCAACTGACCTTCAATATATGACACCCTGTCTGAAATTGACGGTTGACAACCAACATGAAACGGTTAATGAACAGCAAATGTTCACTCTCCTTGACCGGCTGCATCATACCTCTGAGGGGTTAGACGGTCTGCCAGCATGGTTTCTTCGCCTGGCTGCGCCAGGATACTCTGGCTGTTTGACAGCGCTCATCAATCAATCCCTGAGGTTCTCGCATGTTCCTGAACAGTGGAGAACGGCTCTCATCCGTCCGAAGGCTAAGGTTGCCTCTCCAACATGTCCGACTGATTTTAGACCTATATCTGTTCTACCTATTCTCTCGAGATTGGTGGAACGGATCCTGGTCCACACCTACCTCTACCCGTGCTTCAACAACATGCCGCCGCCATTGTCACTCAATGATCAATATGCCTTCCGTCCGACAGGATCTACTACAGCGGCACTGATAGCCATACTTCAAAACATCTCTGAACTCTTAGCCACCAATCAACATGTCGTTGTAATCTCAATGGACTATACAAAAGCGTTTGATTCCTTCAGACACTGCGCAATTGTTGACACACTCTCTAAGCTTGATATACCTGACTGTATATTCAACTGGTTCGCAACCTACCTTGATGACAGAAAACATGCAACCTGCTTCGAAGGGAAAACATCAACGATTAAGAAAATAAATGCTAGTGTCGTTCAGGGTTCAGGTGTCGGCCCGGCAAAGTTTATCACTGGCACTTCTGACCTTCATCCAGTAAATGATCAAAACCGACTATTGAAATATGCTGATGACACCTACCTACTAATCGGCTCGAACAACATCAGATCAGCCCAAAGTGAACTCCAACACATACAAACTTGGGCCACCAGCAAAAACCTGCACATTAACCCAAAAAAGACCAGGGAAATGGCAGTTGTTAAGAGATCGCATGCTTCATTGGCCTCCATGTCGTCCATCACAGGAGTTAATAGAGCAACTTCTATAAAAATACTAGGTGTTACAATTGGTGAACATCTAACTGTCTCGGAGCATGTTGATAATACTCTAAGCTCGTGTGCCTCTTCAATTTACGCTTTGCGCGTGCTGCGAGCTCACGGCTTGCCAGGACCGGCCTTGCACGTCATTACTCGAGCGACCACAGTTGCACGTCTGCTGTACGCCTCTCCCGCCTGGTGGGGACTGCTGAGCGCTGGTGAGGTCGACCGCATAGAAAGGTTCTTAGGACGTGTCAGACGAGCTGGATTCCTTCCATCCGACTCCCCCAAAGCAGCCATTATGGCTGAGTCTGCTGATGCTGCACTCTTTGCAGCTATTATTATAGATGACAATCATGTTCTTCGCAAATTTTTCTCCGATAGACTCCCTGGAAAATACAATCTACGCCCTAGGCTACATCCATTCGAACTAACCAATAAAAACAATAAAAGCTTCATAACACGGATGCTGTATAAAAACATTTACTAGGCTTTATCCGCTGCTCCTTTGTGCTTGTTAACTGTCGCGTTATGTCGATCGGTTATTTTGTCAATAAAACGAATATCTATATAGTCAGAGTTATCTGCATGTCAGTTGTGTTGCGTTTACTCGACTGCTTCGAGAGTTATGTTTCAGCCGGTTGGTGTGATGGACTCTTCAGTGAGTGTGAGTGTATCTTATGTGCATGAAGATTTTGCAGATGTGTTTTGGTCTGTTGTGCCTGAGAGCAGTGAGTTGTTTGCTGGTGTTGTTTCGTTGCCAGAAGTTGAGTTGAATTGCCATGACGCTAATTCTTTTGTTTTGTCTTGTGAGAGCGGTTCCTTGCAGATTGACGGCGTGGAATCGGTGGTCTTCAATGGCGGGAGTCTTCGCTACGACTGTGCGTGGCTTCGAAGAAGGAACGTGAGCGCCTTCGTGGGTCAATGGATGGTGACTACCATCTTGGCTTTGACGGGTTCTGGGACGACTTCGCGCGTTTCCTTCGCGAGTGACAAGTACGATGGCTTGTCGCTTGCGTCCCTTCTGTCGAGCGTGACAGTGTCTTCGCTCTTGGCTCTTTGCGAGTCGGCGTCTTCGATGTTCGCTATGGTGTGTCGGCTCACACTGTAGTTTGTCTGTGTGCCGCGGTTCTTCAGTTTCTGTCAGTCACTGAAAAGAAATTTTGCGAAAGAGTTGTTGGAACTTGCGTCTTCGATTGTTTCGAGAATGTGTTCTTGGAACATGCGGCTTCAAGCGCTTCGATCGTTTTCGTTTATTGATCTTGTGTGCAGATTTTCGTTTGGCGATTGATGTGTAAAAAAGAGTAATGACTTTTAGAGTTTCCTAAACCATGTGAAATATTTATGGAAACTTCATTTTGATTTTGTTTCGAACTGTTTTTCTCGAAATCTTGAGTAGAATGTTTTAGGGGGAACGTACATGTACTTGAACGTTTCGCTTGTATAGTTTAACTGATTGTGTTCTTGTCATGTATTTGTACTTGTCATAATGTCTGATTAGTTATGCGATTCTTTTCTTTGAGTCGTGTAACCTTCTTTCGTGTGCATGCTAGTTAAGTCAGAAACCCTTCTGGTTTCTGCCTTTCGTGGTCGTTCGGGGGTATGTTAGGTCCCACGACTCTCTCTCTACGACTGGTTCTTGGGATAGGCTATAGTCACGGTCACTTGACTTTGGGGCGACACCTGGTGTCAGACTTGTTCTATATAAGGTCTGACTTCAGGGGGCGTCTCTCTCTTTGAGCTTGTCTCTCTGACGATGTTAGTTAAGCTATGGTTGGGCTCTGATGTTCTCGGCTGCGGGGTGCCTGCATGGCAGCCTTCTTGTCAGAGTTCGTTAGTTAAGCTTTCGTTCATACACCTCGCCTTGGTGTCGTTAGTTAAGTTCGTTCTTCGCCAGCCTGTTGCTGTGTCAAGATGTTGTTCGTCCGTTCGCCGCTGAATGCCGCGCCGTCGACGACTTCCCTCTGGTCTACAGTGTGGTAACTGTATCATTTTCGTTCTTTATGTTAAATTATACCTGTAAACTAGACACGAGTTATTTTATGTGAGTTGAACCAAGTAGGGACCTTTAACTTAGGGAACACTACTCACAACATAATAGTAACAATAATCATGATGATGATGATAATAATAATAATAATAATAATAATAATAATAATAATAATAATAATAATAATAATAATAATAATAATAATAGTAATATTATTAATAGTAATAATAATAATAATAATTATTATTATAATAATATTAATATAATAATATTATAATTAATTGTTTATTAATTGACGGGCCATTACTAATTATTTATTAAATTAATTATTTAATTATTTATTAAATATTTTACGGGCCATTACTAATATGTCTGTGTCTGTGTCTGTTTGTCTGTCTGTCTTTAAATAATTATTATTTAACGCGGTGGCCTTCGCGGGATCTTTTGCTGCAGTGTGATGACAATAATAATAATAATAATAATAATAATAATAATAATAATAATAATGATAATGATAATGATAATGATAATAATAATTATTATTATTATTATTTCATGATTTTTATTTTTTCAACAAATGTTTCAAACAGACAAACAGAACAAACGCTGTGTGAATTTTATAATAATAACTAGATGTGTAACCCGGCGTTGCCCGGGAAATTTAGGGTTTCAAACACTACTCCACTGTGGTACCCAACGTTGACCCCTAAATTTCGAGTTTTCGCCAACCCTCTACCCCACCCCGCTTCCCCAAAAAGCAAAACGTAAACCGCCCCTGCTGGGCGCTACTGAAATTATTACTGGGCTTGTATGACGTCATTCGGGCTGCAGACTCCTTTACTAAAGCTCAATACTGCTTACCAAAGAGTGAGCGATGAAATCTGTCTTGAATCGCTAATAATTCGAGTTCTAAAGTGAAATTTAGGGTTTTAAACACTACTCCACTCTGGTATCCATCGTTGACTGCTAAATTTCGGGTTTTCGCCAACCCTCCACCCCACCTCGCTTCCCCAAAAAGCCAAACTTGACCCACTCCTGCGGGGCGCTACGAAAATTATTACTCGGCGGGTATGACGTCATGCGGAGTAGACTCTTGACTTACGCGCCAGTGTGATCATTTACTGATGAAATCTGTCTTAAAACGCGAATAACTTTTGTTTTAAACTGAATTAAAACCTGAAAATAGTTGCGATGACCTTATAATTTGGGTAAGAATCGATTTCAATTTTTGTTTTAAACCGACGCTGTTTCATTTCCGAGCCTATTCTGCAGGGGAGTCTGAGATGACTTCAACAGACATGTATAAATATGCATCGACACTCCTGCATATGCCAAGTTTATTTAAGGACGCTTTTCTTTAATAAATATATTGTGGGCTAGTCGCCTCACGCACCAGCACACTCATACACACCTACACACATAAAATTATATATCTACACACACACATACACACATTTTATACATAATACACAAACGCACGTAGGCACGCACACTAACACATAAGCGCACACACATAGACATCATAATAATAATTTTTGTGTTCAATAAGGGTATATGGAGTCCATGTGTAGGCCTATTTGCATGTGTGCTAAGAAATCAGGGTCACGAATATAATTTCATGCATGCTTAACCGCCATTACTAATATGTCTGTGTCTGTGTCTGTTTGTCTGTCTGTCTTTAAAGTCAAGCGAAGGGCACCAGCTTATTCACGAGCGCTACGTCGATTCAGAGAGGCTGTCCGATATAGCATAATATAGCATAGGCACCTTATGAGATTGAAGTGGGATTGTAAGTAAGAGGGTCGGAGGGTCGGAGCAGCTGCCAAGGTGGGTGTCGTTTAGGTCGAGAGTTGTTAGTTGGAGGATCAGATGGGTCTGGGAATAAAATGGTTGAAGAGGTGAGACTTTCGTTCTTTCGATTGGATGGTTCTAAGATGTGATGGATGGAGGAACTTGAGAAAGGCGATAGTGGGTGATTGATAATGATGGTGGAGATGGTGATAGACAGATAGATAGACAGAGAGATAGACAGATAGATATACAGAGAGATAGACAGAGATAGACACAGGTATAGACAGATAGATATCAGATAGATAGACAGAGATAGATAGACAAAGTGATAAACATTGGCATGCATGATGCAGGCGAAGGTGATGCTGGCAGTTAATTCAAGCCACAGATGTCGCATAACAACATTTAACTGTGCAACTGATAGCGGATTAAGCGATGCCAGTCTGAAGCGCAGATAGAGGAGGAGGGCAACCCTAATAATAATCAATTGATTTCCACAACGTTGTTTAAAACAATCCTACAGCAAAGTGCCGAGTCACTCTCCGGGTGCCAGGATGGTGCCATGGGTCGAGAAAATTAAGGGCTACACACACACACACACACACACACACACACACACACACACACACACACACACACACATGCACACACACACGCACGCACGCAAACAAGCACGCACACACGCACACACGCACACACACACACACGTAAACTCTAGGGATGATTGGATTCACTGCGAACATTTGGCCGCAGCGGAGAAGTTGTAGGTTCTATCTTCTCTGTTCTCAGACGAGATTAGCGATTGTGGTTGAAGAGAGACGACGACATCAGCTGCAGGTAAAGAAGACCTGAGACAAATTCTGTTCGTTGCTCTTTTGTCAGCTATTTCCAACGTTCCCAAGCTCTCTGTCTTTCTATCCGAAACGTCACCGTCTACCGTTGTCGAACGATCACCGAAGCGTGACCAGAGACCGTCTACTGCCCCAACACACCCCCACCCCACCCCACCCCACATCCAACCCCTTCTTTTGTAGACCAGACGACATAAAGTTGGAGCCGCCGCAATGATGAATGAACTTCTTTTGAGAGACTTTGACAGGAACCCTACTTAGCATCGGTCGTGATTGGGACAGCAAAGCACGGTTGACAGGAAGAGGGCAGTAGAAGGCATAAAGACGAAGAGGAGGAGGAGCAGGAGAAGAAGGAGGAGTAGGAGAGGACAAAGAGGAACGGGGCCAGAAGAAGAAAGAAGGAGGGTAACAACGTCGTCGTCGTCATTGTTTCATGTGTGTGAAAGTCTGCCAGTGATGGCCGTCAGCCCTCCCCCATCCCCCTCCCTCCACAGTCCTCGATATTTATGTCACGACAAGCATCGTAGGATATAGTCTTCGGTCGAGATTCATAGCTCAAACAAACGACGTCGGCCAACGAAAACCGTCGACGTCATAAAATTTTGGTCGTCAAAGCAAAATTTGCGCATCATAAAAATTGGAGAAATTGATGAGAATTGATGAGAAGTTTATCGGGTGACGAGGAATCGTTCGAATCCATCGACAGTATGCACCCACATAATAACATCCTGCCTCAACTGCTCCCGCCGTATACCTCGGGTGTGTATGTGTATGTGTGTGTGTATGTGTGTGTGTGTGTGTGTGTGTGTGTGTGTGTGTGTGTGTGTGTGTGTGTGTGTGTGTGTGTGATACCAAATGACCCCTCTCCCGATTTGCTGACATTTCCGGTCGTTATGACATTCTGTCAGTGAATGAGTTGGCAGGATAATTCAGGGCGGAGTCTGAGATGACTTCAACAGACAAAAGAACCCAACAACAAAACTTAGGATCATATTCTGCAATACAATTTAACTACAATGAAGAGAAGAATGGAGCCGAGGCATCGCCTCAAGGGACATCCAGATACCATATATGCTGCAAAGGTAAAATGAAAAGTCATAATTATCGCTTTGTTGCTGAAGTTTTGTGGACCAACTAACAACGCTGTTCACTAGTTTTACATATGATTTGAACGACAGAGCAAAATAAAAACTCAAGTTGAATTGAATAAAATTAGGACCATTGCAACTGATCGTTGCAGTAACTGTTCTGCCATCAGATTAATTCATTTTCACAGTTATTAGGATTGCAGCATCAGTTGGATTAAAGAAAGCAATTCTCTTTTCACATTGAGTTCATTACAGCCAGTATACCGCCAATGCCACCTCTATCTCCACCAACACGAACACCACCACTATCACACCACCACTATCACACCACCACTATCACAACACCACTATCACACCATCAATGCTACTGAAACAACAAATCATGACTGGCTGGATGTTTTCCAAGACCGTGAATGTACACTACTCCTCATGCACATAATCCCCGGACATAATTATAATCTCCTATAGAAGGAGTGGGGGTAGATAACCGCCCTGGCTGTGATATAATCACCCAAGAATAATAGGTAAACGTCTAGGACGACACATCACAATACAATACAATGCAATACAATACAATGCAGCCGTAGGGTTGCAGGTTCGAATCCACCTCAAACCGCTGCGTAGGGACCTTGAGCAAGTCCTTCAATCGCAATTGCTCTCGCGCTTCGGCGTGAAATGCAGTGTCCGAGTTGTAACCGGGAGCGCCTCTAAGTAGAGAGCTTGAAGGGCGCTATAGAAATGGATAAATATATAAACAAAACTTTCAGATTTTCTAGTAACATGCTTAACCCTCGAATGCCCAAGGGGTGGGGGTCCGACCGGACCCCAGGCCCGTTTTTCCCGGATAACTTTTTAACGGCTATGGATCTACAAAAATGCTTTTAGGTATTCCTAGAGCAACCATTTGGGCATCGAATGGTATATTTTGCGTGAGTATAATTGTCCAGCCCCATACCCCACAACCACAGCATATACTATAAGGGTACCGCACGATATGCGGCTATTTGCCATACATGCGTATGGTTTTCTGGCCAATAAATAAATGGTCAGCGCACGTTATATGAAATAAAGATTCGTATAAATTATTGTGATACATCAATCGATTGCAAATTCATTTGGGATTACATAGAACTAAATTCTGTAACAATATTCCAATCCCTTCTCAAGATACAAACATGAAAACGATAGGCTTCCTTCGGTAAATGACGCAAGCAAGCATAAAATGTGTATCACGATATTTGACACTCCTATTTTACACCAGGTGGTGCTATTGTGTTATAAGATACACCAATCGATTGCAAATTCATTTGGGATCACATAGAACTAAATTCTGTAACGATATTCCAATCCCTTCTCAAGATATTCACCAAAAACGCTGGAGTCCGCGCGGACCCCCCCTTGGGCCTTCGTGTACCAAAAAATACCTTGGGCACTCGAGTGTTAACAATGGAAGAGTATATAGCATTGTTTATTTCCTTGGCGATCAACTCTGGTTAGAAACTGAAATCGATTTCGATGATCGATCGTCAAATCAGATTCTGAATTGAGTTGAAGAATAAATTGTTGCAGACGATGAAATCTCGTTGAACTGCAGCTGATGTCTTATTATAATATTATTATCATCATGAATGAATTCAGTCGATGTCTTATTAATATAGTTTATCATCAATGAATGAATTCAGTTGATAAAAGACGTCATCTTTCTATTAATAACAACGGAAGTCGTAAAGATTTCAATGGACTTTTAATCAGTTTCCATAGATGGAACATAAAGCAGATTATGACCGAAGGAAAGTCGTAACTTTGAGATTAATTAATTAATTAATTGATTGATTGATTGATTAATTAATTAATTGATTGATTAGTCATAAAGTCACAATTGTTCGACCTCAGAGTCGGTCGAGGTTAAAGGCCTTTTAGATCAGGAGGACTACGTGGTTCTATGAATGGCAGGGTGAACCAAGGCCAGGAATAAAGGTCAGGGTAACGAAGGTCAGGGCAATGCAGGTCAGGGTAATGAAGGTCAGGCAATGAAGGTCAATGCAGGGCGGAAGACCATAAACCAGATGACGGTAATAGTAGAGATAATTCAGTAGGAGGAGGAAGTAAATCTGCCAAACATAGATATGAGAACTGACCAAAGAAAAGAGATTGTCTCTCAATCAGTGAGTGTGTGTTCCAGTCTGTCTGTCTGCCTGTCTGTCTGCCTGTCTGTCTGTCTATCTGTCTGTGTTTGTGTCTCTCTTGCCTGCAGTCAGACCTGAAACCAGACGCTTCCAACCAAAATCAGCAATGACTGATTTCAGGATTAAATCTTTGACCAAGTATACAAATAATTATAATTATAGGAGGCAGGTCAGTAAGTACATGTCATATTATATTTATATGTATTAGTATTAATTGGTAACAAAATCTGACAGACACATAGGTAACTGCTATCAGATGCAAAAAAACGGTTAATCAAATGGAAAATATACCTAAGCTTAACTAACAACTGTCCATGTCTAATGAAATCGCCTTAGGATGAGTGTAGAAAATTACATAAATGATTGCAGAAAGAATAATTTTATGTTTATATACTAGACTCATGAGATTAGATCATTTGACATAATTCTTGAGCATAGGTGGCTTCCTATACAAAACAAACACATGAGATGTAGTAGTGTTTGCCGTTTTTGACGGGCAATACAAAGTTTTGAGGGCGTGGTCTCAATTGGTATATAGAACGATCGACAACCGGTAGGAAAAGCGGACGAAGAACGTGAATTACAAGCCGTTTCTGGAGACGGCTGCTGCCAGAAGACGGGCATCAGCAAGATCTACCATTTCAGTAGCAGCAGGCGAGTCACCAGGCAAGTACCTGGAACGACGGACTCTTGCTAAAAAGGCGCTCAATTCTGGCCTGGTATACGCGGCATTCAACATTCTGGAAATAGTAGTTGCTCTAGTGACAGCTTATAATTATGAAGAACATCTGATGACAATCCATGGGCTCTTAACGTTCGCAGGGTATGAAGGGACCCGATCCTGGAGAGGCAATTACGTCGTTTACATGAGAGGTGACTCGAAGATCAGAACTATGGCTAATGTTAAGTAGTCATAAGTAGGTAAGTATACGGGCATCCAGTACGTGAGTATAGGCAAATAAGTAAGTACGTCAAGCAGATAAGTAGGTAAGTAAGCACATCATGTAGGGATTGTAGGAATGGTAAGTAAGGATACTGAGGCAAGTATAGGTACCTTGAGCAAGTCCTTCAAATCAACCGTCACAAAAAATTGCATTCAACATTTTGAGAAGTGATTTTATAAAGAGACTTGTGAAATTTATGTTGAGAAGTGATTTTATAAAGAGACTTGTGAAACCCTTTCTACGATAGAATCAGAGGAGCATGACATTCAATCAGAGGAGCATGACATTCAATCAGAGGAGCATGACATTCAATCAGAGGAGCATGACATTCAATCAGAGGAGCATGACATTCAATCAGAGGAGCATGACATTCAATCAGAGGAGCATGACATTGTGTGACCGTCGTCGTTACCTGAGTTCCTCTGTTGCCCAGAATTCCTGATGTTCGGTCAAACGCGACGACATCCAAAGTAAACGAAGCGCATCCTTCTTCACGGTCGATCGATTTCGTTGACGCAATCGATCCGGTTTTGGAATTCATCTGGAAGAATGGTTTCTGGAGTTGACCTTCACATGTCATGTTTGTTATGAAGTATTCGATTCTGGCGGAGGGATTTCCTGGAAATGATGCTGAGACGGATAGAACGCTGGTTCCCTTGGCTGAGTTCTCACGGATCTGTCCGGAGTAATTGACCTGTGAAAAAGAAGGTCCTTCACTGGATGATGATGGAGTGAGGAAGGTGAGTTGGAGAGTGGAAGACTTCGATGGATGGTCGAGATTTGTGGCGCGAATCTCAACGGAAATTGACGACTGAGAGATGAAGTTTGGACCAGCGTACAGATGACCTTCCTTTCCATCTAGACAGAACCGCTCCATGTCATCTCCACTCACCAATTCGTATTTAATGCGGCGGCCACTGGTTCCCCTCTCATCATAAACCGCCGCTGAAGCTTTGACCGTTGTAAGCAGGGATCCAGTGGAAAGACCCCGACGAAGAACGACGACGCTTGGTGACCAGAATTGCGGAATGCTGTCGTTGCCATTGACGACGATGACGTCAACTCTCTTCTGCGCACTCACTCGCTTCGTCGTCATGGCAACGTTCGTTGCCGTGACAACCAGCTGATACCTGTCGGTCAAGCGTTTGTCAACGTTGCCATTGGCAACAACGAGGCCACTTGTACCATCGACTGTAAAGTTAGCAGTGGTTGGAAATTGATGAGAGATGGAGTAAGAGAAGATTGAGTTGTGACGGAAGTCTTCGTCAAAACAGCGAACTGTGAAGATGGATCGAACAGATGGAGAGTCTTCATCGATTGGAAAAGTGGAATGACTGGAGAGGAGGATGAACTGTGGAGTATGGTCATTGATGTCCAGTATATTAATGACGACGGTTGCATTGGTCCATCTCAATGGAGAAGAAGCAGCAGCGGAGGAGGAGGAGGAGGACGAGCGAATCCCTGCAGCCGAGACATTCATCACCATCCTTGTCAGTGGCTGGATGCAGTTCAGACGCTCAGACACGTAGATCCTTCCACTTATCTTTTCCATGACGAATGCCTCACTTTCACCTCCTGCACTCATTTCGTAGATGACCTTTGAACTGGTCAAAGTGTCGTCACCTATCGCCTGCACTTGTCCGACCAGTTGCCCAACCTCAGACCGACAACTGACGTTCAGACCAAAGGTGGGAAATTCCACCCAAATTGGCAATTCACCCTCAGCACCTTCGATGAGAACAATTCTCACAGCCACTGAACTCTTGAGAGAAACCGGAATTCCATCATCCGTCACCTCAATGACAATGACGTAATACTTAGACGATCCACGGTTGAGTGGATTCGTTAGCAACAACTGACCCGTGACCTTATTCACAGAAAATATTCCTAAATCATTTCCATCGATTATGGAATAGGAGACAGAGCCATTTCTTCCAGAGTCTCTATCCACAGCACTTACATTCCCAATCCATGTTCCAACCGCTGCGTCTTTCCGAACAATAAACTCGTAGGAACTGTTAAGGAACCTCGGTGCATTGTCATTTATGTCGGCAATGATGATAGCAACTGATGCGTGACCCTGTCTTGGCGCCAACCCACAATCTGATGCAACAACCGTCAGATGCATGACGTTGCTTCCCGTGTCACGGATGACCTGTTCCCGATCGAAGACGCGTGATGTTGTGAGCAGAGAGCTGAGAGCATCCATGCGAAACCCACCATCCGTGATGCTGCTGCTGCTGCTGCTGGTGATGCTTTCGAATGAGAAGAGAAGCTCGGCATTCCTTCCAATGTCGCGATCGCTCGCTATGAAGATCGCCGCAAATTCGTCTGCTGGACTCTCTTCGACGATGACGTAGGTGTACGTTGCATTCCAGAAGACGGGATCGTTGTCATTGTCGTCAATGACAACGACGACAACGATGCAGGTGGAGCTGCGGCGGTTGCCTCCTCCCCACGCCTCTCCTCCAGCCGTCGCCTCTACGGTCAGCACATACATGTCGGTCGTTTCACGGTCAAGTGGAGACGCAATGTAGAGGCATCCATCCGGAAAGATGTCGATTCTTCCGTCGCTCTTTCCGTATGTGATGCGATGAGTGACGATTGCATCGATACCGACGTTAGCAACCGTTGCCATGACGCAGATGATTCGTCCGTTGACTGGATCGGATTCGTTGACCGCTGCTCTGTACTCGCTCCGATTGAAGATCGGAGTGTGGTCGCTGACGATCTGAACTTCAATCCTCAACATCTGTTGAACGGCAGACAGCGAAGGATTTCCTGAATCTCTGGCAGCAATGAAGACAGTGATGACATCCATTGTTCTACTGTTGAGAAGTCGTCTCAACCTCACCACTCCACTCAATTCGTCAATCGTCATAAAAGCCGTTGACGAATAATTCGCTGTCAACGAATAGCGAACAGTTCCGTTGATACCTGAATCCGGATCAATGGCTTTTCCAACGAAGACGTCTTGTCCAATCGGAATGTTTTCATCCACATCAATAATTGCTGATTCGCTTGGAAACCTCGGGACATTGTCGTTTAGATCAGTTACCGTAACATTTACCGTTGTAATGGCATAATATGAGTCGGTGGCTGTGGCGATAACAGTGAGCGAATAGAAGGAGCAGTTCTCTCGGTCAACCGGAAGAGCGGTTCTTATCGATCCCGTGTTTTGTTCGATGGAGAAAACTCCATACGGATCTCCATCTGCTATCAGATATGAAACACCTTGAAGTGACCTTGACCCTGCCTCAACTCGTCCAACCTGTCTTCCAATCTCCGCTGGAAATCTTCCATCGTCCTCGACAATCGTAAGACGATGACCTTGAGAAGGGGTGAAGGACAATTCCAACGAACTGTTTGTTAATACGAGAACAGTGGCAGACCTTGAAGACGCAAGGTCACCGAAGTCACGTGCGACGACAGACATCACATAGACGGACTTAGTGAAGCGTGTCACCTGAGACGAGATGCTAATCCATCCAGTCAAAGCATCTATAAGAAATGTTGACTCGGCTTCACTTGTGATGGAATACCTCACTGTTCCCCAATCACCAACGTCGTCTTCATCTGTGGCTTGCACCTGCACCAGACGACGATGATGATCTGTGCTGCCACCTGTTGATGAGTTCAACCCTCGAACGATGAGAAGCAAATCCTGGAATCTGGGTCGATTGTCATTGATGTCATTCACTGTCAGTATAACTGATGCCGTTGATGACATCCTTGGATTCCATGCGTTCCTTGCAACGACCTTCAATTCGTAACTGGAAAACTCCTCTCGGTCTAGTGACCTTAGGGTGGCCAACTCCCCAGAAGTCTCTCCAACCTGGAACATTCCAGGATACCTGTCTTCCACGTCGGAATCCAACCGAAAGAGAACGGGACCCGTTCCATCTCCATAATCAGCGGAAACGGTGATGATCGCCTGACCAGGGTCACCTCCTTCGTCCAGGGTCACATAGTAGGGGTCATGGGTGAAAGTGGGGGGGTCTGCATTGCCAGCAGATATTTCAACCGTGAGATTGGCTGTTGCACTTGACCCATCTGAAACCTTTGCTTCAATAGTCAGACGGAGATTCGATTGAATAGTTACGTTGAGGAATCGTTTTGTGGTCACGAGACCAGTCGCGATGTTAATCTTCAGCCAATCGAATTCATTTCCCGTCACAATGGAATATCGAACGTCGACCGGACTGACGTCACTTCCTCTGATCCTGCTGCGAGCGCTCGTGGCTGCCACGAAACTCCCAACTGGAGACAATTCACTGAGACGTGACTCATAAGACGGAGAATCAAAGACCAGAGAACTGGAATTCGATGCGCGGATCACAATGACGAGAAAAGCGACGGAACTGCGAATCGGTTGAGCTGAACTCTTTGCTTCGATTGTCAGGTTGTATCGGTCAATGCGATTACGGTCAAGACTTCGAGCGACCTTGACCAGGGTCAGTGACCGAAGACTGGAAGGTTCGAGGAGGAAATCACCAGCCTCATTTCCATGGATGATTTGGAGAGTGGAGGGACTTACATCCACATCAGTCACACTGATCACCTCCACCACAGCTCCAACCACTTTATTCTCATCCACAATCACCTGTCCACTGGTGCCCTGCTCATGAAACCGGATCGATGGACCGCCCTCAGTGCCTTCATCCCGTACCATCACAGAGACAAATGCCCGAGACGCAAGTGGATACGTCTGAGCGATATCCTTTGCCTCCACAATCAGCTGACAGGTGTTTGGTTGGCAGTCTATGACTGCGCCATCACAGGAACCGTCACAGTTGAGCGATTTCTCGCTTCGTATGATGCCTGTCTTCGCATCAACTGAAAATTGACCGTTGCTGTCGTCGATAAGTCCGTAGACAATCTCTGACCTGGGATTGGCATTTCTCGCCCAGACTTGAGCCACAAAAGATCCGATCGGCAACGATCGACTGACGATCGCAGAGTAATCGCTCTGGTTGAAGACAGGAGCGTTGACGTCAATGTTCGAATCATCGGCGACAGAGACGGACACATTGACCGACAGAAAAGCGAAACGAGGAGGAACGCCGCCATCTTTGGCTGAGATGTTTAGCAAGTATGAAGTGGACGAAGTGAGTAGCAATGCAGAGTTGCTTAGATAGACCAACTCACTCCCAGTACTGTTTACGAAAACCAGACTGAACAGCCCAGCGACGTCTCCGCCTATGATCTTGTACTCTACAATTGTTCCACTCATTCCAAGGTCGCGGTCCGTTGCAGATGGAAGCAGAACCCGACTTCCCACGGGATCAGAGATGGAAAACCTGACGTTGGTGCGTTCCGGGGAAAACGTTGGACTGTGGCTGTTGACTGGAAGGATCGTCAGTGTGATTCCGACGATGTGCTTCGGAGGAAGTGGCAGACTCTGAGCGATGATCGTCATTGGATTCGCTGGCAGAGAGTTGATCCGGAGAATGGATGTCGTCATCATAATTCCCGTTTCGTCGTTGATAGCAAAGAGACCGGAGTCTGGATTCAGACTGTACCGTTGTCCAGGCAACACAGGTATCGTCCCTAGCACCGTTCCAATCGGTTGGTCCTCGGCAGTCGTGAACTGCACCGTATTGTACAGCGCTTCAGAACATCTGATGAGATGATTGAAGATGAGGATGAGGAAGAGGAGGGTGCAGGAGAAAGAGGCTGGAAGAAGGGTGCAGCTGATGATAGGGTGGAAAGTTCGTCTCTGGTAGAAGCATGGAATCGGAATGGCAGTGGAAGGCATTTCTAATCCAATTTTCAACCATTGAGATGATCAATTACGCACGAAATTCCTGACAACACAAAAAATCGCTCAATTAAACCAATAAGAAAATTCCGAATCTAGGCATACAGTATATATATATATATATATATATATATATATGCTGGCTGATAGTTATATGCATGGAACTCTATCCATTGGAAACTGTGACAGCATAATAATTTTATAGTCTACTCCATAATCCAATGGCGTAGTTATCATGTGCATGGGTGCCTGCACAAAGGGGCAAGTGAGGTCACCTGGCCCGGGAAAATTGACACCTAGTTTTTTAATTACTATATTTTTCCCCTGTGAAAAATTTCTTCACAATAAAGCACTAATGATATTAATGATACAGAAGAGGAACTGAGAAATTTACATTTTGAAAGTATACTGTGAAAGCTACTCCCGTTCTAAATTTAATTTTTTGCAGTTTTCAAGCTCTTGCCAAAAAGTTCTTAACCGAGACTGTGCAAGGTAAAAAAAATGGGCAAAACGATTTTCTCCTGCGGTCCACAGAGAAAATTAAATCTTTCTTCTTCAGTATTCTGTCTTTAAGCTGATTAATCCAATGACTTCATTCTTGTCTATTCTGTGCTTTATCCTTGATTTCAATATATCCTCGTCCCTTTCCTCCGTCCATCAACCAATCCATCATCATCTTTCTTGGTCTTCCTGGTGGTTTCTTTCCCTCCATGCATGGATGCATTCTTCACTCGAATGTTATATCGTCAAGAACGAGTCTTCCCTCACCACGACGTGTCCAAGCATATATACAGTTCGCCTGCTCCTCATCATCCCTATTGTATCAATCAACGATCTTTCATCTTGCACCACTTGCAGCATCTCATCCTCCTCCTCATTGGTTCTTTGCTATTCTTAATATTATAAAGTTATTAATCTATCATGCAAGTAGTAATTCAGGTTATTTGGTTAACGCTCATGCATAACTTCCTTACTTTGCAGCTGCATGTGATTGATCGAATGGTTGACTAATTCCTTGCTTTACTAACTGGCGAATTCTCAAATTCCTTTTACCTTATTTTGTCTCTAGTCACCGCAGCCTATACATTGGAATATGATGATTGTGAGCGTGAATGATATAGTAAAGAATGCTGGGGATGATGATGATGATGAAGAAGATGACGATGATGATGACGGTGATGATGATGACGATGATGATAACGATGATGATGACAAAGACGCCGAAGATGATGATGATGCTGCTGCTGCTGATGATGATGATGACGACGACGATTATGATGATGATGATGATGATGATGGTGATGATGATGATGATGATGATGATGGTGATGATGATGATGATGATGATGATGGTGATGATGATGATGATGCACTCTTATAATACTGCACGGCTTAGCCCTTTCATGCAATAATCAGTTACAATCTGTCCTTAATGCTGCGACTCTCCTGAATGGCGGCATGGTTTACCAAAGTTCGGTTATCAAGTTTCATTCGGGAGGAACTGCATTGGCTGCACATGCGAATTTATTGAGTTTCAGATTCTGAGGCTCATGCCTAATTGTCTAGCAGGGCAGGCTACGATTTATAGTGAGCTTTGTGTGTCAGTGCTATAATGCTATTCATTCAGGGCCGTAGATTCCTTTGCTCTGCCACGCAAGGTGACCTGGTTGTCCCAATGACTCGATCTTCCACAGTGCCGCATATTATAATTACTTCGCTATTTTTGGTCCATCTTTCTGCAATTTACATAGCAGTCTACTTATACTTCTTCGTCTTTCTTTGACGCTCTCCCGCAAGCGTTTGAAAACCATTCTCATGCATTCGTTGTGACTTGGTGCTGTCTGATTGGGAGTGCCTCTGAGTAGTTTCTCTTGAAGCGGCGCTATATGAATTCATGAGCACGATCATGAATGCAGACAATGAACATTCACAAGAGGTAGTAGACACAAGAGGTAGACATTATTATGAGTAGATACGAAGGAGGAGGCTTTCAGTTTACGGTTGGCAGTACTGTAGTCTCGAATTGAAAGTGTTTTATAGCAAGGTCGCTAATAATAACATGGCACCATAATAGAATTGAAAATGTGCAGATGTGCAACATTGTGCACCAATGTCTCCTGTCTATACCCCCCCCGACCTTTAATAGTTTCACCCTTTGCTATCGATTTCAGTTTTGATTATAATCACAAGTGAAGGAACTGCACATCATAACAGGTTCCGTTGACTCTGTCTTTTTGGGTGCAGTATTATAATCTAGAGATTACGATTAGATTAGATTAACGATCAGAACACGTGACCACGTGACTTCGACTTTCGCACGATGGTTCCGCTCACGTTTCCAACGTCATCGCTGCACATAGGACAAGTGACAAGTGACAAGTGAGTGCAACATCGAGTGCAACATTTTCTTCCATTTCTTCGTCGATTCTTATTAACCCAAACGATCCCAGCCTTTACCTCAAGTCTCTTGGCTCTTCCTCCCACCTACTCCCCACCTACTTCTCCAGCCTACTCCCCACCTACTCCTTCACCTACTTCCTCAACCTACTCCCCACCTACTCCACCTACCGCTCCACCTACTTCCCCACCTACTCCTCCACTAACTTCCCCACCTACTCCCCACCTACCCCATCTACTCCTCCACCTACTCCCCACCTACTACTCCACCTACTCCCCGCATACTCCTCCACCTGCTCTCCACTAACTTCCCCACCTACTCCTCCACTAACTACCCCACCTACTCCTCCACTAACTTCCCCACCTACTCCTCCACTAACTTCTCCACCTACTCCTCCACTAACTTCCCCACCTACTCCTCCACTAACTTCTCCACCTACTCCTCCACTAACTTCCCCACCTACTCCTCCACCTACTCCCCGCATACTTCTCCACCTTCTCTCCAGTCCTACTTCCCTACCGTCACATTCCACTCTGCTAATCCAGATGAGAAACCATAGACTTGCGTGCGTGTGTAGAGGTATGCATGATCAATTAACCTCCACATAATCCGACGTTCATTAAAACCACCTGCTGCTGTTGCTGCTGCTGCTGCTGCTGTTACTGCGGCTGCTGCAGCTGTTGCTGTTGCTGCTGTTGCTGCTACAGGAATTCTGAGACTGATCGTCCGATCAGGAAGACAAAAGCAAAGATCGACACAAAGGCAGATCATCAGATGAGACTCTAATGAATTTCCAGCTCAGCTCGTTCCTCTCTTGCGTTGGTCTACGGAACAATGTAAAGTTTAAGGAACGATGTTCCACCTGAATTCCACATCTCCTAAGTTCCTTGACCATCGTCCAGTTCCTTGATCATCGTCATTGACAATCACCAAATAACATATGCATCGAATCCCTCTACTGGAGTCTCACCTCTGGAAGAATTCTTACCCTGACTCTTCCGATTCTCGACCTAAACGACAACCACCCTAACATTCTGCTTCGCCCCTTCTGACTCGTGCCTTTATCGGGCGATCCTTTTGAGCCACCCTCTGATTCAACGCGGTGCTCGTGAATAAGCTGGTGCCCTACACTTGGTTTTTGAGTGGCGCTTTTCAGGCTTTGAGTTTACGATTACAATTACGCCTTGTCTCGACTCCTTGTGTTGTTCCACTGGTTGTTGCACTGTTGCCTTCGCAAGTCAACCGTAACAACGGTGGCAACAGACAACGCGGTCACGTCTTTTGTCCTCGAAACAAAGAAATCATTCACCTGGAACGCAGCTGATCCTCGGTTTCCAATCTGAAATTTTTGCTGGTGAATAAGAATTCATTTCCAGATAAAATCCATCAAAGACAAAGGAACAATTCCACGCTGGCATCTAAGACAATCGTCCGCCGAATTCTGCGACCGAATACCAACATGGCGGATTAAACAAACATCTCCCGCCTTTAGCCACGCCTCTTTTGATTGACACCGTAGTCGACCAATCGACGCAGAGGTTTCGACCGAGCCGCAGCTGCAGCAGAAAGGGAGTCTGCAGAACGGAGAGTGTCGGTTAGATGCCCCTCGGTTAAAGCGCCATGACTGTGAATAAGTGGAGGTTTTGGATGGAGAGGTCCAGTGACGATCATAAACAATAAAGACACACATAGCAGCGGCAGCAGCAGCAGCAGCAGCAGCAGCCTCTCTGCTGGTGACATGTGTAACAGCGATACCGTATTTGATTTCCAGGTGTCACTTGCTGTGGCTGGTTCTATGGTTTGAACAGCTGTTAATTCATCAACTTAAGAAAAAATTAATCAAAGTAGGCCTAAACAGTTTCAAAGGTTGTTCTTCAGATAAACAGTGGAAACGAAGCAAGTCCTTTCGTCATCCAAATACCATAAAATTCAATTTGTAATAGATCCAACTTATTCGTATTTTCCGGCAATAATCTAAAGTAATTTGTAATTTATAATTCAATTGCATAAAGATTAAAGACATGGACGGGCTTGTAAATGGGAGAAATGCTAAGAATGACGGAAGACAGGAATCGTTGGAGGAACATCGTGCATGATGCGGCCGAACCTCGTACCGAGGATGGCTAGGAACAGGAACAGGAATTCAATTGCACTTGATTGCATACCCTCTCCCACCATTTACCAGTACCTTCTTAGTCAGCTGGATGACCTATCGACGTCTGCAACGGCAGGAATCAACTCTGTAGACGACTTGGTCTGCTGATGTTTAATTAAAATTTCATTGCAGCCTTCTTTCCCTTCACATCCAAGACCTCTCCCAGCGGATTATCGCATTGTCATCTGGATCTATATTTATCTTATTGTTCAGCACAAACGACAAATCAAAAGCAAATCTGAGTGCGTTGTTTGCCTATCAGAAAGAATTACTATGTCTGTGACAGTTAGTCAGAAATTCAGTCCCTAGTACACAGAACTTTCTAGCAAACTAGGGCCTATTATACAATGTCATGTGGTCGGTAGGTCAATCTATTGAAAATAAACGAGTAGCGGCAAGGTTCACATATCACAAGCGGGGCGCGGACATTTCCCCCCTGGACAAACCCCCCGGACAAAACCCCCCGGACAATAACCCCCTGGACAATTCCCCCTGATTTAGCCTATAGGACATTAACCCCCCGGACAATTCTCCCCCCCTTTGCTTCCATTTAGGCAAAAATGCGTTTAATCCAACTTCTATTTAAATAACAATTATTTTGATCCATCCAGCTCCAATTTAAGCAAGAATATTTTCATCAATCCAGATTCCATTTAGGCAAGAATATTTTCATCAATCCAGCTCCAATCTAAGCAAGAATATTTTCATCAATCCAGCTCCAATTTAAGCAAGAATATTTTCATCAATCCAGCTCCAATTTAGGCAAGAATATTTTCATCAATCCAGCTTCCATTTAGGCAAGAATATTTTCATCCATCCAGCTCCAATTTAAGCAAGAACATTTTCATCAATCCAGCTTCCATTTAAGTAAAAATTATTTTGTATCAATCCGGCTTCTATTTAGCAAGATATCTTTTCATCAATCCAACTTAGGACACTTAGGACCACCGTTTTATAGTAATACCACTTACACGCAATATGTTCGACAGGGGGGGGGAAGTTGTCCTACCCTGGGGGGGAATTGTCCGGCGGGGAGGTTTTGTCCGGGGGGTTTGTCCGGGGGGGTTTTGTCCAGGGGGGAAATGTCCTACACTCATCACAGGCATGATATATTTTATTCATAGGGGCCTATAATCATGAATTGTAGGCATTGAAACAGTTAATGTATTACAGAAACTATTAGCCTAATCTCAGCACTAAATTTTTTTACATGATTGTGCATGTTACGTCTTGGCACACGGCGCGTCATTTACCCTTGGACGGCGTTGCAGCGAAGAGAAAGAGGCTAAGGTGGGTGTCGTTTAGGTCGAGAATTGGAAGGTGGAGGATCAGATGAGTAATTTGTGGAAAGAGTTCTTGAAGAGATTAGATTTTGGCTTCATGTGGAAAGTCCGAGGGGGAGATGATTGAAGAAGGAGCCACAGAAGGAAGGAGAGGCCGGGTTATTGGGAATGTGGGTTCTGGAACCGAAGGAGTGAGGAAATTCAGGAGGCACATCAATCCATCATCATCATCATCGTCGTCGTCGTCGTCATCATCATCATCATCATCATCATCATCATCATCATCATCATCGTAACCACCACCACCACCACCACCACCACCACCACCACCACCACCACCACCACCACCACCACCACCACCACCACCACCACCACCACCACCACCACCACCACCACCACCACCATAATTATAATAATAATAATTATAATAATAAAAATAATAAATAATATTAATAACACTAATAATAATAATAATTGTTTAATTAAATATTTCATTAGTAAATTGATAAATAGATGCATTATTATAAATCTACAACGTAGGCCCTACACGGTGAACGGAAAAAACTGAATCTCTCCTATTCCTGCGGTGATTAATTGTGTAATAATTTTTACATTTTAATAAAATATGGAGAAACTTCAGTTTTAAAAAGGATGTGAATCAGATTACTATCTTTTGTTAGTTATGATGTTTGTTAAAAAAATTTCCTCCATCGGTCTCAACACAAGCACAAACGCCTCTGAGTAGTTTCCTTGAAGAAGCGCTATATAAATACTTGAATAAATGAATTGTATTGTATTGTATAGAAACATTTATAAAGCGCCTCTACTAGGGTGAACCGTTCAGAGGCGCTCCCAGTGCGCAAGGCCACGAGAGAAGAAGTAGCTTGCCGAGGGATTACCAGTCAGAAGTTGAGATCGAGTATATATGGAGACAGCGTATTCCAAAGAGAGGGGCCAATTGATGTAAAGGAGCGGGACTGAGCCATAGCCGTTCTAGTAGGAGGTACTATAGAAGATCAAATCTGTTTAAAAAGTGGAGTGGACGATGCGAGGAGGCTGAAACTGGCCTGTGACCCCGTTGTGCTTTGGAGACCAAGATGAGGATTTTGAACTTAATGCGCGCAGTTAGAGGAAGCCAATGGAGCTGCTCAAACATGAAAGTAGAGATATGAGAGTAGCGTGGAAGGCGTGCAATTAATCTGGCGGCAGCGTTAAGGACCGACTGTAAAGGTGAAAGTCGAACCTTGGGCAGACCAATTAGAAGAGAATTACAGTAGTCAATTCTGGAGCAAATGAAAGCGTGGACCAAAGTGGCAAAAACAGAAGACGAAACAGAACGCCGAACTGCCCTTAGACGCCTTAGGCCTACATGAAAATATGAAGAGCGTGTAAGATTATAGATATATCATATAGGGTCTTTAAATGAAAGGGAACTATCTAATACAACACCCAGTCGACAAGCCGAAGTAAGCTTAAGCTTACGTCTGCTTACCATAATATGACATGCTTCGCGCTAAGAGTGCAGATCACGAAAAGTCGAGGAAGAAGTGTAGTGAGGAAATAATAATTCTGAGAGGAGAACAAAATCAATATTTCAAATACTGCTGAGGTGTGCCAAACCAAAATAATAAACTGTGTTTGGGAAATTGGGAGGTATTAAGAGAGAGACGATTTGATGACATCCAGGAGTGTATGGAATGTGAGAGACTGAATGCGTTCAACTAAGAGTAGCTGGGATGAAGGAAACCCATGGACATATGCT
This sequence comes from Lumbricus terrestris, assembly GCA_949752735.1. NCBI lineage: Eukaryota > Metazoa > Annelida > Clitellata > Crassiclitellata > Lumbricidae > Lumbricus > Lumbricus terrestris. The sequence continues at coordinate 76,671,064 of OX457038.1, read as the reverse complement.
TGTACATCATCTGCAAAGAGATGACTGGTTGTTCCAGAGAGTGGGAAAAGAGAGGGGATGTCAGCCGTATGTAGAATAAAGATCAGGGGACCCAAGACAGAGCCTTGAGGGTCTCCCAGCTTAACATGGATCCATTTTGGTTCTGGAATCACCCGAGATAACCAGTGGCGGTTCTAGACTTTTTAGACTGGGGGGGGGGGGCTAAAAATTGCATTAGCCCCTCCCGTCCCATAGATGTATATGTTTACGCAGTTGAGTGTGTTGGCCCCCCTTGCCCGTTTCAGCAATATATTCACACACAAAATTGATATTAGGCTATCTGACTGACATTCCATAGGCCTAAGTAGAATGATTTCTAAAGTAATTTTTTTTTAATGAATGAAAAGTATGAACGAATGAATAAATAAGTTTTTCATTGCACAAAACTTATGTCCATGAGTTACAGTTACAATGATGAATCAAGAACAGTGCAGCAGGTTCTGAGAAAGACTCGTACCTCAATTCTATCTGTGAGGATTTACAATTAACACATCGAAGAAAAATGTATCATGTTCAACTTTTGTCAAAAACACTATTTGTGGCTTTTCTAAAAGACAGTACAAAAGGCTTAAGAGGACAGTTTTTGTATGCCCTTCCAAAGGGTATCTAAGGAATGTTATATCATCAACTTATAGGTCATCTTCTGAAGAATCCACAGAGCACAAATGTTGCATGTTCAGCTTGTCTGTTGCATTGCATGCACTTGATTTATTATTGTAACTGTAACACTTGTTTTGAGCAAATAACTCATGTCTAAATAATTTTACAAACAAAATAGCTTCAATTTATCTATTTGCAGGTTTGCAGAACACTTTTTCACATGTCAGGTTGCGAAAAAGAACAGAAGAACAGTAGTCTTTCTTGAAAATGATCTTTTGAATGTGACACCTCCATGTATGAGCTTACATGTAGTAAAGATTTTCTGGAGTACCAGTGTTCTTTTTTAGGCTTCCTTCCATAACAAAACTTGGTTTATATCATCCCATCCCACGTAGATTCATTGCCATTTTACATACCTGCTGTAGGATCATCATTGCCGTCGAAAACTTCATCGTTGAACTCATCAGCTTTTCTCTTTTCAATTCTCACAATGAATTTAGCCATTTATAATGATGTACACATGTGAGTGCTCCAAGCTGGTTCTAGTCACCTAGTAGGCCTACACACTGTCCAGCTTGCACATGTGCACATATATACAGTATACTGTATACTATAATAGTACACATGGAATCTTATCTGGCCTGGCTTTGTCTGACCATCTGTGCTGCTGATGCTGGGGCCTGTGGCCGCCTCGCTGTCATCGTGAGCTAAGGATGAGGCTGTTGTCACTACAGCATACAGGGTCATTAAGAGCTTGCGTATGACTTAATCTCAGCCGCTGAAGCCGTTATTAGTTCTTCACTTTCGCTTGAACATCCCATGGGTCCTCTGTAGTCGAAGGGCAGCTATATTAGTATAGATAGACATGTGCTCGTGTCTGAGCACTCTCATTGAAGCAACAGTGCAGGGGTATGTGAAAGGTGATAATTATTGCTGTGTTACATTACCAAAGCTTCACCGAGCAGCATCTAAGAATTAGTGAATAAGAAGACCTTGGTACCAACTGCCAACAGATATTGTAGGCACTTTATAGCTGATTAAGTGTTAAACTGGGGGGGCTAACATTTGTATAGGGGGGGCTAGAAAAATCTAGGGGGGGCTAACTTTTCAGCTGGGGGGGCTGCAGCCCCCCCAGCCCCCCCCCGGTAGAACCGCCACTGGAGATAACCAGTTAACTAGCGTCACGTGAGGGTACAGGCTACACATCGCGCTTGCGGAATTCAAAATCATTTTCCGTCTTTTAATCGTCTTCTTTGAAACGACAGTCTTGGTTTTCTGCATGGAACTCTTCATAAACCCGGTGAGTTCGTTCCTTTTCTTCAAATCTTTCTAAACTCTGTAAATTCTAAAATATAACCTTTTCCTAATCCCTTTGTTTCAAATCTTTTCAAACCTCGCTGCCATTACTCTGACCAACCAATCATCTTCATTCTACGCTCCAATGCATTCATTAACGCTCCTACTTCTCCTTCTTCTCATCTGCGCCCGCTGCCTCACAGCCAATGATTCCTACTCCCCTCACCCACGGCAAGCCTGCCAAACAGCAACGGTTGAATATCGCCACCTCTCAGTCATTCCGCTCTCATATTTCCTCACTCCGCCTCGCTTCAACTATAGACCTCAACACCTATTTCCATCTTTCCTTCTTCTCTTATGCGGTGACATCTCTGCTAATCCTGGGCCATCATCTGCATCTCACTCCAGCTCAAATATCTCACACAAACAGTCCTCTCGCAATGCAACCAGACTCTCAAGCAAGAACTTTTTACTCTACTCTCTCAACATCCGGTCCCTACTAAACGAAAACAACTCTATTTCCCTCATCGACCTCGCTTCCGGCTCCCGTCCACCGAATCTCATTGCTCTCCAAGAAACCTGGCTATCCAATACCTCTTCAACCGCCCATTTAGCCGATTGCGTACCAACTGGCTACTCTCTTCAAAGCTTCCCTCGAATAACCGCCTCCTCTAAATCCTCAAAAATATCTGGCGGCGACACTGCCTTCCTGGTTCGTGAGCGGCTGTCGTCCTAAATTCTTCTCGCCACACATTCAGTTCTTTCGAATGCTCGTCCACAACACTTCGACTTTCCTCAGACCTACTCACAGTTTTCAACATCTATCGTCCTCCTACCTCGTCTAAGTACTCCTCTAAAAACTCAGTCTTTCTTGAGGAATTTAGCTCTCTCCTCTCACTTGCTGCTACTACTCCCAACGAATTCTTACTCACTGGCGATTTCAACGTCCATGTTGACGATCCATCTAACTCTCATGCAACTGACTTTCTGAACCTCCTCTCATCAGTCAATCTCGTCCAACATGTCAACTTCCCGACCCACATCAAGAATCACACCCTCGACCTTGTCATAACTGCCAACACCTCCCTTTTATCTCCCAAGCTATCACACTCCATTCTCAACATAACTGACCATTACCTTATCATTGCTGACCTTGAAATCAAGCCCTTTGCTCGGCTCCCTCCTTCCACTCACTCTTTCCGTCGCGCAGGGTCCATTGACTCTCAGGCCTTCATGAAAGATATTCTAAGCTCTCAACTTGCACTTAATCCTCCTTCTTCCCTTGATGACCTTCTTTCTTGCTACAATTCGACTCTTTCCAACCTCCTTGACAGTCACGCACCACTCATCACCAAACCCAGCTCACATGCCATTAACCCTTGGTTCACCTCCTACCTCCAAGCTTTTAAAACCTTCCGTAGGCGACTTCAGCATATCTACAAGGGCGCCACTGACTCTCTATCCAGAGAAAAAGCCCTTTCCAACCTCAAATCAGCCACATACAGATATCACAAACTCATTGCTGCTACCAAAAAGAAATATTTCTCCACACTTATTCACTCCAGCTCCTCCAACCCTCGACATCTCTGGAGAGCTGTAAACTCTCTTCTTCATCGCAAATCGTCCTCCCCACTGCCAAGCTCCATTCCATCCCCCTCTATGGCCGATACATTCTGTTCATTCTTCTCGGACAAAATCTCATCCCTCCGCTTCACATTGCAGTCCCTTCTTGATTCACAATCCTCCAACACTGATCCACCTCCATTTCCAAATCCTGCTCCTCCTGTCTCTCAGTCATCCCTTCCTATACTCCATCCTGCCTCTGAAGCTGAAGTGTCACTCCTATTAAATTCTCTTCCTAACAAACAGTGTGAATTAGATCCCATCCCAACTGCTCTTCTAAAAGACTGCGCCTCCGTCCTCATTCCTATAATCACTAAAATTATCAATCTTTCACTCTCCACTGGCAACTTTCCAATGGTCTTTAAGCAATCTCTCGTCACTCCTCTTCTGAAAAAGGCGAATCTTGACAAGGAAAACCTATCAAATTATCGACCCATCTCCAACCTTTCTTTTCTATCGAAATTAACTGAACGAATTGTCCTTGCCCGCCTAAACGATTACCTCTCTTCTAACTCACTCCTCAATCCCCACCAATCTGGCTTTACTAAACACCACTCCACAGAAACTCTACTCGTCTCTCTCTACAATAAACTGGTCTCGGCAGTCAGTCATCAGCAAGTCTCCTGCCTCTGTCTCCTTGACATCTCCGCTGCATTCGACACCATCGATCACAGTCTCCTTCTTAATCGACTCTCTTCTTCCTTTGGCGTCTCTGGCACTGCTCTACTCTGGTTCGAGTCATACTTGTCTTCCAGATCTTTCTCTGTTAAAGCCTCCAGTCACTGTTCGAAACCTCTTCCACTATCTTGCGGCGTTCCTCAAGGCTCCGTCCTGGGTCCACTCCTCTTCATTCTCTACACCACTCCTTTAAGTCATCTCATAAAATCCTCGTCTGTTGACCACCATCTCTATGCAGACGACACCCAACTCTTTATATCTTTCTCCCCAGGCTCTTTCTCCACCTCCATTGCTGAACTTCTCAATGTGGTCAATCTGATCTCTCAATGGATGTCGTCCAACCTCCTCTGCCTCAACCCCTCCAAAACAGAGTTCATTATTCTAGGCCTTCCTGACCAAATCAAGAAAATCCCTGACCCTTCAATACACATATCGACTAACTCTTCATCTCTTACCTTCACCTCTGATGTTCCGGTCCGCAATCTTGGTGTAATGTTTGATTCACACCTCTCCTTCTCTAACCACATCTCTAATCTATCGCGTTCCTGCTTCATGCACATCCGGGACCTCCGACGCATCCGACCCATGCTTGATTTCAAAACTGCCTCCACCATTGCTACGTCCATCGTCCACTCAAAGCTTGACTATTGCAATTCCCTGTTCTTAAACCTTGATTCCACACAACTTAAGCGCCTCCAACTCATACAAAATTCTCTTGCTAGAGCCGTCACCAGAACACCCAGACATCATCACATCACCCCCATCCTCAAGTCTCTTCACTGGTTGAAAATCCCAGAGCGAATTCACTTAAAAGTTCTCTCCTTAACATACAACTCCTTACAATGCTCCCAGCCCAGATATCTTCGCGAACTGTTCACCATCCAGCCTACCCGTTCTACCCGATCATCCGCCTGCCTTACACTCTCTCGACCGCCGGTCACAAGTCATCTCAAGTTCTCCAACCGAGCCATATCCAACTCAGCACCACGCCTTTGGAATGATCTGCCTGCTGAGTTCCGATCCTTTTCAGTTCCTCCTCCGTCATTACTAATCACACACCATCACCTTCCTCAGGCTCCTCTATCCATCACACCTCGGGCCTTTCACTCGAAACTAAAGACACTCCTTTTCAAGAACTCTTATCCTGTTTCATCTGATCCCCCATCCTCAAATTCCCGGCTCAGACGACACCCACCTTAGTAGCTGTTCCACCCCTCTGATCCTACGGTACCTCGACCCGGACCACCATGGACTACTCTTACGGACAACCCTTTTGACTCAACACATTTGATCCTGATCTATGGTAACTCGACCCGGACCACCACGGACTACTCTCACGGACAACCCTTCTAACGCAACGCAGCGCTCGTGAATAAGCCGGTGCCCCGCGCTTGGCTTTCCAGTGGCGCTTTAGAAATTAGGAGATTACGATTAACCATATATGATCGAAACCATGTAATCCATGCATAAGAAGTCTCAAGACGCTGGAGAAGAATACTATGGTCGACCATAAGGTCCATATCAAAAGCTGCAGAAACATCGTAAAGAGCCAGAAGGGAGAGAGGGAGAATGAATACTATAGCCTACTATACTATTTTCGGATTTATAAAGCGCCTCTCACAGTACAACCTAATCAGAGGCGCTCCCAGTGTGAAGATGCCAGATTTGCGCTGCCAGATTTGTCTATGGCTGCCAGATTTGTCTTGTATTTGATTTTTATGTGTCATGTTTTTGTTTTATATAGCCTATTCTTGTAAACCAGAGTGCGTTTTGCAGCTGGTACTTTAAAGATATACTTACTTGTTATTACTAAGCTTTATTATTACTTCTGTGTATAATTTTACATCTCTGACCTGTAACTTGGTGCGGTATGTCACCCTGATTGTCTTTTGAAATTAAAACGAATATACTAAGATACCCTTGGAAAAAGAAAAGTTTTAAGAAAACGCGCAGAAAAAGCAGTGCTTCCAGATAAGATCTGACTACGAATTACAGTAGGGAGGCCATTCCAAAGCAAAGGGCTGACAGAAGCAAAGGCACGATGCTGGGCTGTAGCAGTCCGAGACCGTGGTACAAGAAGGTCATGACGGTCTAGAGCAGTGGTTCTCAAACTTCCGCAGGCCACGGACCGGCAATAATTTTGTTGGAAGCTCGCGGACCACTAACTTTAATGGCATGCACAAGCAAAAACGAACTATATTATAAAAAAGACTATTACAGGGTTATTCGCAATTAGGGATTTGCTGCATTAGCCTAATTAGAACTTATTCCTAATAGCATTTCAGTTATTTCTCGATTTAATTGTCATTTAATTGCATTTTTAAAATTTAACTCAAGGTTTTAAATAAGAGGATCTGCAAAAATATATAATGGCACATAATTAATAAGATTTTGCGCTAATGATGGAGACATCTGCTCTATATAAACACAGAAATCAGAATATCATCGTATTTTAAATATAGTGGATCATATTTTCGTGTGAATGGTCGTTTCCTTTTTAGCTTGGATGTTCGCATAGGAAATCAGTTCAGAATTATTATTTTATGCACTCAGAGTGTCTGAGCGGCCAGGCTCTAGCAATGTTCCTTCATTTAATTTTTTTTAAAATTCCAGACAGGCTTGCTTACATTTTCCAAATTTTTTAAATCACCCAAACACATTTCTTTATAATATAAACTTTATAATAAAATCAAAATAAATATTATTTATAATTTTGAATCATGTTATAAAATTAAAAGACCTACATTCAGTAAGAATAAACTTAGCCTAATCAGTGTTTACTTGACTATCGCACTCCAAAAAATCAACAGAAATAAAACGAAATTGACTGCAGTAATAGATGCAGAAAAATTAATCAATTTTTTCAAAATACAAATTGTTTAAAATGCCAGCTGGCAAGTTAAAATAAGGCACTGGTAATGTATTTGTAAAATTCGAGGAAGAAGTTGGAATAAATTTTGAATAGCAATTCAAATAATTTCAGATTTTGAAACATATATAAATTTATATAAAAATTATATAATTTATTTTCGCTCTCAGATCTCTTCACGGACCGGTGATCAGGTCTTCGCGGACCGGCGCCGGTCCGCGGACCACCACTTTGAGAACCACTGGTCTAGAGGGCGTCCAGTGGCAGCTGAGACAGGCCGCCTAATAAGATCACAGAGGTAGCGAGGAGCTGTACCCAAGAACATCTTATAGGTAAGAAAGATAATTTTATATTGAATCTGCGCAGTTAAGTGAAGCCAATGAAGGTGTTCAGTCATAAAAGTTGAAATGTGAGAGAAACGAGGGAGGTGGGCAATCAATCGAGCAGATGCATTGAGCACTGATTGGAGTGGTGCGAGGCGAAGTTTTGGTAGGCCAATGAGTAATGAATTGCAGTAGTCAATACGAGAACATTTGAAGACATGGACCATAGAAGAAAAAATCGACAAGGATACAGATCGTCGAATGGCACGTAAACGTCGCAGATGATAGAAGCAGAACAGAGAAAGATTAGAGATATGTGCGGAGAAGGAGAGAGTATACTGTCTAAAGTAACACCCAGGTTACGAACATTTGTGACGAAAGTAAATTGAGGAAACCGTTCAGCAAGTGGGCTAAACTTCAAAGCAAGGCCGTAGCTAGGGGGGTGTTTTGGGTGTTTGAACACCCCCCGAAATGAAAAATGTGAAAAATAATAGAATGCATTTACGAGCACATGATGTAAAACCATGAAATAAAACCACGAAAACACCCCCCGAAATGGAAAAATGCAAAAAACACCCCCCGAAATCAAATCCTGGCAACGGCCTTGGGCTAAAGCGTAATCAATTTTATTTAGTTGTTGACGAGTGCCCATCCAGATAAATTGAGTCTTGGAAGAGTTGAACGAGAGACGATTTGAGGACATCCAACAATTGAGATCAGCAGAAAGAGATTCAATAGACTGACAAAGAGCAAGTTGTTGAGGAGACACGCCCGTCCCGAAGCAGATCTCTGCCTTTGGTTTTCTAATCTAACTTCCGACCTCTCTGATGGCTCTTAATATCTCTAATATATTTCTCAAAGTTTGTCCTTCCATATGTTTGTTTATTTGTATGTCCGGATTTGTACTCTTCGCCCCAAAATAAGCTCGGAAATGACAGAGCGTCGGTTTAAAAAAAATATCCAATTGATTCTTACCCAAACTTTAAGGTCATATTGACTATTTTCAGCTTTTAATTCATTTTAGAAATCGATTTATTAGCGTTTTAAGACAGATTTCATCTATAATCGCTCACGTTACGATTTAGCTAAGAGTATACAGTCGGCATGACGTCATACTTGCCCAGTAATAATTTCCGCAGCGCCCCGCAAGAGCGGGTCACGTTTGGATTTTTGGGTAAACGGGGTGGGGTGGAGGGTTGGCGAAAACCATAAATTTAGCGGTCAACGATGGGCACCACAGTGGAGTAGTCTTTAAAACCCTAAATTTCACTTTAGAAATCGAGTTATTGGCGTTTTAAGACAGATTTCATCAATAGCATTTTAACACAGATTTCATCATTAATCAGTAAAGAGTCTACAGTCGGCACGACGTCATACTTGCCCAGTAATAATTTCCGCAGCGCCCCGCAAGGGCGGATCACGTTTGGCTTTTTGGGAAAGCGGGGTTGGGTGGAGGGTTGGCGAAAACCCGAAATTTAGCGGTCAACGATGGTGGAGTAGTGTTAAAAACCACAAATTTCCCGGGCGACGCCGGGTAAAACATCTAGCTCTAGCTCTTAATATCTTAACATCTGGCTCTTAATATAATTATTATATAGGCCTAAATGGCGATCATTTCTAGACCGATCACTTAATTTATTCTTAAGTATCCATGGCTTTCGCTAGGTGACGCCAGTTCTTCACTTCTTCAGTTTTCGGCAGATGGCGAACGTTAACTAAATTGGTGATCAACTTCTGCCACCTAACGATTAAACAGAAAACTTTCAAAGTAAAGATTGTTCTCAAAATATGGAATATTATCAGATAGCCTACTATTATCAATAATTACTGATAGCAATTATTTATTTATATTCGTTTAATTGGCAACAAAACTGATAGACACACCGCGTACACAAATATCAGGTACACAAATTAGTTCAACAAATCAAACACAATTATAGGCTACCTAAAATTGTTTATGTCCATAACAATTGAATCCATCTTATAGGATGAGTGTAGAAAATTAAGAATAGTATGATTATTTTAACGAGTGAATCACACTGAATATAATTATAGCCAATAATAATAATAAGTTTCTTTATAATTGTCAATTCGGTTGACTCAACCGGTTACAGCGTACGTTCTGTAATTGAAGCAATTCACAAGAACACAGTCATCAGAAATCACAAATCTTAATTACTAACGGAACAGACAGCCTGCAATACAAGGCGCTGATAGCAGCCTACTGTAAAAGCACGTCTACTTTCGGAAATCGAATTCGAGTCCGGTTACCTCCATGCTAAATAATCATTAATCTCTTTATGTACCCATGTGCGTGTGTCACCTGGTTTTGTCATTAAACGCAAGGCGTTATCCATATTTTATCGCAAGAAGCAGTGTATGCGCTATAAAAATTTGGTCTTTCGGAGTCACGTGATCGATCTAACAAACGTCGTGACGTCAGACATTTACCCAGAATTCCAATCGACGGTTGTTGAGTTTTGTTGGAAGCGGATGTGCGAAGGAAAGCGATTCGTTGATCGGAGAATAATTAAATCTCTTTTCTTCCGTCGGATGGACTTTCTTATTCCCATCCATCTGGATCGCCTTTCCGTCGTCTCTACTCCGGTGGACGTTGGGTGTTTCGTCTGTCGAGGGACGAAACGGATTCTTCTACCTCAAGGACAAGGACAGCGCGGCCGACGGCCTTCGGGTCACTGTCAGGCGCCACCGTCCTTTATCTAGCGCTATTCTGTCGATTGTGAAACATTGGCCGCTGTGGCTTGAACGTTGTGTCCGTTGTAGAATATTTCTTTAGGAATCCCGTTAATTTTAGTCTGGGAATTAGACTACTGTAGGCATGCTGTATGGAGATTCAGACGGGTTTTACGAGTTTTTGGAGAATTGTCTGTCGTTTAGATTCAAAGCGTGAATAGAACCCGTCACAGCGACTGGTAGACTTTGGTTTTCTTTCTTGTGCTGGAGGCAGGGCTTGACGATCGTCTGAGACCAGCTGAAAATAATGGCAACACAAATACCACCGGATAAGGTAATATGTTCTCTCCATTCTAATTGAGACGATTGCTTCTTAAGATGCTATGGAAAAGGATGAAGTATAGAATGATGAGAACATTGAAACTAACCAAATGCCCAGTTGAATCGTTGTGTTACCAATTTTTTAGCAACAAAAGCAGTTGTTTCTAACATTTGACCTCACCGGTTCTTAGCTTTGATAAGTAGCGACTTGTCTATCTGAACCTCCTTGCAATCCACAGCCATTGAGCTGAATTGAACTCTGAAGCAATTTCCAGTTCCTCCAACTGTCACGCCATTTGTCATTTCAATCGACCAATCACAGCACACTTGCACCATTTTCTTCCGGTCAATTACAGCACATGGTCATCAAAGTACGTTGCATATTATTGGAAGCCTATGCTCGTCAATACTAAATTTGGACATGATGATTACTAAATTGTAACACTAAGAAAACGTTACATTAGCACTGATTATTTTTTGCCGCTACCAATTATACCAAAGACGGTTTTAACAATCGACCCAATTATGAGAAGACAGTCAAGTGATTGATGCAGGTCTGTGTGAAGGATTAGTTTTTTTAAGTGCTGTAAATTATATTCAGTGTGCTTGCGCACCAAATGACACAGGGAAAGAAGGAAGCGATGGTTTGGTGTTGGACAGTCCGGACAAATCGATTGTAGATGGAGGAGACTTTGTTGAAAGTGATTTAGTGTCTATACAGCTGTGTCTGACTGTTTGTGCAATGTCGTCATCAATAATTACTGTTTTTAGAAATGTGTAGTTTGCTTACAGATTGGAGTGCTTGACCAATCTTTGAATTTAGCCTTTTTCAACTGTAGAGTGAAGATTAGGCCAAAAAAAAATAATGCTGTGTTTCCGGTAACAGAGCTAAAAAAAATTGGGTAGGTAGGTCGGAAAATATTTTTATTTTGGAAAAATATTTTTATACAGTGACTGTCCGAAAAATTATACCCACTACTCTTTTTTGCATAAAGGTACACGCTGCAACAAAGTACGTGTTCTAAGCAAGTATAAACTGCCTATTTCCTGACTGTCTGCACCTAAAACTGCCCTAGAAAACAATTCTATTAATTTTATTTTGACATCTTTTCTGGTAAGATAAAGTGGGAAGGGAAGGGGAAGATGAGTGCAAACAGAACATCACTGCTAGGGGTCGTTCCAGATTGGCCGAGCCAGTGACTATAGTTACACCTAGAGGTTGCTAGATTTATTTTCCCTAATCACCGTTAGAGGTGGCTCAAGTGAGAATGATAAGGCTAGAGGTTTCTCAAGATTGGCAGCCAGGAAGTAGTTAGTCAGGAGTGAAACTCTAATGCAGTGTCCACGCTGTAGTCGGTAGCGCTTCTGAGTAGATAGCTTGAAGAGGCGCTACAGAAATCGAGAGATCAATAAAATAAAATGAAACATTCTATTCATTTGAAAAATGTTCTTTTTGGCCATGCTAGAGTCGGGAGCCCCTCTGAGAAGTTAACTTGAAAAGGTGCTATATAAATTCTTGAATGAATGAATGTTAAATTCTTCACCACAGGGTGCTCGAAATAAAAGGGAACTGCTCAGTGAGCGGAAGAGAGCAGAGTTAGAAGAACAGAGCACCCTGAGCACAAAAAGGCACAGTAAACACAAGAGCACAGTGAGCAAAAGAGAGCAGAAAGAGGCAGAGAGCAAAGGAATGCATAGTGATCACAAGAGAGCCTGGTCAGCTAGAATAAAGTGAGCAAAAATGGACTGTCTTAGGACGGAAAAACAGCAAGTTAAACTATAAACTTGCAGCAGGCTGTGTATAGCCATCATGTGCTACAGGCTAGATGGCCCTGTACTCAATGCCTGCAAAGAGCTACCGTGAGAAAACCCTCCTTTCAGATCTATTACTCCCCCCCCCCCACCCACCCCACAACCGCCTGCTTTGTCAAACTGACCGTGGGAAACTATTGATTGCTCTAATTAACAGATCATTATATACCTTGAAAGACTGCTTACGATCGTCGCCTGGCTTAGTGAAGGCTATAATTATGATGTTCCAATTGTACATCTCATATACGGGAGGCAATGTCAGTGTAAATAAAAAATTTCCACAAAATTTTCCGAGTTGCGGCAATAAAAGTGAGTCGGTCGGGTTACTGGAAACACAACATTAGTTTTTTGGCCTAAGATCCAACTCTATACGGAAGGCAATGTCACCGTATTATGTCAATACAAATTTAAAAAAAAAAATTTTTTTACAAAAATATTTTTTTTAATAAATTTTTTTTTTTAAATAAAAATATTTTACAAAATTATTTGAGTCGCGGCAATAAAAGAGGGTCGGTCGGGTTACCGGAAACACAACATTATTTTTTTTTGGCCTTACCAATGGTTTGCTCGACACCTTTGTCATTTGTTGTGAGCTTCTGCCATAAAAACCGATAAAATCTGGAATAATGAGGAGTTTTGATGAAGTTACATTCTTTAAAATTATGGCCCTTAATTGTATTTTCTACCATGCATGTTGTTGCCATGTAAACTGCCTTTCCATTTAAATGTTTTGCCCTGTAATTTTTGTATTAGTTAGTTAGTGCTTTCGGCTCGTAGAGCCCTAGCGACCATCATGACAAGCGACTTTCGCCTCTCGCCATGATGGTTTTCTTGGCAGGATACAGAGGTGGTTTGCCATTGCCTTACTCTGAGACAATTATGGGTGAGCAACTTGTCCAAGGTCGCTACGAAGCGGCTTGAGGTAGGTTCGAGAACATACCGCCTAACCACCTCGTCCCATACCCTGCAGGAGCAGGGGGTTGTTTTAGGCTAACCCATAGCCGGATGCAGATTCACGTCATGCCCAGGACCTGCCGGCTGCAGTTTAACGTCATACCCAGGACGCAATTTTTGTATTACATGGTATATTTAAGCACATAGGATTCACGTTGAAATCAGTCTTTGAAGGGAATTAATTCTTTCAATAGATGTTGTCATTCAGTTTAATTACATTGCTGTTGATATACGTTTATATGACTTTACATGTCTTCGTTGTCCTGATGAGCACTGTGTTGCAGCGTAATTTGTCTGACGGTGGATTACATTTCTTTGTGTGTTTTGAATGTGAAGGTGAACTTGAAGCTGATTCTTGTGTCGGGTAAAACGAAAGAATTCCGGTTTAATCCGACTGATTCCGTGTCGATTATTACACAGCATGTCTACGACAACTGGCCACAAGGTTCAATGGTTACACTTTGTGGATTTCACCCATTGACAACAGCACATCAAACACATATCAGTCACATCTACTGACAACAGCACATCAACCACATATCAGTCACATCTACTGACAACAGCACATCAGCCACATATCAGTCACATCTACTGACAACAGCACATCAACCACATATCAGTCACATCAACCACATATCAGTCACATCAACTGACAACAGCACATCAACCACATATCAGTCACATCTACTGACAACAGCACATCAACCACATATCAGTCACATCTACTGACAACAGCACATCAACCACATATCAGTCACATCTACTGACAACAGCACATCAACCACATATCAGTCACATCTACTGACAACAGCACATCAACCACATATCAGTCACATCAACCACATATCAGTCACATGAACTGACAACAGCACATCAACCACATATCAGTCACATCTACTGACAACAGAACATCGACCACATATCAGTCACATCAACTGACAACAGCACATCAACCACATATCAGTCACATCAACTGACAACAGCACATCAACCACATATCAGTCACATCTACTGACAACAGCACATCAACCACATATCAGTCACATCTACTGACAACAGCACATCAGCCACATATCAGCCACATCTACTGACAACAGCACATCAGCCACATATCAGTCACATCTACTGACAACAGCACATCAACCACATATATCAGTCAAATCACATGAACATATTGAGCTATTTATTCAACCAAACATCACTCATATATTGCCCAAACATCACCCACATAATTGTCACCTCAGCTTCATTTCTAATTTTCATGATACGCTTTTCTCGTCTTAGTATGTCATCCATACTATTCCATTTGTCAATCATCTTTCTGGCCAATTTGTATATTGTCACAGTTTGTCAGTCTGCTCTATTAAACATGATGATGATGATGATGGTGCTCTGCCCGAAGGCAGGTTCATTGGCTTTACGCCCCTGGGGATGAGATGAGTGAGGTGGTTTCCCGTTGCCTTCCCCACAGACAATGATGGGTAAGCAACTTGCCCAAGGTCGCTCCGCAGGAGATTGCGCCCCTGCGTCCCACACGTGCTAGCCCGAGATATCTAAATCTCTGAATGTCAACTCCCAGCCCGGGGCTTGAACCGCAGTCCGTTGCAGCCAACAGACAAATGCAGCTCACGCTTACTGGTGTAGCTAACTAGGCCAGTCTATTAAACAAAGATATATAATATCAACACTCTCACCATTTTATACTTCACTCTTTTCTATGTAGAGTGAGACTACAACGAAACAAAAACTTTATACAACCTGACAATGGTTCAGAGGTTATTGTGAAGCTTTCTGCATCGGGAAATGTCAAACTCAGACTAGAAAAAGTATGGTTTGAATTTAGAATATACATTCTCAGTGTTAGAGTTGCTGTTTCTGGAGTCACTATCTACATCAGCGGTTCTCAACCTTTTTAGTGCGGCGACCCCTTGGCAACATTTCGAAAGCTGTGACGACCCCCAACGACAAAATTGATTAAATTACCCCCCTTTCACTGCATTATTGTTACCAATGTCATACATTTTCACCCTCATAATTCGAAAATTGTTTCTGGCAATTGTACGATTTTCCTTGCTCTTGCGATTCTGAGAGCGACCTATTCGGTAGTTGAAGCTGAAGTTTAAAAAGTTTATTCGGCTTGTGAAACTCAACAGCTGACTTACTGCTGGAACTCCCCAAACCAGGCCTCTGTCTCAAGCGTGCCCTCTTGACGTTATCAGCTGTGTTCTGAAAAATACTGATCATGCTTTCCTGCATAGTTTTTATAGGATGCTTAAAATCTGAATGGCGCTTCAGTTTATTTGTTGGGTTTCATCGATTTGACCAACAAAATGGCAGTAAAAATAAAGCATAGTTTCTTTATTTTATAACAATAGGCTACTCTGAAAATTGGTCAATAGTTCTTTTCTCAACGCTCATTTCACCTAGCTGATTAGTTTTTAGTCGATACGGCAGGTTATCAATTTCATAAACTTCATTTGTGTTCTCTATGAATGCGCCGAGCATGGGGATGGGTCTGAGGATAGGGATGTGCCTCTCCACTCTGTCGATTTTTTTAAATTTCTACACTGCAATGGTTGCATCTAGGCTTAATATTAACTAAATTTCTCATCATTTCAGTGCTGATAGTCGTGCTTATTTAATACCTCAAAATTCTCCCATCCAATTGTTTGCAATTTTTCATCTCAGCAACATTTCTTATAATTTTATTGCTGAAAGACGTGGTTTAAGAGTTCAAGAAATGTCCCTTCCCCATTGTCAAAATTCTTTTAAATTTCACACTGTAATGGGTGCATTTTAAGCTGTCAGCTTAATAAAATTGCTCAGCTTTTCAATTCTGATAGTCATGGTTCAAGACTTCAAAGTTTCGGGACCAGTTGTTTAAAAATTTGGGATTTGCACACTGCAGCTGCCGTCTTAACAAAAAAAAACTTGCGATTTCAGTGCTCAGAGACGTGGTTTAAGACTTCGACAAATATACCCTACCCATATGTTTTTAGAAGGATGGTAGGTCCTAATAGTAGAATTACATTTGAAAAAATGGCAAAATTAAATTAGCTGTCGTAATCTAATGAATGAATCATAAAAAGTTTAAGCACAAATTTATTTTAAATTGCTGTATTGTAGTAAACACCGCAACCTTACAAATTTCTAAGGGGTCCAGGCGACCCCTGGCAAATCACCAGGCGACCCCCGCGGGGGTCGCGACCCACAGGTTGAGAACCGCTGATCTACATAGAATCCTTCTGAATCATATAGATAGCGAAGAACACAGAAAGAGAAACAGATAGGGAGAATGTGCAGGAGAGTTTAGATGGCAGATAAATGGGTTTGTATTTTAATTTGATGTGGTGATTAAAAGGTGAATGTGTTGCGTTTCTAGACTGGTCCGATGAACAATATCCAACAACAAATATCCTCCGACTAATCTACCAAGGCAGATTCCTTCATGGAAGTGTTACCTTAGCAGGTGAGGAATTACATCTTCCGAAACGTATTTCGTCAAAGCAGCCTATATGGCAGCCTTTCCTTAGCAGGTAGGCTACAGCATTACTTTTTCAATGGCAAACTCTTTCATCATTGATTTTCCTGACAAGGTGAGGAATTACATAGATCTTTCAAGGCAGATTACATCACGGTCACGGTAACTTTGCCTTTTTAGGTGGGCATTACACGTTTCAATCCAATTTTTTTCGTGATAGATATGCCATAGCAGAGAATTACATCTTCCAAGGCAGAAATATGTGTTCAAGGCAGATTCCTTCTTGGTAACTGTACCTTAGCAGGTGTAGAATTGCTAGAATTGCTTCATACAAGGCAGATTTGAACTGTCACTTTAGGTTTACCTTAGCATTGGAGAAGAAGTTGCATCTTTTTTCAAAGCAGAATTCATTCGTGGTGACTTTAGCTCAACAAGCATTGTGGGTCATTGCAGAATTAATTACCTAATGCCGAAAATGACCGTTTTTTACCCACCCTGTAACACTTTGTAATGTTACTTCACCCACTTACTCAGCGTTATGTAGCCTTTGTTATTGTTACGAAAATCATTTTACTATGTGAACGCACAATTATAATTCATATTTTATAGCGAATTTAATATGGTTGCGTAAGTAGCCTGTGTCGATTAGAATTTGACAGTAGCCTAGACCTAAAATATAGGCCTGCAGAATGTTTTATTTGTATAAGCCTAACTGACAGTCATGCTTGAAATGCAATTTTTTATAGTTTTTTGTCAGGACTTGGTAGTAAACATATTATGCATGGCCGAAAAGTTTCATTGACTAAATTGCTCATTAAATTATATAATTATTAATAGTCTAATTAATCTAAATTAAGATGAACTAATTATTTGCTTAGTCTGAGCACTTTGATTATTGTTAATTCAAATATTGCTTAGTTTTTGTTGAGCATAAATTTTGAATGTTAGGCCTGAGTTAAATATGCTTTAACCCTTTAACAGCGAGTGGCAATCTATTTGCCACTACATGCGGTATACTAAACAACTAATGTACAGTACTTTGCTAGTAACCTAACCCATGTGGATTCACAAGATGTCACTACCAATTACATGGGCGGAGACTTAGGGGGGACAGAGGGACTTTCCCCTTCGATGTATGTGGTGGGGGACGACCCCGGGACGTTCTGTACATTTGTCCTTCCTTCGGCCACTCATTCGTCCCCCGTAAGTTGAACACCAAGTCCCCGCCATGACCAATTGATATTCGTTTTCAAATTTTACATGATGCTCAGTGTCGGCGCTAGGGGGGCTAAGCCCTCCCCACAAGAGGCTCAGCCCCCCTTAAAAAAGAGCCATCCGAAAAAAAATCACATTGAAATATCCACGATTTTCGGCTGACGACTAAAAAAAAGGTCGTCAGAAATTATGAGGGCGAAAATGGAAAATTTTTCGGAGATTTCGGTTGATGACTAAAAAAAAGGTCGTCAGAAATTTTGGCCCCCTAGAAACTGAAATCCTGGCGCCACCACTGATGATGTTATGTAATTTTTACATATACAATGAAGACTTCAGCGATGTCTAGAGTGCATGGTCACCTTGTGCCGTCAGTTCGAGGAACTCTAGCGACAGTCATTACCAACCTTCTCCACTCTGTTCTGTTCTGTGTCACATCCCTCAATTGTTCAAGATTCATCCCTGTCTTCCTGTGTACATCCTCCATCCATCTGATCCTCGGCCGTCCTCTTCTCCTTGTACCCTCTCCACATGCCAGCATCATCGCCTTCTCCAGTCCATCCGTGTGCATTACGTGACCGAAAAACATCAGCTTCTGTTTGATGATCCTCTACAGCAACGACATATCCCCTCTTAGTTGACCTATGTCCTGGAACACAGATTCATTTGTTCTCCTCTCTTTCCACGATATTCCCAGCAGCCTTCTCCATATCCACATTTCACACGCAGCAATGTTGTCATCCAACGCCTTCGTCTTCGTCCACGTCTCGCTTAGTGCATGGTATAAACAGCTAATGGCAAGTATGTTGCCACTTCATGTGTAGCCCAAACAGCTAGTGGCAAGTATGTTGCCACATCATCGGTAGCCCAAACAGCTAGTGGCAAGTATATTGCCACTTCCTCGGTATCCCAAACAGCTAGTGGCAAGTATATTGCCACCATTTACGTTTTGCTGATTTCAATACAACAGTGTTATATGCTTGATTACTATCTCTTACCTATACATAATATGTATTTATATTAACTGTGCCTGCCCGGGGCGCTTATCGCTGTTAAAGGGTTAAAGTAGATCTTTCGACGTCAGGAACCCAAGAAGAACTATTGCACTGTTCCGACGCTAAAACTGTCAAAGATCTGAACAATTTGAAGAGCAGTTCCTGGTTTACAAACATGAGAAAACAGATATATTGATCAGAAATTATTTCACTGGTGAATCTCCTTCGGATATTATACTTCCGTCGAGTGTTAAATCAATGGCATGAAGTCTACATTTCAATCACTTGTATCACGTCTAAATTGTCGAAAGATGTTAATATAAAATTCATTTATAACTTAATTGTTGGTAAAGGCGTTACATAAGGTCTCCCTGCACCCACATAACGTCTCGTAACTTTTCATTGACCCCACCCACCTCGAGCATTACTTAATTATGCAATGACCCTCTACAGCAGCGTTTCCCAAACTTTTTGGGCCACGGAACCCTTCGCATCCTAATATTTTCTCGCGAAACCTAATCTCAACTAAACACATTAAAACATGCACAGCGCCTAAGAAGCATAGGCCTACCAAACATGTGCCATCATAGAAAGTTTATTTTTCTAGTAGGAAAAATTAGATTGTACTGTTTTTAAACCACGACAAGTGGATTGCAATTGGTCTACTGGGAGTGCATGAAATTAGAATGCAAATCGCGTTCGTTTCTTCTCATGCATTTTGTCTATAAGTGGCTTGATGATTGAAAGCTGGATTCTTATTGTCAGCTGAATCATTTCGTCGATTTCTATATTTTTGCGTCTGTTCCAGTAAGATATACAATTTTACATAACAAATGGCAAAGCATGCTAACTGCAGTTACTGGGGAGTATCTTTTTTACCTATCTCATTCCAGATCAGTGAAGGTTGATTGGAATTATGCTTCATTTGCATTATGTCAATAAGATGTTCGTTGTCTTCATTAGAAGGCTGGTTTTTCGCATACTTTGAATTGTTTTGTATCCAATTCTTATCATAATTCATATAGTAAGAAAGTATTTGACCATCTTTTCGTGGAACCCCCTGCACCCAACCCGTGGAACCCACTTTGGGAAACGCTGCTCTACTGTCTACATCTTCCACTTGAGGCAGATTCCCTCTTGGTAGCATTACCTTAGTAGGTGAGGAATTAAAACTTCCAAGGCAGATTCCCTCTTGGTAGCATTACCTTAGTAGGTGAGGAATTAAAACTTCCAAGGCAGATTCCCTCTTGGTAGCATTTCATTGGCAGACCTGTAAGGAATTGTCTTCCAATTAAATACTGATTCCTTCGTGGTAGCTTTACCTTATAGGTGAGGCACCCACGGCAGATCGATTCATAGTAGATTTTCATTAGCAGGTGAGGTATTCCAGCTTTTAAGGCCAAAAAAAATAATGCTGTGTTTCCGGTAAAGAGCTCTAAAAAATTGGGTAGGTAGGTCGAATTTTTTATTTATTTTGGTAAAATATTTTTATACAGCGACTATCCGAAAAATTATATCCAACTACTCTTTTTTGCATAAAGGTACACGCTGCAACAAAGTACATGTTCTAAGCAACCAGGAAGTAGTTAGGCAGGCGTGAAACTCTTAAGGCAATGTCACTGTAAATAACAAAATTTACACAAAACTTTCCGAGTCGCGGCAATAAAAGTGAGTCGATCGGGTTACCGGAAACAACTTTTTTGGCCCAAGATCCAACTCTATACGGAAGGCAATGTCACCGTATTATGTCAACGTATTATGTCAATACAAATAAAATTTAAAAAATTTGAAAATTTAAAAAAAAATTGTTTTTTAAAATTAAAAATGGTTTTTTTAAATAAATTTTTTTTACAAAATTATTTGAGTCGCGGCAATGAAAGAGGGTCGGTCGGGTTACCGGAAACACAACATTATTTTTTTTTGGCCTAAACAAATTACTTCATCGTTGCTTTACATTAAGTAGTAAGTAAGTAAAGTCATCCGAGGGCCGAAGGCCCGTTGGTGAGGCGCTCATCTCCTTTTCTTGGCCCTTGAGCCGGCAATGGACGAATCCCAAGGTCCTGGACACGGGTCCGGTGATTTTCCAGGACTTGCCGTAGCTTTACCTTGGCCATGAATTATGTTTCTTTTGTGTTCGTGTTAGGAATGCATTTCTTCATTTAATCAACTGACATTAGTAATTCATTAATTCTTAAGTAACTAATTATAATTTTTTATAATTCATTGTTCTAGATTTTTCTAATTTCAAACGATTGTGTATATTTGAAATTATTCTTCAGATGTCAATATCTGGTTTTCTTGATTTTTTCATCGGTTCATCAGTTTTGTTGATGTGGCAGATTAATAGAGGTGTGTGTGTGTGTGTGCTTGTGTGTTTGCTTGTGTTTGCTTGTGTGTGTTGAGATTGCATTTGAAGATTCTATGGTTGTTGTTTGCTGGTGATGTAGGGTTACAATTGCCAACTGGGAAGACGACTGTGATGCACATGGTCGCTCGAGAGACTTTGCCCGAACCAAACAGTCAGAGTGAGTTATACATTGCTTCATAACACCAGTGCTTTACACTTCAATGAGAAATTACGGACAATGGGGTCTCATTGTTATGCTGCTACATTATGGGGGTGAGGCAAGGGAGGGCATTAAGTGGTAGGATCTTGCATAGTTCTGTTTTTGGCTTTCATAGCCTGGCTTCAAAATTCTAGGAATGTGCAATCTAGACCAGTGGTTCTCAAAGCGGTGGTCCGCGGACCGGCGCCAGTCCGCATAGTCTTGACCACCGGTCCGTGAAGAAGTCTGAGAATGAAAAATAAATTATTATTATTAATTTATACATTTAAAATTATGAAACTATTCGAAATTTTGTTCAAAATTTATTAAATATTCTGCCTGAAATTTTAAAAAGACAATACCAGTGCCTTATTTTATCTTGCCAAATGGCTATTCAACCAATTTTATTTATTCTGAATTTATTACGTCTATAATTTCAGTCAGTTTCATGTTTATTTATGTTGATCTATGTGAGCGATAGTAAAGTAAACACTGATCAAACATTACTGGATGTAGATGTTTTAATTTTAGAACATAACATAAAATTTTAAATATAAACAAATCGACCATTCACACGAAAATAGGGTCCACACTATTTAAAATGTGGAGATATTCCGATTTCTATGTTTTATTTCGAGCAGGTGTTTCCATCATCATAGCACAACCTTAGTAACGTGTCATTATCTTTGCAGATCCTCGTATAGGTCTAGGCCTACACCAGTGATTCGCAACCTTTTTGGACTTTAGGGCCATTTTTCTAAGTTGGAGGACATGAGGGCCACTTTTTCTTATTTAAAGGACATTACGGGGTCACAAGGCTAAAATTTAATCAACAAAAAGCATATAAAATTGTTATAATTGAATCAAAATAAATATCTGATGTTATTTATATAGACGTCAAAATAAAATAATTTGTATTAGAAAATAATTATGTGTTCTACTCTGCCAAAATTGCCAATTTTCATTTTTTTAAAATTCTTTGAGAGATGATGGTCATTTTGTGAGGCCTGGAGGGCCACTTTTGGCCCGCGGACCACGGGTTGGGAACCACTGGCCTACACTAACAAAATTCTAATTTTGTTTGAAACTTTGAGTTTAACTTTTAGAAATGTTATTAAATGACAATTAAATTGTGAAAAATTTAATGCTATTAAGAATTTTTTAATTAATGGAACAAATGGCTGATTATAAATAGCCCTATAGTAGTATTTTTTATAATAGCCTATAGTTCGCTTTTATTTGCGCTTGCCATTAAAGTTAGCGGTCCGCGAGTTTCCAAAAAAAATTATTGCCGGTCCGTGGCCTGCAGAAGTTTGAGAACCACTGATCTAGACTGATCTAGACTGTTTAAATCTATTCGGCTTACTTCTGCATCTGATTTTCTCCATCGAATCCAATATCATATCTCATCTGATCAAATCGTGACTTCTATGTTGTCATGATCATAATCTTGTAGTGTGTAGACATCAATTATTGGTCATTCAGACTTCCATTCCACGGTCACTGTCTTTTGGATGGGGAGTACGATTATTAACTCTTTCGCGGCGAATGGGGTCGATTTCGACCGCACAACAAAAACGCACCCTTTTTTCGGATAATGTAGATATATTTAGAATTCTATTTATATATTTCGCTTGGGGACATGCAGACGGATCAGAAAATACCCTAACATAGGTGTTCCCCAATGATTTGATGAAGTTATAAACGAAAACTATGGCCGCAATTTGGTGAAAATTTATATCCAGCCATTTATATACTTTTGTCCACGCCTGTGGATTCTTGACGGTTGACTATTTTTCGCTGTAATTATGTAATTTTCATCAACCAAATTCCGACAAAATGAATTATGTCGTTCAGCAAATGCTATAATATGGTCTCAAGCAACTATTCTAGATGATGTAAAGGTTTTGGGATTTGAAGACCACACTTTTACCGCCCATCGATCAGACCACGCCGATCCCATCATAGATTAGGAAAAACAGCTCATTTGATCACTTCTCTGTAGTTTATTTGTTTTTTATTTAGGCATATTCGCCTAGTTAGAAATATAAAATTTGTCAGTCAGGAAAATTGTGTAGAGGATCTATAAAGAAATCCTCTATGTTTGGACATTTTGGGATAGAAATACGGCGACATCGCTGCAGACCTAATATTTTGTTGATGTGAGCGTCGATGTCATTATCTTCTAAGTGGAAGTAATATAAAATCAACTTAAAATTAAAATCACAATTTTTTAGCCTTTCACTGTTTCCTACAAGAGTGTCATACAAGTAGCTACTTTTAGCAGTGTTTGCATTACATTTTAGTTTGCTCATAGATTTTTTAATTAATTTATAAGACTATAAATATAATTTTTATTGTTAAAAATATTTAATATATTTATAAATTTTAGGGAAACACGTCAATTGATCTGCTTTTTCAAGACAGAATATTGTTGAGGAATCAAATACGAACAAAATGATATAAGACATGTCAATATTTCTGCGGACTTTAAGTGTTTTTCTTATATGAACAAATTATAGCTATATTTATGAAAAACAACTTAGCTGCGATAGAGTTAAATTGAATAGATCATTAATTGTGAAAATCAGAAGAAATAGAAAAACTTTTAATGAATTTTGGATCCCACAGGTCAAGCAATGTATTTAGAGTTTTCCTTTATCAAACGTTGTGATAAATGTTTGCAAGAAGATGATTAATAACAAGACAATTATTCAATCACAGAAATAATAATAAAATAGTGAATTTGAATTTCCATGGGAGCATTTCATGCTAGGAGATAAAACTGACGATGATTGTAATCAAGTCATAGGTTGACGCGTTAATTGTTGTGCAATGGACAACGCATTGTGCGATATGTTTATTTAATTAATTAATTAATTAATTAATGAGGCATTGTTGATGTGTTTGTAGGTCAAATGAAGAAAGACAAAAGCGGCGACCAATCCAATTGTTGCGTAGTTGTCTAACGTCAAATGCGAACTGTTTGAGAAGGAATCTTGTCTGTCTTTCTCTTCCTCTGTCTGTCTAAATGTCAATGGCTGTCTCTGTCCTGCCCTGTCCTGTCTCTAAAACACAACAGCATCACTTGACAACTGCCAGACTGTTGCAGCACTTGGATGCAACCGACTTCCCTCCTTCGTTGTTATTCAGCAACGTATATTCTGTACATAGAATAGATTGAAGACAACGTCGACATTGTACATAGATAGGACTTGCGTGTTCGGTCGCTTGGAGAGAAGATGATCGTTGTAGCGATGATGAGATGAAGATCGAAACACGAATTGTTTTATTTACTAATATTATTAATTATATGATGATCGAAAGTCTGAGATATGATATGGAACGTTGGTCGTCTGTTGTGTAGCGAACCTTATCATCTTGTTAGTTGCTGCGATTGTATTGCAATTTTTAAGATGGAAAATGTGTAAATAAATTGACTTAATGGAGAATTCAATTCTTATGCCTTCCTGTTGCTGCTGTTGTTGCTGCTGCTGCAGAACAGATGCTGATTTATTTAATGATTTTGATGCATTTGTCAAGTGCTACGTTTTATTATCTTTTTTATCTGAGGATCAATTGATAGCACTGAACAATTGAAGGCAGACAATTAAGTCACGTGGTCCTTACACATGACTGACCCCAGAGGGAATAATCCTAGCGTGAAGGGAAAGAAGAAGAAGAAGTCCTTACACAACCACAGTGGCACACACGGGATTAGCATCGAATGCATACATTCCACTGATTACTAGGCAAGCAGTCTATTATTTATTTACTGCTATAATAATAATCGACTTCCATAACAATTATTGTGAGATGGCAGGAATTCTATTTGTCCACTCCTGCATTCGACCTCCATTCAAATGAAGACGACATGAATGAGATATTGGCCTATTATAATTATTCTTCACAGTTCATCTTTGAATTCGTTTTAACTTTGTTGCTTTGTTTGCAGTCAACTTAAAATCTAGGTTTTCTATTTCATATTATTAAGTTTATTTGTAGAATGATTTCCTGATATTTTCAATGCTCAATAGTTATGCATACGTGCAACGTTAGTTGTTTTATTTTGATTAGTTAAAGGATATCAACAGGGTATGAAAATCCAAGAAAGACTCCACATTGCAATGGAAAACAACTTGAATTTCAAGTCTGCTGCAAAACATTTGACGAGAATTAATGCTAATTTGCACACAAGAATATTATTCACAGAGGAGAGAAACCACACAAATGCGATCTGAGTCATGAAGAATTTTTGACTCTAGAGATAATTATTTGGAATGCCATAGAAGAACACACACGCACATACAACAATACACCCACAGGGCCGCACACACAAACTATTGATAAAGCATTAAAATGCAATTTTTGTCACAAACTATTCTGGAGAAAACCCATAGTTTCACTGCAGTATAAAATACAAAGAACTTTACACATCAGAATTGTATGCGATGTCACAGCACAAGAGAAATAAAAGTAGGCTGCAGGACAGCTATTATATATATAATAGGCAATGGAAGTGCAATTTCTGTTACAAACCGCTTGCATGGAATGACATGCTGAGGAAAGTGAAAGTGGAGTGAAACGGAGATAGGCCTAACATGTGACATTCTATTTTCAAATAGTCATGAACATTTCAAATAATGTCATCTAATAATGTAGAGAGTAGGTCTACATTGAGTTGAAGCATAGCATAACAAGCCGATCATTGAACAGAAACGCCAGACAAATACTTTCCGTAGGCTGAATGGTAGACTGTGGAAATGACTATAGGCCTATATGGATGGAAATCTGTCATCAGACAAAATATATATTAGCCTATATACATTACATGTATATATCAGGAATCAACGATTATCTATACGAATCTATATAAATAAAAATGTAGAATGTTACCGTGCGTAATCAAGAATCTGGGAAAGTTCTTGACCGATTGTTTTGAAAATTTTCGCAAAACGTTCCATTCGAACATGAGCGGGTTTGTATAATGCCTTTTGGGGAAAAGCGCTATCTTTAGGGGAGGTCGGGGCTCCTTGATCGTAGGGGCACGTTGATCTTTTTGCGCTAAATTAATTATTTACGGCCCAAATCCTTAATACGTCACAGCAGTGTGGACTCTTTGCATCAAGCTATGCTATGGCTCTCGTGTCGATCAATACAATTCGTGCTAAAATTTTTAAAATTTATTATTTGATTTAGCGGTGAAAAAGTAAATATTGGCGATGTGTTGGGAAATCTTCAAATTGTGTAATTTATTAATACCCCGTAGTTACTTTTGATGTTGAGCATCAATATCATTATGCTTCGTTTCTGGTCAATGTTTTGATCCAAAAACACAAGAGATTGATATGTTATGACCCTTGACTTGTTCAGGGGTGGGTCGGGGCACCTTGATCTCTACCATGGTGGGGCACCTTGATCTCGAGATCATGGTGCCCCATACTTAGAATTAAATTTTTGAAAGTATGTTGGAACGTTTTGACGGCTTAATTAAAGTATATCTCTATGAACTATATTGGTTCAGATGGTTTGGAATGCTGATAGTGTCTTGAGCAGTTGTGTGTTAACATTGGGAAACTGTATATTTATTTCATCTGGATTTTCTGGATCACATGTGTTGCTGAAACTCAATAAATAAATTGTGATGCCACAGTAGTTGAAGCCATTCCCCAAAGATAAAAAAGAGCATTTTAAAAGTAGGCTACTGAAAAGATAATAATGATACATCCAGTGAGAATTTACAATCGACTCGCGTTAAACTATTTAAACTATTTTCTAAGGAAAATAGTTTTTAAAATGAGAACTGGGTCAAGTTACCAGTCAGAAAAGTAAGGAAGTGCAAACCAAAGAGACTGAACTTTGATGATGAAGACAATGAATATGCTTAGCATATAAAATGGAAGATAAGAAGAAATAGCATGTTGACGGCTCAAGAACTGGACACTGGATATGTCGAAGACATCAACTGTCTTCTTCCATTGGAAAGCAATGACAGTAATGATATTGAAGATATTCATATCCCACAAATGGATGTTGGCCTTGACATTAAATTTGACTTCACTGCACTGATCATTAGAGACTCTGTTGTGGTCTAATTTATATTAATATGAAGAAAACAGTTTACTATGTAGGCCAGATCTCTGAAGAACACAAAGAGCGTATGATTAAATATTTTAACGGGGAGAAACCATCATATTATTTTATCTTCGTGAGTGATGAATTGTTTCAGCCTTCTGAAGATGGCATAATAAAATTAAATATAATAGAAGCTACCCAATCCTAGTTTGGACAGCTCGTGTTTGTTGGCACTTAATATTTGCCGATTACTGTATATCTCAATCTTCCCAACTATATGTTGAAATCTATAAAATGTTGACATGAGCATTATTTTATATCATCACTGTGTTATAAAGTTCATTAACTTTATTGTTAGAATTAAGATTAATGTTAGTTAGAATTTTTGAAAATTGTTTTAATATTTCTGTTGACTAAGATCAAGGTGCCCCTTGGGTGAGATCAAGGTGCCCCGTAGGTGGGGTACGTTGATCTTTTACATGTCTAGTTGTAAAATTGTGAATATTTAAAGAATTATTGCATGAAAAGAGTTAAGTTGTTCAGATTATATCAATGACATATTAGCCTTTAGTTTCCATTTAAAACTGCAATTTTATCTATCACCGTTGGCTAGAAATTTCCATTAAATGCCAAAACAGATCAAGGTGCCCCTATCTCCCCTACGACCAAAAAAGCACAACTTTTAATTCGATTCGATATACGTCGATGGAGTCCATCCATTTCGATTTTTCGGGCGCGTTTTAAAACGCATACACGGCCGTCTTTCTATAGCGCATATTTATATGTAACTGTCGGTTTTTACAAAATCGTCCATATGCGGCCGTTTTCCGCGCGTCTTTCTATAGCGCATATTTCTAGGGATGGAGGAAAGGGAGGGAGGGAGGGGAGGAAACGGGAGAGAGGGATGCAGGGAGGGAGGGGAGGGGAAGAGGAGGGAAAAGGGGAGGTGACGTAGGAAGGGAGGGTTTGAACAGTCTTTTCAGCCACAGCAACGCGTGGCCGGGTACAGCTAGTGTTGAAATAATATTGTATGAAATTCTTGAAATATTTGAAATTCAGTTGTAGGCCTACTTCAACTCGCTAGACTCGAAGCAGGCTAAGGCACAGGTCCATAATTTCAATATTTAGTCTATTTGAGTTTCGCCAGCTTTAGTATAGGCCCATATTTCCATAGGTCCATGTTAGGCGACTAGGCCTATCATGCATGAAAACTGTTCATTGTTGCTCATTATTACTAGCCTAATGCAGTTAACTGCTATTATTCTACTAAGCTAGCATTTATAATTTATTAAAGACAGTGATATGGACAGTGTTAAACTGTGAGAAAATTAGAAAATTGTTTGTTTATATTTTAACATTTTTAATTTTGAGTTTTTTAAATTAATAAAATGACAAATTAATCTTTTTTCTTTATTTATTATTTCTTTAAAAATTGCATATTATGTACTGTGTAATGCAGCGGTTCTCAACCTTTTTAGTGCGGCGACCCCTTTGTGACATTTCGAAAGTTGTGACGACCCCCAGCAACAAAATTGATCACGTTGGCCCCTTCACTAGTACATTTTGTTACCATTGTCCATTGCTATGCATTTTCGCTTCATAGTTCGAAAACCGTTTTTTGTAGTTGTGTGAGGTTTCGCGGCTCTTTCGATCCTGAGAGCTACCTGTTAGTTGAAGTGTTTTTAAGTTTAAGCTTCCTAAGTGTTTTCAGCATGCAGGTAGAGAGGTTTGGGTATGGATACATCATACATGTAAGTTTTCCTCCCATTGTCGAATTTTTTCCACACTATGCACTGGTAGCATTTTAGGCTGACATTTTGACGAAATTGCTCAAATCATATCATATCATATCAGTGCTCATAGTCGTGGTTTAAGACTTCAAAAATGTCCCTTCCGATATGTTCCTTCCCATTGCTGATTTTTTTAAAATTCCACACTGCAATGGTCGCATTTTAAGCTGACATCTCAAGAAAATTTCTCATGATTTCAGTGCTGATTGTGACATTTTAAGCTGTCATCTTAACAACGTTATTCATGATTTTCCCTTCCTCGTTGATTACTTCAATTTTATTTGCACACTGTAATGGTAGTTAGTTGCTTGAATCACAAATCACAAGTTGCTAGCATCCTATAGGCTACTTTTTTAGGTGTGGCTGCGTGGGCCAGGAGCGCCTCTTACATTTTAATAACAAATTGGCAAAAATTAAACTAGCTGTTGTGATCTAACAGTTGACCCATAGCAAAAGTATAAGTAACAATTTATTTTGAGTTGTTTTGGTGAAGTGGATGGCGTTGAAATTGATATTAGACCAACATCTTTTACACATTTCTGAAGGTCCCAGGCGACCCCTGGCAAATCGTCAGGCGACCCCCGCGGGGGTCGCGACCCACAGGTTGAGAACCGCTGGTGTAGGCCTAATGCAAGGTCAGTTTAGCATAAATTGATGAATTAAGACTGTTTGTCCGCCTTTAACAACAATACATTTCTTCCATGGTCCATCATTGGTGCCCATACTCCTAAGATGGACCGTTTATATATACGATTTTTAATATTTAATATATTTTTTATTCAATTTATTTAGCGCACAACACTAGAAATGTATTCCGTGTTGGTCCAAAGAGTCTAAAGACGGCAGATAAGTTCCGCCCAAGAACTGTTAGACGAGGAACATTGAGTCCCACCCATTGTGTGTTGTGTAGGCCTATTGACCTAGGACCATGATAGGCCGATTTATGGCCAGGTCGTTCCAGGTCGCCGCTTTATGGCCTTGTAGCCTATAGGTAGGCCTATATGCCTAGTCGGCGCCTATGTTAAGACCAGTGTTAGACAAGACCGTGTTTGGGCCTATAATAATTATAATACATATAATTTATATTATTGTATGCCTCATGTCGTCATGGTCTTTGAAATGCAGCCTTATAACCTTTGAACTGGCAATGTCGTTGATAGCAAAAAGTTGGCCTCGCCCCAGTTTACCTCCGAGAACTATGCTGCCCTGCGTTGGGTATTCAAGGACGTCCGTCTCCTAAACTCTGCCGAAAAGGAAGTCCGCTTAGTTCCCTTTGCTCATACCGCAGCCATGAAGAATCAAGTCTTCTTTGTGGTTGACGCAGTGGTCTAGAATGGTCTTCTACCAGAATCCGCTCTCACTATACTTAAACTGCTTTTTCGTGCGCTTTGATTGGAGTCGGGAGTGCCTCTGAAAGGTTCCTTGAAATGGCGCTGTATTATAAGTCTACTAAAGCACGAATAAATGAATAAAATGAATGGATGAATGAATGAATAAATAAAATGACTGAATGAATGAATAAAATGAATGAATAAATAAATAAAATGAATGAATAAAATGAATAAAATGAATAAATGAATAAATAAAATGAATGAATAAAATGAATGAATAAATGAATGAATAAAATAAATGAATGAAATGAATGAATGAATGAATTAGTGCCGTATGAAGGCCTATACTACCCTGTTACATAACAATGATGAACGTGATGTGGTGCTTGGATCTATACGTCACGTTGAACAAGGAAGAGTACTACAGCTCAGGTGAATTAGCGTTGAGCAGACGAACATTCATCCACAAATCACGTCATCATCATCATCGTCATCAAGACCAGACCGCTGTCCTCATCCACTTACAACAATCTACATGACGTGATTTACATCGTCTAAGCTTACTGCAGTCCATAGCCTGCAGTGCCTATAGTGATCGGCCTCAACGAGAAACGATTGCTCATAGACCTACAACGTCTGCCTAGGCCTATAGATAGGCCAACCTTTACCTCGCACTCTTCAATTTGTACAGAAGGCTTTTATAAACAGCGGATCAGGTCTAAGGCCCATATAAAAATTAGGCCTACACTTTGTTCCGTATGCGTAGCAGCAGCGTATGGTCTATAATACGTAGTATGACGACAAAGTCGCTTCAGATCAAATAGTTCGCAGTAAGATCTCAAAGAAGTTTCTGTCTGTCCTCTTGTCTGCGTCTGTGCGCTTTATGTCTGTCTCCGTGTATGCCTACATTGCCTAGGCATATTATTACTATATGCGTGTTGTGTGTTTGTATCGCGGACACTTTAAAGGAATCGCGTGAGTGGGGGAGAGGGGGGCAAGGGGGGTAAGGGGGTTGTTCGGTTGCGATTGAAGTGTTTACAATGCGCGATCGTCGTTTATGCGTCGTCCTTTATTATCATGAATACGAATATGAAGATAATAAGAATATGAAGAAGACGAAGAAGACGAAGACTACGTCGCTGTAAGTCAAACGAATCTTCTTCTTCTTCAGTTGTCTGCGGTCGTCTCAGAGCAAAAGGATCGCCGCGAGCAATGTTTAGGCAGCAGCAACAGACTTGAACAGACCTAGAGCCTAATAGCCTAAAGGGACTAATGATAGACGTATAGGCCTACCTACATGTATGTAGCCGATAGGACGCGACCGTTACACGAAGCTTTTGCTGTTTCTGGATTCTATACGCATGTATTTTTCTTCTGTTAAACAACCGTTCTTCTAGAGGTAAGTGTCGCATATATTAATTATGTCCCCATTGGGACCCTTCGTTGCCCCCCCCCCCATCAGCCAATGAGTGAGTTGTTGGTAGGTTAGAGGAGGATCTCTTTTTTTCATTTCTTTGACATTTTAAACCAACGAAGAGACTGGAAGAAAGTAGTTAGACATACAGTAACTGTAACTAGATGTTCATAAGAATCTTTTGGTGACAGCTGGTGTCATCTAGTAATATCTAGTGACATATGGTGGCATCTGGTGACATCTGATGGCATCTGGTGACATCTGATGGCATCTGATGGCATCTGGTGACATATAATAATATCTGGTGACATCTGGCGACGTCTGGTGGCATCTAGTAATATCTGGTGACATCAAGTAATATCTGGTGACATCTGGCGACGTCTGGTGGCATCTGCAGTCTTCCGGATGAACTAGATAGTGACGTCATCGCACGAAACCCCTTACTCGAGAACAGTTAGCAAATGTATGCTAACAGGGATTCGAGTGGATTTTTGTCGGTGACAATGGAACACGTATTAGGGTTAGTTGTCAACCTTCACATATAATAGCCATGGATATGAAGAGTTAGCTCTTGATTTTCTCAGTCTCGGCATATTAGGCTACTGTATTATTACATGAGAACTGCATGTGCCATATCTCTGTCCATCGCCGGTCAATCTTAGGATTATGGTCAAGTCTGAAGCACCGGACGAGTTTTCATTCTGAAATGGAGATACTTTTGAAGATAAAAGCAAGTATGAGTCGGTTGATTTGAGCGTTGAATTGGCCGCAGTGTAACACACTGCAGTCTGTACAATGTCATGCAGACGACATTCATCATAGACTAAGGATCTTGTGGTCAAGTGATTAAAAAAATACGACAGAACCCAATGATTCACAGCGGGAACTCATTCTGCTTATTATAAGAATAATAATATTGTTGTGCTGTATTCGGTTCATTTTTAAACCATTGCATCAACCACATCTGCTTCACCCCACCCCCAGATTCTGACCTGGCACCTCAGCAGACCAAACGACCAAGCAGACCGGTTGATGTAGACTTGCAATTGATATAGCGCCGGTGCATATGCTTGTTTCCATGACTCAGTGGCTTTTTGGTTGGCGCTTGAGATTTTGGAGATTTACATTAGGCCTACGTGCAATAATCGCTTGAACCATTGGAATCCACTTCAGCCTATAACGTCATTAATAATTGTCTACTGGGACTAAAAGATTAGTTGCGGTTGAATCTGGATCGAACTACTCGACTGATGTCTGATTGTCTGATATGTTCGAAGCCAATGACGTTGTGTCTGGTGCCGAGTATTACTCCGCCCTCTTTTAACATCACCTTCAATGCCATCGTGACGTCATCTGTGTCACGCCTCACTGACATCTCAGAATGTAACGGACGGTTGAAGAAAGCGTTAAATCTCCGCCTTCACTTCATATACGCCTTGCATTGTTGCTTCCTAGAGTCAGCTTCGGATGACTGACTTCACTCAACGTTGGTTTCGGTTGACCTCGAAAGTACATGTCACATCTTCATCACATTAATAGCCACGGGCGCAGCAGTTTTCATAGCGATTTGACAGGACTCGGATTAGACGTATGTATTCTATACATGCACTACATACATACGTACGTGCGTGCGTTCGTGCGTGCGTTTGTGCGTGCGTGCATTTCTGCAATTATCGACTCGCGTTCATTGACTTTAGTTCTGTTCTCTTCTTTTCACACAGAAGATGTTTGGATCTGGAAGTCGACGCAGCTACAGTCTTCGGTCTGACTCATCGAAGACCAACAAGGACACCAACCCCCACACCACCAGCAGCACCACCAGCAGCAGCAGCAGCAGTCGGTCGCTGAACAAACCCCCATCCAGTCAGTCTTTAGGGTCGAAGTCATCGATTGGTCGAAGAAGTCATTCGAAGACTGGATCGATTGTAGCGACAGATGACGACGAGAATTGGACGAAGGTCATTCTGAAGAGTCGCAGCTCACTTCCGGTGACCGGTGGTCAGTCTACTGACCTCGTGACCTCGACGACCGGGAAGCCAGTACAGAACGGACGAAACTCCACCGTCGTCATCAGTATGAAATCAACGATTGCAGGAAACGACGAACCACATCCACCACACACCACATCCTCCTCCTCCTCCTCTTTCTCTTCTTCCTCCTCCTCCTCAGCATCCTCGTCATCAGCATCCTCCTCAGCATCCTCATCTCTTCATGCTGCAACAACGAAGACGATAATTGCGAATACAACAAACGGACAATTGACAGAGAAAGAAGAAGACAAGACATCACGTCAATCCATTGTTTCTTCTGACCTCCACTGGACACGGTCCAATGGTCAGCCAGACCCTGCTCCACTCAACCATGAATGGTCGTCGTCTGAAGTCAGTGAAGCGGTGCTGACACAAAGAACGTTGACTGAAGATAATAACAATAGCAAGAGCAACAATTACTGTGGAGCAACGAATCTGTGTGCAACGGACAACACTGTTGCCTCTCACTCACCTGCTGATGGTCATTCGGTCGACAGAGATGACCATTCACATGACCATTCGGTTGAACCATCAGATGACCATTCGGCTGGCCATCAATATGACCATTCGAACGACTGTTCCAATGACCATATTATAAAGACCCATCCACCTGACCATGCTATAGTAGCTGACCATGTAGCAGTTGACCATGTAGCAGCTGACCATGCAGTAGCTGACCATGCAGTAGCTGACCATGTAGTAGCTGACCATGTAGTAGCTGACCATGTAGTAGCTGACCATGTAGTAGCTGACCATGTAGTAGCTGACCATGTAGTAGCTGACCATTCACATGAGAGGTCAAGCAATGGGATAGACAATAGATTGTCTCATCTGCACATGGATAGCCACCGTGTCACCACGAGCGAAAACCACGCGACAATCATCGATGCTGGTAGGCCAACCATCGTCCGAACCTTTGCTCCACTTGATGAGAGAAATGATGATGAGAAGGATGAGGATGAGGAGGCGGTGGATGGTGATGCTGCTGCTGATGCTGCTGATGAGCCAGATCATCCCTACTTCGTCCGCATCGCTGCAGAAGCTGTTGGGCCAACACCCATCCTCAGCAACCGAGGAACGATCAGAGGAGTAAAGAACAGAGTGAGGAGCGGCATCGCTTCAATCCTTGAGAAACACAACAACGGAAGACAGACCACCGTGGTAGGCACTCTACGCATCATCATCATCATCGTCATCATCATCATCATCGTCATAATCATCATCATCATTATCATCATCATCATCGTCGTCGTCGTCGTCGTCATCATCGTAATCGTAATCTCGAGACTTCTACAGCGCCCACAAAAGCGAAGTCGCGGGAACCAGCTTATTCACAGGCGCTCAATCAAAACAAAATCGATAGGCAGCGGGTCAAGTCCGGAGAGTCAGGCAGGCAGATAGCTGGACGGCTAAGGTGGGTGATGCTTAGAGTTGAAATGGCGAGGGATGTGTTGTACTGAGGAGAAGTGGAAGAATCAGGATAGGATTTGTGAAAGAGCAATGTTTTCAATTTTTAGTGAAAGACCTGTGGGGAGATAGAGCGAGAGTTGAAGTTTTGGTGAGCTCGTATGATGGGTCGTCGTCAATATATCGTCATATGAATAAATATAATTCGATTATATTATAAGAATTGAATGACTGTGCATTCGCTGATGGTGTCTGCCAGTCTCTGCTATCATCATCTGCATCAATCCACACAACGTCGCATGACATTTGTTGTGCCTGTGTTGGCCAGGGACCTGCGAATATATCGTTTTTGAAGTTTCATTGGTACAGAGATATTCGCATTAGACCCCTGCAGATAACGAATGGTCAGCACGCACACACTTAAGCACACACACGCACACACACACACACACACACACACACACACATGCATACAGACATACATACATACACACACACATACATACATACATACACACATACATACACACATACACACACACATACATACATACATACATACATACATACTTACAAGCATATAGTCTGCACACGTAGGCTGAAAAGTCGACGTATACTGTAATACAATGCATTGAACTGAATCGAAGTCGGTCATTATCGGTGATGAGCTGTTGCTCTGCTGTTTATACTTGAAACGATCGATGATCGATCGATCGATTGATCGGAGGTCAAAAGGTCATTGAATCCGGATATAATAATAATTATCAAAGATGGCGATCTGTCTTCATCCGTCCACAAAACACTTCCGCAAGACAATCACGCACCTGTCGACAACACCGGGAACTATAATAATCCAATCCGATAAGAAGAGAAGAGCAGTCTAGATCCGATGATCAGATGAAGCACACTAGCATTATTGTATACGGTGGCCACGGAAGTAGCCTATATATATTATATATATTATATATATATAATATATAATATATATATATGCCTAATTATGATCATAGCAGCAGCAGCAGCAGCAGCACCATGATTGTCATAGACGGCACATTGGATTACTTGACATATACAGACAGACAGACAGACAGACAGACAGACAGACAGACAGCAGTGTCTGTCTGTCTGTTAAAAGTTAAATAAGGAACCGCTTACATTGTCGTCTTCTTACTTCATTAATTACGGACTGCTATCCGACAGCGTCGTTCATTCTCTGTTGCAGGTCCTACAGCTTGGAATGGTCTCCCTGTTACACTGCGCTTAATTCCCAGGGGTCACTCCGCTCTGTTCCTTAAGAACCTAAAAACTGTTTTATTTAGCCGTGGCTGGGTCGGGAGCGCTTCTGAGTAGCCTACCTTGAAGAGGCGCTATATAAATTTCTGAAATAAAATAAAATAAAAAATAATTAAAATTAAATAACTACTGAGCGTCATCAAGTGGTTGGGCCTAACGGCCCGTGGTCCCTGGTAGAGCGGGCCATCGACGACAACAACCATCATCGCCGCCAGTGCCGTGCTACAGTCAGCGTCCACTATGTATACCTCCTATGCTACAAGTGATGACAACACCTCCATAGTCATCACCTCACCTCACACCCCATCTACACTCTCATACACTACACATGCATAGTTAATGCTTAGACCTTACGTAGGCGTATTGCTGATGCGTAACCGCCTTGCATCATCTGCATGTAATAATAATTGTAACGTTTTGAAAGTCTCAGTCTACTACAGTTCGAACGATAACTCCAATCAAAAACTTTCGACTGAGTGACTGAGGCAAGTTGAGAAGTCATAAAGACTGACTTTACATCAGCCATGGACCAAAGCATGAAGCACGAATGACCGAACGGCAACTGCACCCCAACAATGAGAACGCGACTAGACTTGCCACACAACACATTGAACACAGTTTGGTCATTGTCTATAACAGCCTAATATTATATAGTATAGCCTACATCTTGCCCCAATGAAAGTGGACTTTGACTCAGCCTTATTAATTAAGCCTGGGTGTCGTCAGTCAGCAATGATCGGCAATTATGGCATTGTAGTTAATTAATAGGATTATCAACATAATGGAATTGGTTGACCCATTCATGGAATTGGTTGACACACTCATGGAATTGGTTGACCCATTCATGGAATTGGTTGACCCACAGTCACCCACTCATGGAATTGGTTGACCCACTAATCATATTTACTTAGACCAGTTAATCAGTTTTGTCAGTCCAGGTGACAACAAGATTGTCAAGATGATAATACTCACTCTTGTCTTGTCTTTCATTTTCTCCTTCCATTCATTCGCTCTCGCTTTCTTGCTTCTATGAGCGACATCGTAGCCGTAAACTGCACATTTCTAAAATCACATTTCTAAATTCGCATTTCTAAAATCACATTTCTAAATTCGCATTTCTAAATACGCATTTATAAGTTCACATTTCTATATACACATTTCTAAATTCACATTTCCAAATTCACATTTCCAAAGTCACTTTTTAAGCCAGATTTCTAAAGCCACCTTTCTAAAGTCACTTTTCTGAAGTCATTTTTATGAAGCCAACTTTATGAAGCGCTCCTCTAATCGTCTGTTTTCTTATTCATCGTCAATAATAATTGTAAATTCATAATATTATTATTTTTATGGCGTCGATGACTAAATGACCGCAGGCGATCGAACGTTCTCGACAGCAAATCTTTAACTAAAGCCACTCTACCCCACCCCACCCTACCACACCCCACCCCACCCTACCACACCCCACCCCACCCTACCACACCCCACCCTACCACACCCCACCCCACCCCAGTGCTTATGACATGCTAGACCCCCCTGGGTGAGGAATGTTACAGGTCGACAAACACAACTAATGGGAATGTAAATTTTAATAAACTAAAATGAAATATTAAGAATATTAAGAATATGGCCTTATAGTTCAGTGCAGGGTACGATAGTAACGATACCTTAACGATTTTTTCTAAATTAGGAGACCAATGGCCGATTGCAAGAGGTAGGCCCTACGATGTCTGTATAACATAGAGAATGTGCATTGTATTCATTGACCTAAATCGTTGAAATTTTATTTTTGCAATATAAATAAAACTGTGAAGGTACTCGAACTAAATGTGAGCACACCATGGTTTCTAACGTGAATATTTATAGTCTCACTTTTGGACGAGCAGATTTTAACGTGAGCGTAGATACATGTCAATATAGCCTATACATAGGCTAAACAGATCTGCCCAAAGTAGACGTATGCCCAATGCTGAAATGAATCTGCATGGATAGATGGTCCTCTGTTGCAAACAGGTTCTACATACGGGGCCTAGTCCTATATAGGCTAATAGTATTGTCCAGCAGGTTTATTGCTTCATAATTTATAGTTGAACCTA
This sequence comes from Lumbricus terrestris, assembly GCA_949752735.1. Lineage (NCBI taxonomy): Eukaryota > Metazoa > Annelida > Clitellata > Crassiclitellata > Lumbricidae > Lumbricus > Lumbricus terrestris. The sequence goes on along the minus strand of OX457038.1, from coordinate 76,632,188 downwards.
TTTTATAAGGACCTATATAGATTTGAGATTTATAAAGGAACAAGCTGTCACTGTTCTCCCCGACCTGCCCGATGCCCAATCTTCGTAGACTATTAAACTCTCGTATCATATTTAAAACGAACGAGTCTGCTAATGTTTAAAAAAGTAGTTGCTGGAAAATTATCTTAATCAACTGTTTGGCAACTTAATTATAATAAAATGAAGAAGTGTTTGAGATATAAGACGAGGATATACATACACATACATATATACATGTATACAATGTATACAATGCCTACAATGTATACAATGTATGCAATGTATACAATGTATACAATGTATACAATGTATACAATGTATACAATTGTATACAATGTATACAATATATACAATGTATAATTGTATACAATGTATACAATGTCATGTAGATGCAAATCTTCCTGATCTTCTAAATCGAGGAGCAGTCCAATAAATTACTACAAATAACATCGAAGAGAAACGCCTGCAATGCATTGCAGTGTTGATTGCTGTTGCTCTCTCCTATATAATTGTAGAAGTACGCTGAACTGGAGAAGGGTCTCATCGTCTTCTACACAACGAGTGTCAGCGCTGTTCGAGAGACGTTCGAGAAATGTCTGAAGGTGAAAAGGATTCTGCAGACGCAGATGGTTGACTTCGAAGAGAGGAATGTCTTCGTCTCCAAAGATCTTCATCAACAACTCATCGAACGTATACAACATCAACAGCAGCACCACCCTCAGCAGCAGCAGCACCAGCAGCAGCAGCAACAGCAGCAGGAATCATCGCTTGAATTACCACAGGTCTTTGTAGATGGATATCACCTTGGGGTAAGAACTGACTCTTAGTTTGAATGGTTGGGGTGGGATTCAGAACTGATTGCATTGCGAAATGACATAGTCTACTCTAGTTGTCTATAATTGCCCTGTTATGCACATAACGTATGGCGTCGTAGGCAGAAGCGGCGCTAGGGGGCTAAGCCCCCCTAAAAAGACCATCCATTTTTTTCATGTAAAAAAATTTGGACGATTGACGCCCTTTGGCCCCCCAAAATAACCACGAGGTTTAGCAGACAGCTCGGCGGCCACGGAAAAGGACCACTTTTCCAAGATTTCGACCAAATGACTAAAAAAAGGTCATCAGAAATTTTGACGGGCGAAATGAAAATTTTTCTTGAGATTTTGGTCGACGACTTAAAAAAGGTCATCAGAAATTTTGGCAACTGAAAGCGGATAATTTTCCCCGAAAATTCAGCTCCCCACCCAAAAAAACTGAAATCCTGGCGCCGCCACTGGTCGCAGGCTATACATGTCTATTCTGTCTGTTTTTATCACACACCCCTATTATCTTTGATTCTTTCTGTCTGTCTGTCTCTGTCTCTCTGTCTCTCTCTGTCGTTGTCTCTGTCTGTCTGTGTCTCTCTTTATCTCTCTGTACGTCAGTCTGTTTCTTTCTCTGTCTCTATAATTATATTTCTATTATGTTCTTTAGGCTACCTCTGCATTGTCGCTGTCTGAATAGATGCTTTTCGGTATACATCTGTCCGTTTGTGTCGTCGAAATGGTTATGCCATCACTGCCATCAGTACACACACACGCACGCACACACACACACACACACATGCACACACGCACTCACACACACAGACACACGCGCACACACACACGCACATACACACACACGCACACACACGCGCACACAAACACGCGCACACAAACACATGTGCAAGTACATAGGAGCAGAATCACTACAGTATTTTTTATCATTATTTAAGTGATGCAAAGGAACATTGTTTTGTATGAAGCGATATGAGGCTGTTTTGTTTGTCTGTTGATTTTTTAAATCTCACAGAATGCTGAAGAAATCGAGCGACTGAACGAAAGCGGAGTTTTACGGAAAATATTCAGCAACTTCAAGGTAGCGTTGTTCAGCGTAGGACCCATGGGCGTAGTTTGGTTTCGGTTCTTGGAGGGGCTAAAGCCTTCTTGGGGGGGGGGCTAAGCTCGGGGAAAGAAACCATTTGCACGGTTGAAAATTTGAATCTGGGTCTTATTGGGGGCGGGGGGGCTTAGCCCGGGAAAGGCTACACTCCGCCCATGGTAGGACCATGAACGCATGTTTATTTGCAATTTAGACGGCAGCAGATTACATTCTATGCATAAATTATCCAAGACCGTGAAATTCATTTGATCTCTTCGTCAAAATCAAAACCACTGAGACGGTGCCGTAACAAACAGCGCAGTACAAAGGCGCACAGACAAAAATACACGGACAATAGCGAGCACCAGAAACCACTCCAGACAAAAGGTGGCAGACAAAAGCGCTCAGACAATAGCGCGCATCGGAAACCACCCCAGGAAGACAAATGGTAGCAGACAAAAGCGCACAGACAATAGCGCGCAACAGAAACCACCGCTGACAAAAAAGGCGCAGACAAAAGCGCACAGCTACCCGGAAAAGTATCTAATGTAAGCTGGTCTCATTCTCACTTTCACTTAAGTTAGCCGACGTATGAATGATAGCCTAATACTTATCAACTTTATGAACTTACACGACAATTTATACTTTAAGTATATTATTATAGGCCTTTGTATTTATGTGCTCCTGCAATAATTCTAGTTTTGTTTTTAGGTTAATTATGATCATAGGCGTAGGGGATATTTCGGCAGTGGGGGAGGAGGAAAAGATTTGACTTTTGCCCGAAAAGTATACTTTACATTTTTGGCGGACCGCGTGAGTCGCCGACGTTTTTCATCGAACAAATTTTCTGATGACTTTTTTAGTCATTTCGATTTCCCAGCCGAAATAACTGATAGACTAACTGGTGACCTTTTCTTTCCAACAGAAATAACTGATGACCTTTTTTATTCATTTCGTACAAATCTTCTGAAAATATAGGCCTAGCTGTTTTACCTCTGTGCGCCCGAAAAAATCCTCCCATGCCTGTTTGCCAAAAAATGTTTGTCCGCCCATGCCTGTTTGCCCGAAAAACACATTTGCCCGAAATTTGAGGGGGCATTTGCCCCTCTGTACCTCCGCCTCCTACGCCTCTGATTATGATCTGCCCAAAATTCTTTAGAATATGTTAATGCGTTAATCTTCTTCGCATCATTTTAATTGCTAATTGCAACGACCTTCCTCCTTCTTCACTGTTGACCAGACATACATTGTACGACTCTTTTCTTTATCCGTCTCTCATTCTTTAGAGGCACATCTCACTCCCTTCTCCCCTCCCCCGGGGGCTCGGCGCTGAGACTGCCTCTGGACATTCGTTCTGCTAGGGACCCTATATACTTTATCAATCAATCAATCAATCAATCAATCAATCAATCAATCAATCAATCAATCAATCAACCAGTCAGTCAATCAATCAGTCAATCAATCAATCAATCAATCAGTGAGTCAGTCAGTCAGCCAATCAATCAATGCTTTATTGATCACCATGACCATGATACATGCAATCAACAGATTAGACATTCATGTAGATTGGCGTCAATGGGTAAACACAAAGGAACATAGGTTCCGCTAGGCAGGGTATAAATCAATGGGTAAGATCAATCGTAAGTCAAGTGAAAGACCAATCCGGATGAATTTGAAAGACCAATCCGAATGGATTGGAAGACCAATCCGAATAGATTGAAGACCAAACCGAATGGATTGAAGACCAATGCGAATGGATTGGAAGACCAATCCGAATGGATTGAAAGACCAATCCGGATGGATTGAAGACCAATCCGAATAGATTGGAAGACCAATCCGGATGGATTGAAGACCAATGCGAATGGATTGGAAGACCAATCCGAATGGATTGAAAGACCAATCCGAATGGATTGGAAGACCAATCCGAATGGATTGAAGACCAATCCGAATGGATTGGAAGACCAATCCGAATGGATTGAAGACCAATCCGAATAGATTGGAAGACCAAACCGAATGGATTGAAGACCAATGCGAATGGATTGGAAGACCAATCCGAATGGATTGAAAGACCAATCCGAATGGAGTGAAAGACCAATCCGAATAGATTGAAGACCAAACCGAATGGATTGAAGACCAATGCGAATGGATTGGAAGACCAATCCGAATGGATTGAAAGACCAATCCGAATGGATTGGAAGACCAATCCGAATGGAGTGAAAGACCAATCCGGATGGATTGAAGACCAATGCGAATGGATTGGAAGACCAATCCGAATGGATTGAAGACCAATCCGAATGGATTGGAAGACCAATCCGAATGGATTGAAGACCAATCCGAATAGATTGGAAGACCAATCCGAATGGATTGAAGACCAATCCGAATAGATTGGAAGACCAATCCGAATGGATTGAAGACCAATCCGAATAGATTGGAAGACCAAACCGAATGGATTGAAGACCAATGCGAATGGATTGGAAGACCAATCCGAATGGATTGAAGACCAATCCGAATGGATTGAAGACCAATCCGAATGGATTGGAAGACCAATCCGAATGGATTGAAGACCAATCCGAATGGATTGGAAGACCAATCCGAATGGATTGAAAGACCAATCCGAATAGATTGAAGACCAAACCGAATGGATTGAAGACCAATCCGAATGGATTGGAAGACCAATCCGGATGGATTGAAGACCAATCCGAATGGAGTGAGAGACCAATCCGAATGGAGGGACCACAGTCGAAAAGACTCGACACTGTGTGTAACAGAAGTGTGAGTTCGCGGGTTCAAAAGCAGCAGCCGAAGAGCCAAGAGTTGGACAGACTGCGAGGTCAAAAACAAAGATCGTCCTTCAATTAGGTCTACACCGAGCTGCTGTGTGACTAATAATTCGACTATAATAGACTAAGTGACAAAGACATATTATACACGACAGCCGCAACAAGCGACCGAATTATTATATTTTATGAGCAATTCAACTCTTGATCCAAACTGACTCTGAGGTCGAACTGAGAAAGATAAAGATAGAGTATCGTAATTATTATAGAGTAGACCTATAATTATGATGAAAGACAGGGCTATAACTGGTGCAGGTCAATGCAATATGTTTGCAATTGAAGTTGCAATAGATAATTAGTCACAGATGTCTATAGCTTACTAAAATGGCTGCGTTGCTCCACCCCTGCATTGTCTAAAAGAGTGACATTGCTAGTCACGCAAAGTTATTTGTGTAACAGTGTGTTGCCATTTTCTCTATATTAAAAGTGCAACAGTCTAAGTGCTATTAATAGTCGCGTTGTTTCTATTGTGATGAAAGTGCAGCATACAAAATGCAAATAATGGTTTTTGTGTTTGTAGAAAGTGCAGCATCCGAAGTGTTGCACTTATTGCGGTGGATATCGATTCATTCCTTGCAATTCTTGCCACGGAAGCAAGAAATCTCGTCGCAATCATTTTACAACTCATGAGTTCTGTGTCCTGCGTTGTACTTCGTGTGATGAGAATGGTCTTGTGAAGTGCGAACACTGCAACGTCGTCATCATCATCGCCAGTGACAACGACGATCAGCACCCGACCCCCGACGGGGTCATGCATGGGGGGGGCAAGCACCTCCATCTGACCTGATCGGAGCACGATGGAGTCGTATGGACTGTGGTGACGACGGTGGCGATGGGGGTGGGTATGTGGCGGCAGACCAACCCACCCACCCACCGAAGCATTCATATAAGCGTTGACCTTCGGAAGGAGTGACCCAGAGGAATCAGTGAACTATCGTTTCCTTTCATCCAGGTTTCTTGGTCGGAATTTCATTTTCGTTTTCTCGACGCTACTTACACCAGCATACTCACAACAGCATGCAGATATATATATATATATATATATATTTATATATATATACTTATATATACATACTTATATATATATACTGTACTCGGCGCAGAAGTGGAAAATCACAAAGTCATGTCGGCGATGTCGCCATGCAGCTTTTATCAATACTTTTCGCATACATCGAATGCCGCTTGTGGTATTTGAGTAGTAGCCTAATTAATTGTGATATTAATAAACAAGTGATTAACATAAATTTATATGTGATAAGCGAATGAGATCATTGTTATTAAAAGATTGCATATGCAGTTGCAACAGACTTGTATTAGAATTAATGCCTTGATGACTGCTGACCTGTGAACCCACTTTACTGAACAATTAGATCTATAGCCTAATCATTATTGCGCTCTTGACCTGATCAACTACGATGAAGAGTATTTACAATGATGACCTCGGTATGGAAACCCTTGACGTACGCTCACTTAAATAAGTAAGTAGCTTTAAGTCTATTCTTTATTCATTCAACTGCATAATCTCGCTCTGGTTTGCATTAAATTAGGCATAATTATATGCTTTATATAGGAGTAGGCTATATAGTAGTTGCTGCTTAACGTCACTCTGTGGTAACAACGACCATTAGCGAATAGCGACGCCCTCCTCCTTTATCCAGGCTCTGGACTGGCACTGGCAGAGTGTAACCGGTGGCGGAGTAATGCTTTATAAAGTTACGTTGATAAGACGCTGTTCGCCCGCGGGACAATTCGGTCATGCGGTCTGGAACGCATGGAATAGAGGATCGAGTGTCCTGAAACGATGGAGGAGCGGGTTTAGAGCATGCCCCGAGTCCAGCAAGGCAACGGTGAAGAGACCACTATTTGCTTTTCTATACAGCTGTTCCATGATTGGGTTATTCGCTGGAAGGTAGATGGAAGCCGAACTCTACTGCATATAGGCCTAGGGCCTAGGCCCTAGATCGAGTAGGCTATTCGTGACTTTAGTTTTTAATATTCGTAAATATTCGTGAATATTAAGAATTTTAATATTCGTAAATATTCGTAAATATTCGTTTACAAGTTAAAGTGCATGAACCATCGAAAGCGCAATGTTAACCGGTAAAGCAGTTTAAGTTTCTGTGACATTAGTTGCATTCAGGGCAGGTCTGAACCATGATGTAAGAATACGTATTTCTTACATCATGGTCTGAACTTAAATTTAGGCAATGCACTTAACCTAATATTATAGGCCTATGTTGATACTGCATGGGATACGTTTTGCTTGTAGCCTAATCTTGCGCTGTTATTGCCTGCGTTGGCATTTATAATATATGTTCATTCTCCAATCAATTTGCAATTATACTATTATAGATAGCCAATGATGTACCGACAGGCAGAAAAAGTTTCTTGCTAATTTTAGTAATTTACTATTGCTGCCACTCGCCAACTGCCATCATCGATGTCTTTGCCTCTTTTCAGTTGCAGGGCTCGTTTTAAAGTTTAGCTGTACACAAAATTATACCCCGCAGTCGATCGAGTCGTGGGCTACGATCGACTTGGCTCGCGCGACGATCGACTCGATCGACTTTGTCGACTCGCCGACCTCTCGGCGACTCGATCGACTTGGCTAGACCGACGATCGACTCGATCGACTTCGCGTCGACTTGGCCTAGTTTTGTCTCTTGCTCACCTCTGCAGTTATGTGATCTCAAAATGAAATTATACGATAGTAAATCTGTGCCATAATCTGTGTGACGTAACAGTAAGCCTAATTTCGTATTCTCAGTGAAATTATAGATTTGCATTGTTATCGTAATAATAGAAGTTAGTCACAATAGACCTAGTTTATAATCTCAAAATGCACTTCTATAATAACAGTGTGGTCTGTCATAATCGAAGTTAGCCACAATAGGCTTATGTCATTCTCAAAATGAACTTCTTTAATAGCAGGTCTGTATCATGATCGAAGTGACGTCACAATGAGCCTATCTTTATATTCTCAAACTGAACGTTTATTAATAGATTTGTATCATAATCAGAGCGGTGCTGCGTTTAAACAGTCCCAGTTTTGCATTATGAAAATGAAGTAATATGACAGCAGATCTATATCATAATCGAAATGACGCCACAATAGACCTAATTTCGTTTTCTCAATGAACTTATTTAATAGTATAATTGTATGATAATCGAAGTGCCGTCATAAAAGACCTCGTTTTATATTCTCCAAATGAACCTAATATACTGGATTACTGGTAGATCTGTTTAATAATCGGAATGACGGCACAATAGGCCTAGACCTTGTCTATATTCTCAATATGCACTTCCATAATAGTACATTTGTCTCATAATCGAAGTGACGTCACAATAAGCGCTGAATTTATAATATAATAGTAAAATTGTATCATAATCAGAGTGACGTTACAACAGGCATAGGCATAGTTCTGTATTCTCAACATTAATGAAATAATAATTTATGACAGCAGATCTGTGTCCTGATCGAAGTGACGTCACAATAGGTACAATTTCGTTTTCTCAGTGGACTTATTTAATTGTAGAATAATTATTGTATTATAATCGAAGTGACGTCATTCAAGGTCCCGTTTTATATTCTCAAAATTAACGTCTACCTGACTTGTAGCTGTATCATGCTCATTCAGGAGCGGATCCAAGGAAGGGGGCTATCCGGCCATGCCCCACCCCATTCAGAGATTTGCATATGACGTGGCTCCTCCCTCCATAAGGTTTCAAGAAGCTGTAAATCAACGCAACGGGACCAGGAAGGTGAGAGAGAAAGTAGGCCTAGCACATGACTAAAAAGTCATCAGATTTTAAATAACTGGAGTCGCTACGGGTTTTTAAGAAGTTTTTTTGGCGAAAGACTGAAAAAAGATTCCTTCGGCGGAAGACCAACGAAATTTTATTCGGCCCTAGACCACAAATTTTGTCCAACCCCCTTCCAAAATTTCTGGTCTGCCCCTGCAGTGTATTCGTTCAACCCAAATCGAAAACGTACGTCTATATAGTCAACTTTCACAGTTCCACTAACACGAAATCGCCAGCAGCGGCCAAAAGGTTCGTTAGCTGAACTTGTGTGCAAAAACTGAATTACGTCATTTTATCATCTATAGGTCACTTTGAGACTTCAAGAAATAGTAGGCCTAAGTAAAATATTTCTAAGTCGAGTCGAGTAGATGAAACAACGATCGACTCGACTTAGCAAAACTCGCAATCGACTCGACTTGCAAGTCGACGATTTTTCGATCGACTCGACTTGGCAAGACTCACGATCGACTCGACTTGCAAGTCGATCGAGTCGATGATTTTTCGATCGACTCGACTTGGCAAGACTCACGATCGACTCGACTTGCAAGTCGATCGAGTCGACGATTTTTCGATCGACTCGACTTGGCAGAGTTATGATCGACTCGATCGATCGACTCGATCGACTGCGGGGTATACACAAAATGTGCAGTTCTAAATGGATTTGTGCTGTTGTAGAAGCACTTCTGTACAGTTAAAACTAGCAAAAAGGTCTTTGTCCTCCGATTGGAAGTAATTTACCATGGAAGATTGGAAAGGAAAGAAGGAGTTGTGCAGTTCTAGAAATTCCCTAAAAACAGCTCTGTTCAGTTGAGGAGGATCTAGGCTATAGGGTCAGAAGTCAGACGAAGTGACAAACATTAAAATTACCGTTACTTACTAGGCTAGGCTATACGTAATTCAGTTTTGCATAATTCATGGGGTTGTCGACGGCGCATTATATACTGTGTCCCAATAAATCGAGACCCCTTTTTATAATGTGAATAAAACAGGCAAATCTTAATCGATTTTCAAAATTTTTAAACTGTTTTATCCTGAGATAATTATCTTACACTGATTCAAATATTACGTTTCTGGAATGAATATTGACGTCACAATTACGTCATTAACAGAAGCCAACAAGCACGCACGGGTTGAGCGGTCAAAGCAACTGTTAGATCGGTATCCTGCTCACATGGTAAATTTTATATGGTTCACGGACGAAAAGTTGTTTACCATCGTTACACGAAAGAACAGTCAAAATGGCCGTGTGTATGCGGCCGCCGGAACTCTTAAGAAAAACATCTCAGATATTCGTTTGCTTCGCACTCGCTCGACATTTAGCCGGTCAGTCATGGTTTCGGTTGGTGTCTCGGCTCTTGGTTAAACACAAATCCACTTCATAGAACCTGGAGTAAAAATAAATGGAGCTTACTACCGGGATTGTTTGATGTCGGAAAAGTTGTTGCCATAATATATCCGGGAATGTTTGGAATATTACACGTTTCAGCAAGATGGCGCACCGGCCCACCGAGCGCGTGAAACTGTTGAAATGCTGACAAGGGAGACCCCGGATTTCATACCCCCTAGGGCCCCTAATCTTTGGCCACCAAACAGCCCGCGGACTTAAACTCGGTCGATTACAAGATTTGGGGAGTAATGCAAGAGAAAGTTTATAAGACAAAGATCAGAGACATTGAAGAACTTCGTGAACGAATCATTAATGCGTGCATGGGGAGAATTTGATCAATTGGTTATTGATGCTGCAATTGGCAAATGGCGAACGCGCCTTGAAGCTTGTGTTGAAGCCGAAGGCGGACACTTTGAACATACCTTGTAGTATAATGTTAGTCAAATTTTAAATAAAATTAAACTGAAATTTATAATTGTGAAATAATATTTAAGGTAGGTTATATAACGTAGATTTTTTAAAGAAAAATTTGTGTTCAGTAGGCCTACTTAACATTTGAATTATCTGATGCAAATGACGTAATTGTGACGTCAATATTCATGCCAGAAACTTAATATTTGAATCAGTGTAAGATAATTATCTCAGGATAAAAACAGTTTTGAAATTTTGAAAATCGATTAAGATTTGCCTGTTTTATTCACATTATAAAAAGGGGTCTCGATTTATTGGGACACAGTGTATATGGAGAGCGAGGGACAGAGAGAAGTGAAGGAAACTGACGTCGTTGGCTCTGATCTCCAATGTGCAGCAATGATCGAGGATGGTCAAGAACTCAAGATGATGATGATGATGATGACGACGACGACGATGATGATGACGACGATGATGCATGATAGCCTACACTATGTAGATGTTGAATAATAGGAGTGACAACGGATCGACGGATATTTGTCTCACTCCTCTACACACCTTTCCGGGCTCTGAGTATTTCATTTCAATTCTGTTTCTTACCTTCCGCCCCAGGGGCGTAAAGCCAATGAACCTGCTTTCGGGCAGAGCACCATCATCATCATCATCATCATCATCATCATCATCATCATCATCATCATCATCATCATCATCATCATCATCATCATCATCATCATCATCATCATCATCATCATCATCATCATCATCATCATCATCATCATCATCATCATCATCATCATCATCATCATCATCATCATCATCATCATCATCATCATCATCATCATCATCATCATCATCATCATCATCATCATCATCATCATCATCATCATCATCATCATCATCATCATCATCATCATCATCATCATCATCATCATCATCATCATCATCATCATCATCATCATCATCATCATCATCATCATCATCATCATCATCATCATCATCATCATCATCATCATCATCATCATCATCATCATCATCATCATCATCATCATCATCATCATCATCATCATCATCATCATCATCATCATCATCATCATCATCATCATCATCATCATCATCATCATCATCATCATCATCATCATCATCATCATCATCATCATCATCATCATCATCATCATCATCATCATCATCATCATCATCATCATCATCATCATCAAAGCGCCTCTAATAGGGTGAGCTGTTCAGAAGCAGCTCTTAGTGCCCATGATCCCGCGAGAAGAGGCAGGTTTGACAAGAGAGAATGCAGAATAGAGACTGCCAGACAGAAGTGTAGAGCGAATGGAAGAAGAAAGAGCATTCGAAAGAGAATGACCAATTGAGGCAAATGACCAGGACTGAGACATAGCATTTCTAAAGCGAGGAACCAAGAGTCAAGTCTTTTCGATGTGAGGACGAAGTAATAACATTAGCCATAATTATATCCGGGGCAAAACCCCGCTGAGCCTTTAGGATAAGATCAGAGTGAGGATCTTACATTGTGTTGCTCAAGATCGAGCAGCCCTCCTGTAGCCACCTATTATTAGCATATGCTCATTTTAGCAGGTATCAAACATGTACTGCATTTAAATAGCCAGTTCAAAGAGAAACCAATTCTTTTAAATGTAAAATATATTGATTATTATTAAAGAAACAATACAATTATGCAGTGTCCTTATTTACCTATTGGCGTTGATTGATTACTAGATTTATTATGTTTCTTAGCTTCACTTGAGTGTAGAATTCTTTCTAGTTCATCGTCCGCCAATTCTGTAAATCGTCGTAGTTCCGATCCTTGTATTTCGACAACCAAGTGTCCTCGAATATGCAGTGGAATAATATATACCGAAGATATTTCGCAGTCCAGGCCGAACAACGGAATTCCAAGGAGTATATTTTGTATTCACAAATGTCAGTATTCTTACTCGAATGGATGAAATGTGTCACAATTCCAGCGTGCACATCAACATCCAGATCAACCGTGTGATCATAAATGTTTGAATCAACCGTGTGATTATCTCCAGCGACTCTCTCCAATGTTCGTAGAATTCAAAATTCTCGAGCAAACTCTTCACCCCACGAATGACGATAGTTCTCCAAGCTCCAGAATTTACCTCGATCGCAAAAACTGTCTCGAAAACTTAACGTCCGTTGGCCACCCTTCTTCTCAACGTCGAAGGTGCCACATACCAATCATTCTGCCGCTAATTTCACTTAAGAGTTCATTTGCCGCAACAAAATGACCCTTCGCCATTAGCTCCAACTGCAGAAATCGATCTTTCAACCGTTTCTGTCGATGACGTGTGTTTAATCAGTTAGACTGCGTTTTAATTGGCTTACGCGTCGTTACGTTGTTTTTGTTGCTATAGTCTCCAATAGCGACCAACGCCTATCAGTCTCGCTGCACTTCTTTAGCGCTTCTGTATTTTCGTTTGCTGATCATATTACTAAATATTAATTCTTCTAACAACGCCAATTAATTAACTAATTAAATCAACGCCACTACATTGTCTGACTTAACTTCTACCTACAATTAACACTTAATACTAGACAAGTTAGATTGATAGATAATAGCGATTTAATACGCTACAAATACCCCTCCTTCAAAAGTCTGTAATCAGGCTTTACAATCTCACCTAATTATCTATCAACTAAATTTCTATCAACTTCTTATTCTATCTTACATAACAATACAACATTACTGAACTATTTCTTACCTACATTATTATAATACATTACTGATATATTTAAGTACTATGTAATTCCTCTACTCAAATAATCAGACATAACATTATTGCTCCCCTTGATATAGCGTATCGTAAAGCAATAATTTTGAAGTGCTAGACTCCACCTCATGACTCTCGCATTCTTCATTCTTCCTTCCTTCATGTACTGTAGTCCGCAGTGGTCCGTCTCAATCACAAACTGCTTTCCACACAAGTACCTGTCAAACCGACTAATTCCCCACATTATCGCTAGACATTCTCTCTCCTCAACTGAATATCTCGTCTCTCTCTCTAGTAGTTTCCTACTCGCATATGCAATCGGGTGGTTTATCCCTTCATACTGCTGTATCAGGACACAACCTATTCCTCTTCCTGATGCATCCGTTTGAATCACGAATTCCTTCTCCAAGTTTGGTAACTTTAGTATTGGTGTCTTAGCAAGTGCTGCTTTCAGCTTACTAAAACTCTCATCTAATTCCTCGTTCCAATCAACATTATTAGCTGCTGACTTCTTTGTCAAGTCACTTAATGGTGCCATCAGTTCAGCACAATGCGGAATAAACTTTCTGTAATAGTTTATTGCTCCCAAAAAGCTTCTTACTTGTTTCTTCGTTTTCGGTTGTGGCATCTCCACAATCTTATCTATCGATTCTCCTTTAGGACTAATGTCGTCGTTGTTTAACGTATGACCCAAGAAATCTATGCGACCATAGCCTAATGAACATTTCTTTGGTTTCAAAGTCAGGTGAGCATCTCTCACTCTTTGAAAAAATCCTCGTAAAATCTTCATATGTTTAGTCCATCCTTCTGTATGAGCTAGTATGTCGTCAACATAACTCTCCAGATTCTCGGTTCCATACAAAATCTTCCTTATAAGTCTATTATAGCTTGAAGCACTATTTACCAATCCAAATGGTAATACATTAAACTTATACAACCCACTTGCACAAATGAAAGTTGTATAGTCTTTTGATTCTTCGCTCATTGGAATTTGCCAATATCCTTTGCAAAAATCAAACTTGCTATATATTTTGCTGCCACTCAGTTTATTGAAGATATCCTCGTTTGACATCATCGGTTCTGGATCAAAAACTGTCACTTTATTCAATTGTTTATAGTTGCAGCAAAGTCTATTGCTTCCATCAGCCTTCTTGACAACAACAAGCGGTGCTGCGTATGCTGCTTCTGATCTTTCTATTATCCCATTCTCTAACATTATCTCAATTTCCTTATCAATTTCTGACTGTAGATGATACGGTGTTGGATACGCTTTCATCCTAACAGGTTCATCACTCGTAAGATGAATCTCGTGTTTCACCATGTCAGTTCTTCCTGGTTTATCTGTAAATATGTCTTGATATTCTCTCAGTAATTTCTCTAATTCACCTCTCTGTTCATCTTCTAATTGTGGATTAATATCAACATCCTTGTACGTCTCAGTTTGTTTACTAACATACAAGTTCAATATCTCCTCCTCTTCATCTTCACCTTCTTTACCATCATGTACAATAGCTGACACATATGCTATTGTCTCAGAACCTGACAATTCTTCTTCACTCCTCTCGTAATATTTCTTTAGTATGTTGATGTGGTATGTTTTCAGTTTTCCACCATCAACCTCAACTTTATAATCGTAATCTCCGATTTTCCCTCTGACAACAAATGGTCCTTGCCATTTAACAAGCATCTTATTATTACAACTCGGCAGTAACAATAGGACTTTATCACCTATCTCCAGTTTTCTATATCGTGCCTTTTTATCGTAATACTTCTTGTTCTTCGCATTAGCTTTGTGAATTGCTTTCTGCGCCATGTTACACGTTTCCTCTATACGCTCTCGTAGATCTGCCATATATGTGTACACATCCTTCACCTCGTCTTCCACTTTTTCGTTTGTCCACAGTTCCTTCAATATCTGTACTGGACCTCTACTCTACAAGATCTTCCGAAGATTAATTCGAAAGGTGTGTATCCGTGGCTCTCGTGTACAGTATCTCTTAATGCGAAAAGTAGTGGTGCCAAGTACCTATCCCACTCTTTTACTTGCTCACCTATCAATTTTCTCAG
Source organism: Lumbricus terrestris (assembly GCA_949752735.1). Classification (NCBI taxonomy): domain Eukaryota; kingdom Metazoa; phylum Annelida; class Clitellata; order Crassiclitellata; family Lumbricidae; genus Lumbricus; species Lumbricus terrestris. The sequence goes on along the minus strand of OX457038.1, from coordinate 76,617,006 downwards.
TGTTGTCTTAATCGTTCCATTAAGACGTTCTACACAACCGTTTCCCATCGCGTGGTATGGACTTGTCATCGTATGCTTGATTAATAACATCTTGTTTACTTCGGCCATTAGTTCTGACGTAAACTGGCTTCCTCTATCTGTATGAATTCTTTGTGGTACGCCCATCCGACAGTAAAAGTTAAACAAGGCTTCCGCCACTTCCTCGGTACTTATACCTTTCAATGGTATCGCTTCAGGATATCTGGTGCTTAAGTCGATGATCGTTAATACATAACGATATCCTCTCATAGACATTGGCTCTATGGCTCCTATGATGTCTACACAGACATGCTTAAACGGCACATCCAGCACTGGAAGATGTCCCATCGGTGCCTTGTAGTTCACTTTCTTATCTACAGCTTTCTGGCATACATCACAACTTAATATATATCGCCGAACTTCTTGGTTTATTCCTGGCCAATAAAATTCATTCACAATTTTATCGTGAGTCTTCTTCATGCCCAGATGAGCTGACAGTAGCGAGTTATGTGCTACAGCTAGAACTTTATTTCTCAACTGTTTCGGCACCATCAACTGCCACTTCGCTTCATCTTTCAATACTTCCTTCCATCTCCGGTACAACAATCCATCTTTCTTTACGTACAGCACTTTTTCTGTACTCTTCTCATCGCCATTCCATTCAGATGCTTTATCCCAGCAACTCTTCAATGTCTCATCTGTCTTCTGTAATTCCTTTATTTCTTTTGTGGTTATATTTAGGTCGTAGTCGGGTCAATCTACGAAAAAACTTTGGTGAACCCCAAAAAAATTGCAAGAAAGCGTTTTATGACGATTTTCTGGTGTCTTAGGTCTGGTGATGAACATACTAAAAGTTGCAAGAAATCGGACCACGGCAAGTGGTCTAATTTTGGCGGGAAAAAAGATGGCCGCCAATTGGACCAGGCATGGAATCTGGAAATTATACTGTTATAAGCAAATCATGTAATAATTTGCTAACATGCTTTTCTAGACTAATTTGACCCCCCTGAGAACGAAAATCGTGGTTAGCAAGCTTGATTTTTTAGCGGTTGCATGGTAAAACAAGATGGCGGCCAAAATGGTGGTCCATAATTGCTTCAAAAGGTTGTATAGTCGGGTCAATCTACGAAATGATCCAAAAAATTGCAAGAAGGCGTTTTATGATGATTTTCTGGTATATTGGGTCTGGTGTTTAACATACTAAAAGTTGCAAGAAATCGGACCACGGCAAGTGGTCTAATTTTGGTGGGGAAAAAGATGGCCGCCAATTGGACCAGGCTTGGAATCTGGAAATGATACTGTTAGAAGCAGATCATGTAACAATTTGGTAACATGCTTTTCTAGACTAATTTGACCCTTCTGAGAACGAAAATCGTGGTTAGCAAGCTTGATTTTTAGCAGTTGCAGGGGAAAACAAGATGGCGGCCAAAATGGCGGCCTATTGCTTAAAAAGGCTGTAAGTCGAGTATTGTATGTGATATCAACACGATTTTGTAATTTAAATTAAGATGCAAGGGTTCTAGGCATGCAATGGAATCAAAGACACATCTGTAGCACTGGAAGAAAGCCAAAATGGCGGGAAAATGGTGACCAGAATGTTGAAATTGCTATAAGTGAAGTAATATATGCAATGGAAACATGAATTCGGACTCCAACTTAGCAATGGAATCAACGTTGCAAATGTGACACTGCAAGAAAACTAAAAAGGCAGCGATCGGAAGCGTTTCCGAGAAGTTCGTCAACGGAACTTATGGGTTCATGACAAGCGGAAGTGTCTCGGAAATGGATGGATCTTTCGGAGTCGAAGTCGGAGGAGAAGTGGAACGGGGTAGAAGGCGAATGGAATCCATCCTCCTCAATCCCATCCTCCGCCAACCCATCCACATCATCATCAGCATCATCTCCATCACAGCATGACATCACACAGCGCTGGAGGGGGTTCATTTCAGATCTCGGGGTCAGTCCATCGAACAAAATGTTCATGGGGTCGACGTTGGAACAAACGGCGGCATCAACGGTCACCAGGGGCAGTCAGCATCGTCCCTCTACAGAAGCCAAGTCTACGGGCACCTGTCGGGAACACTCAAACAGGACAAGAGTTTGCTATCCATGACGCATCAATCAGCGCACCTCTACGACCCGTACACCAGAGGTGGTCTGCCCCTACCATCCGCTGTTCCATCGTCGTCGTCTTGTGTCCTCCAGCCGTCGTCCAGTCCCAATCCGCACACTACGAACCTCTCGTTTCGCTATTCTTCCCCTCGCGTTGCAAGCCTGTGTCTGGCAAAAGGAACGCTAAGAGAACGATCATCTCCCAGGGGATCTCGAACGACTGTCTGGCAAGGGCGGTCACCACCAGCACCACCACCATCAACACCACCACCTGGAGATGGAAGAGATCAACACGAAGAACCTAGCGCAGAAGATTAGCAGTGAGCTGAAGAGGCACAGCAACCCTCATACTATCGAATCAGACTGAACCCCTGAAACATCGCTGTGCAAACTGTTTCTTTCTACTATAACGTGATCTGTGTTTGGAAATATTCCAACAACTTCCATCTCCAGGTGGTGGTGGTGGTGGTGGTGGTGGTGGTGGTGGTGGTGGTGGTGGTGGTGGTGGTGATGCGTCATGGATAGCAAACCCTTGTCCTGTTTGTGTGTTCCCGGCAGGTGCCAGTATATAGGCTAGGCTTCTGTAGAGGGACGATGCTGACTGCCCCTGGTGACCGTTGATGCCGCCGTTCGTTCCAACGTCGACCCCCATGAACATTTTGTTCGATGGACTGACCCCGAGATCTGAAATGAACCCCCCTCCAGCGCCGTGTGATGTCATGCTGTGATGGAGATGATGCTGATGATGATGTGGATGGGTTGGCGGAGGATGGGATAGCGGAGGATGTATTTCATTCGCCTTCTATCCCGTTCCACTTCTCCTCCGACACCGACTCCGAAAGATCCATCCATTTCCGAGACACTTCCGCTTGTCATGAACCCATAAGTTCCGTTGACGAACTTCTCGGAAACGCTTCCGATCGCTGCCTTTTTAGTTTTCTTGCAGTGTCACATTTGCAACGTTGATTCCATTGATAAATTGGAGTCCGAATACATGTTTCCATTGCATACATCGATCACTTCACTTATAGCAATTTCAACATTCTGGTCGCCATTTTCCCGCCATTTTGGCTTTCTTCCAGTGCTACAGATGTGTCTTTGATTCCATTGCATGCCTAGAACCCTTGCATCTTAATTTAAATTACAAAATCGTGTTGATATCACATACAATACTCGACTTACAGCCTTTTTAAGCAATAGGCCGCCATTTTGGCCGCCATCTTGTTTTCCCCTGCAACTGCTAAAAATCAAGCTTGCTAACCACGATTTTCGTTCTCAGAAGTGTCAAATTAGTCTAGAAAAGCATGTTACCAAATTGTTACATGATCTGCTTCTAACAGTATCATTTCCAGATTCCAAGCCTAGTCCAATTGGCGGCCATCTTTTTTCCCGCCAAAATTAGACCACTTGCCGTGGTCCGATTTCTTGCAACTTTTAGTATGTTAAACACCAGACCCAATATACCAGAAAATCATCATAAAACGCCTTCTTGCAATTTTTTGGATCATTTCGTAGATTGACCCGACTATACAACCTTTTGAAGCAATTATGGACCACCATTTTGGCCGCCATCTTGTTTTACCATGCAACCGCTAAAAATCAAGCTTGCTAACCACGATTTTCGTTCTCAGGGGGGGTCAAATTAGTCTAGAAAAGCATGTTAGCAAATTATTACATGATTTGCTTATAACAGTATAATTTCCAGATTCCATGCCTGGTCCAATTGGCGGCCATCTTTTTTCCCGCCAAAATTAGACCACTTGCCGTGGTCCGATTTCTTGCAACTTTTAGTATGTTCATCACCAGACCTAAGACACCAGAAAATCGTCATAAAACGCTTTCTTGCAATTTTTTTGGGGTCATGTCGCAGATTGACCCGACTATCGGGCATTTCAGCGACCTTGAGTGGTTTATATTTCACCACTTTCTTCGACTCAGCTCTCGTTTCTATCGCTGCTGTTGTCTGATGTGCGTCACTGCTCATGACGTCATCACTTACAACTTTCTCTATTACATCATCATACTCCGTGCTCATCTCATCACTCTCGAATCTTACTGTCTTCTTGGCATCTTGCCAACGTGAATTAGCATTCACAACTCTCTTGAGTATACCTTTATACTCAACTTTTTCTTGTTTTTCACTCACAATCGTCTCATCCACTTTCTCTCCTTTGTCACAATTAATCATATTTTCATCCGTGTTCTCATTCGTTACTGAATATTTTAACCCTCTCACGCGTCCAATAATAATAGGCTTTACTGGTTCGTCCATAACCATTGCCTCAACTTCACCAGTAAAATACTCGCTCTCAATGTTTACATGGGCTGTAGGAAAACACCTTAAGCTCCCATCAACTAGGATGCAGTGCGTTTCCTTCCCAGTCAAATCACTATCTCTGATCAGCGATCTCCTCACAATACACGTACTCGCTCCAGAATCGTAAAGACAATTGGCGTCTACTCCATTGACCTTCGCTTGACATTCGTCTATACTTTCAATGTCAATGCAACCATCTTTCCGTTCTGTAACTGTTACGCCCGCCCTAGCCGCTAGAGGGGCAGGAACTCGTGCAATTGTGGCCTCACTTACTTGCTCACTTCCAACTCCCCCTGCTAGCGCTGCGGCGTACTGCCGGGGCGATAGGAACATGTATTCGGGAACTTCAGGTCTGGGTGACAGGGAGGGACGTCTGCGCTCTGTAAATTCACGGATACCAGGGCCGGAACTACATATCTCCGTGGCTGTTGGTCGACTGGCAACAGCACCCTCGCGTCGGTGCTCGTCTGGGTTCATGCCCCTTTCGGCAGATTTGGGTGAAAGGTCATCGGTTTCCTGGGAACTTAGTGGGTTGTACTGGGCCTTATTTCCAGGTCGCTCAACAAATGCTTCGATTTCTCTGCCCGAACCCCCTTCCTCGGAACTGTCTGATTCCCCTGGGGTGTCTCCGCTTAAAGAGTTTTCACGGGACATGGCCTACTCTTCTTCGCCCTAGTTTCAATGCACTCAAACAATCGCCTTCGTTGATTATATATTTAACACCTTATTTATTCAGGTAACAAATACTTAACTAACATTTAGCTAGCAATAACCTACGCAAATACAGTCTTTTCTATTTGTTAGGTCAGTTCACTTAGACATTTCTAGCGCTGACAACATCACGAACTGCCACTGCACGATTTACATCAACCCTACTCACGGTTCAATTCTTACATGCAAGTCGTCTATCGACTAGATTTCTGTTCCTTAACTATTACAATAGCATTCTGTAACCTCTAATTAATTATCAACGTTTCAGATACTTAACTTAAATACTACAGACTGAATTACCATGCCACAATAATCCTTTCGTTTCGCCGCTATTTATAGTAATTATCTTTTATATATATATATATTCAGTTCTGTAATGTAATGGCCACGTTAATTTGTCAGTCTACATTAGACAATATTATCCACTTCAACACATAATAGCCATTTTAACCTTGCAATCGCTAAGTCACAAATTCAGCACGTGCTACGCTAAAATCTATTACTTCCCTGGTTTTTAGGTCAGTTTGCTTCCTCCAAAGTTCTCCTTTCACCGGAGGCAAGGCCCAATCTTTGCCGTCGTTTAGCGATTAATTTAGTTGCATTTCCGATAATTTATACCCTTAAAATTATTAGTTTTAACGTCAATTTCGACTAGAAAATGGTTGCCTCGATCTCCGCAGGTCTCACTCGTTCAGCAATTTCTCGACGACTGGCGTTCTCTGTCATGACAGCCAATCAGGAACGACTTCTTTCCGCCGTTTCTGATCACGCGCCGCTTCTGGCCAATCAGCGGCGCCCGCGCTTTCGCCACGTCAGCGAAGAGGTCACGTGCGTGTTCGGCGCATTGTCTGCAGCCTCGCTCTGGTGCAGCATAGAGTTAGTAAAAAACGTTATGCGCAATATAGATAAAAGTAAGTAAGATTTGTAGCTTTTTCCAAAACGCTACACTCCCCCCTACTTAGCCCGAATTTTCCATACTACTGGAAAATTCAGCAGCGGTCGTGTACTGAATCCGTTTTACATGAGTTGTTAAGTCAAGGTCATCATTAACTATACTAAAAGACAATACTGACTGAGAACAGTCTGAACCGAAAGCAGGCAATTCTGCATCAGCAGCGGTGCACAACATATTGCGGATATATGAACTCTTATTTTAACTCCAAGAACCAACAGGGTTCCTAATTCGCGAAACGAGAAATCAATTAACTAAACTCATAGCAACACTTGCCGTAAAAGTTCAGGCATACGAAGTATAGCATCTTAGCACAGCTTTACTCATATTAACTAAACACTAATAACACAGCTGCTTAAATTCTCAACGCGACTGCAGGGCAATGCTTACGTTCCTGTAACATCTTTACTTTGCAATCTCCCTGAAACCATCTGTTCGGAATCACCAGCAAAAAGAAGGAGGGACGTCTATTTAAATTGAAGGTCCCCAACTCACTCTCGCTCCCGTCTCCACGCAGACCACAAATCAGCAAGGGCATATTAGGTCAGGGTATCAGGCTATTCAAAGAAAGCATACCACTAGACCAACCCTTACCTCACTAGGGTTAACTTATCTACGTCCATTGGTTACCCAATCCTCGTCCGAATACAGGCCATTGGTGTTTAATCACCAGTCTCTGTTTCCACGAACCCCGGGACCACTAACTACCAGACCCGAAGTCTCTGAACTAAAGCAAAGTTGGGAATCCCAATAGAAATATTAGCCATACTCTTACACATTATCAGGTGCTGTCGGGTTATCCTCCCACCCAGGTTTCAGGTAATGCACAACGAACAGTTACAGTACCCCATGTACTACATTCCATTTCATCAACAGCTCGAAGCCACGAACCAAGAGAATGTCCTCTAACACTTACAATCATGCTTCGGCCCCACATCCTACAGATAATCTTAACACAATTAACATGTTACTAACTACAAACATTAACGACAGACTTAGACTAGCACAAAACCTAAGGCAATTTTAACTTAAAGCAGTTTTCTATCCAAAAGCTAGCTAAACCGAGATGAATCATCTTCTATCATTGTGTATCCAGCCCAAAGTTAACTCTCAGCAAGCACAAATCATCAACATCAGTAGCTGACACATTATTACAGGCACCACACGTTACATCAAGGCTTAAACCAGCTGCATAAGGCATTACCGCTTAGTGAAGCGTACCTATGACCACTAGGACGGATTGACTCCATGACCTACGCTGTTACCTCTACGTCACCTTTCCACACAGGAAGTCCACACAGGACAAAGTACACACATTTCCACCAACGGAAAGAATATATCACCATCATTTCCACACAGGAAAAAGTTTACATCCATTTCCACCAACGGAAAGAGTACATCTCATTCATTCCCACACAGGAAATTTCTCAAGCAACCAATAACGACGATTGGACGGATTACCGCTTATTACATCTCATTCATTCCCACACAGGAAAAAGTTCACCTCCATTTCCACCAACGGAAAGAGTACATCACATTCATTTCCACACAGGAAAAAGTTCACCTCCATTTCCACACAGGAAAGAGTCCACTTGAGCAACCAATAGCGACGATTGGACGGATTACCGCTCATCTACTAACAGACCATCAGCCTCCTCTTCTATTTAACCCTCAATGCCTGCAACAGCTTCAGTCTACCCACAAGTTTACCACTGGTTTGCTTACTTAATTTCCTCAGGGCAATACACACCTTAGACTCCTAGTCAATTACAGCTACTGTTTCCTAGTCACTGCTTAATCAAAAGCTTAATCTTTACAACGAACTTTTATATAAGAATTTAGACTATTATTCAACCTGACAAATAGCTAAGTATCAACAGCAATCCTGAATGTATGCAGTGCTCTTTAAGAATTCTATCATCCTATGTCAAACCATTTCCACAGCCGTACTCTCCCAGTAAGATAAAAATCATAGACATTGGCACTAATCATTATTACAGGCAAGACACATTACATGAAGGCTGAAGCTACCTACACCAGGCCTTACCGCTTAGGGAAGCGTACCTATGTACCATGACCTCTACACCTCCATTTCCACACAGGAAAGAGTACACTTGAGCAACCAATAGCGACGATTGGACGGATTAAGAATTCTATCATCCTATGTCAAACCATTTCCACAGCCGTACTCTCCCAGTAAGATAAAAATCATAGACATTGGCACTAATCATTATTACAGGCAAGACACATTACATGAAGGCTGAAGCTACCTACACCAGGCCTTACCGCTTAGGGAAGCGTACCTATGTACCATGACCTCTACACCTCCATTTCCACACAGGAAAGAGTACACTTGAGCAACCAATAGCGACGATTGGACGGATTACCGCTCTTACCAAATAACAGGTCCTTAGTCTCACCTTCGCATGCAATCCTTAATGCGTGCAACAACATCAGTCTGCCTACTAGTCTACAACTTACTCACTTACCGACTACTCAGGCCAATGCATACATCAGGATAATTCATCAAATTCTAGCAGACTGCTTTTCAATCAATGCGCCAATGCAATTTGCTCCTAATCTAGCACATTTTAGATTCAAAATCTAATCTGCAATCAAGGTTATGCGCATAAAACTTTAAGCTAACATGCAAGCACAACATTTTGCCTTTCTTCTGTGGCAACAAAAACAACAATGCAATAAAACACACAAGTAAACAATTCTTAGCTACCCCCAAGATCTAACCTAGATCAAAGTTAAAAACTGAACATTTTATTCATCCAAAGGAAATTAAACCTAGGCTTCTCGCCACAGTCTCTACTCGTCGCCATTACGCGACGTTACCATCACATTACACTACATTACCATCTATACCCCCAAGGCTGCACGAAGATTTCTTTGTGATCTCGCCAGCGATGGTGAGGAATGGTGCCTCTCGACAGAAAGTGACGATTCTGAGGGACTCTGGTGCGTTTCCTCTCCCTGTCTCCATAGGCGATGAGACCAGAGGAAGGATGTACATTTGCACCACGAGGCCCGACGGAAGTCGGTAGAGGCCACATTCCACCGCGGGTAGGGTTGGCGAAGTGGGAGGGCAGATGCACACCCCGACGAGGCGGGACTCGGGCCACCACCTTAGGCTGGTCGACCCTCCCCCCAGGACTGGCTGGAACAGGAACTCCCTCTGGTTGTAGTGTTTCTGCTTCGACTGATGCTAGCGGAACAACACAGGATTTTCCAGCGACTTTTGGATCCGGACGTTTCACTGAAGTCTTTTCATTCACTTGGCAGTTCGAAGACACCAAGGCAGCGGTTGAAACGTGTAGCGGTAGAATGCTTCTTATCAAACAAACCTATTAAATGATGCATTGTATAAGTATTAAATAGGTAAGAATTAAGCTAGACAATATGTGGCGTATTGTAGATTATAATTAATATTACTTGTGGCATTAAGTTAGATAATAATAATAGCGCTATAACAATTCTTGAATACGCGCTACATCAATTATTGAAATACAACGGAGGGCGGAAAGCAGCGTCAAACTTGAGCAGACGGCAACAACGGCAGACGATAAAGCTAGACAGCGAAAAGATGGCGAAGGAAGAAGACGGGAGATTTCTGAGCAAGGGCGGCCATTGACAAATGTGGTGTCCTTGTCGGTAATTCAGAAGATCTGACGGTGGAATTGGGTGTGGAAGGCGACACGCTGTCGGCCTGTCCCACTGGTGAGACTATAAGTCCTTGGGAACAGAGATACCAGGGCTTGTCGAACGAAACTTTGCGAAGTTTGATGTGACACTTGCGAGTGAACTGCGATTCGACATCGGGAGAAGGTCGATTCGGAACTGCAATTGCGATTGGAGTTCGACGGCAGAAGAAAGGGGCGAAACGACCACAAGACGAGACCGAAAGGACGTGCAAGCGACGAGAAGCTACCGTTGCTTGTGAAGAATCAACGAGGCGGAAGAAACTACAGAGTGCTGTGTCCAACTACAGCATACTCCGTCTACGCAACTACAGAAGAGAATTGGAAACGACGGCAAACAAGAAGAAGGTGACCTTCCTTCCTCTTCGAACCTTCATTCCAATCCATACGAACTGAAGAACTTCTACATCTACGCTGGAAAAGTCCAACGTGGAAGATAAGAAACAAGCTATAATATTATTAGATAATACGCCACAAATAAGTAGATAGGATTATTGATTGTATTTTACTGTTTGATATTGTTTTATTATAATATAATCTTTAAACGAATCTCAGCTATATTTGTTTTAGGTCCTAGCTCATTCTAATATTGATCACCCAAAGGCCTCTGAGCATAAAGTTCCCTATTAAAACTAGATTTAAAACCCTAGATTTTGATGGTAGTGACAAGAGTGGGTGCCCATGCCCGGGATTTAAGTCAGTAAAGATTTAAGTCAGTAAAGATTTAAGATTTGTCCTGGGCAAGACGTTAAACTGCATCCATCCTCTGCCACAGGGAACCAACAAATTCCCTGTGCCGGTCCTAAGCCCGGATAAAATGAGGAAGGTTTGCCAGATGGGTGGAGATACACTGGCAGTAAAAGACCAAGACCATAGAAATCCCCAAAACCCACGGCACAAGCGACATAGCGACCCAGATGCTTCAAGGTGTCATGATGTGGAGCTGACATGCACAGGCCGGTCAGGACAGACCAGTGGAGAGAGTCGGGGGAGAGAGCGTGGGACACATAAGGGCATTGACCCAGGTTGTTCTTCGTGCCTCTCTCCCAATATTCTCTTCATCAGACAAGGTGGTCGAGCTGCTCCAAGATGTTGGTATGGAGCAGACCTGCTGACCGAACTGGTTGAACCTGGGCAGCATGACGCGAGACAGACTCAGACAGAGAGTGGCGTCGGACACTTACGGGCATAGCCCAAGGATTTTGATGATGATGATGAAAGATTTAAGTCAGTAAAGATTTAAGTTAGAAAGATTTAAGTCAGTATATATAACTGTCTTTTGAACAGTATTAGAAAAGCTTTGAACAATTATAGCTAGGAGATTGTTAGAGACTAAATCTGAAATTGTAGATTGAAGATACTGCAGTAGGTTGTATGAACTACTAATCTCTAATAGTTTAATAGATTAGTTGTTGTTGTGGAACTGAATTGACACTTTGCAGAATTGAACAATTTCTATTTGTTAGAAATTTAAATAGCGCACATTGTTGCCAATATTTTTGACATAAGTTGCTAGTCAGCAAGTAAGACAGTAAGTATGTCTGTAAGTGATTTTGAAGCTTGGTTAGAAATTGCCAAACGGATGAACATGGAAGGGGACGAGACACGTGCCTTTGTCAAAGAAAGACAGGCAGAATGGAGACAAGATAGAGCGACTGAGAGGGACATCGCCAAAGAGATGAAATTAGCTGAAACAGCAGCAGCAGCAGAAACGAGAAAAGCTGAAGCAGCAGCAGAAGTCAAGAGACTTGAAATAGAAGCAAGAAGAGCAGAGATGGAAGCTGAAGCGGCAGCAGAAACGAGAAAAGCTGAGGCAGAAGCAGCAATGAGAAAAGCTGAAACAGAGGCTGCAATGCAAGCAAAGAAGGCTGAAGTGGAATTGGAAGCAATTAGGAGTGCTGAAGCAGAAGCCAGATTAAACCGTGAAGCAGCTGAGACAGAAGCGAGAGAAAGTCGCTTGGCAACAGAAGCCAGAGAACAGCGTGAACACCAGTTAGAAATAAAGAGACTTGAAGCACAAGTGAGAATGCGTGAAATTGATTCGAGAGGGGAGCAAAACCAAGAGCACGAGAATGCCTACATGAGGATCGGTGATGGTCAACAACAGGGAGATCACCGAGAAAACAATAAAGGAATCAGAAATATCAAATTTCCTATATTCAACGAGTCAAAGGATTGTTTAGATGCCTACTTGTTGAGATTCGAGCGAACCTGTGTTGCGTATGAAGTTAAAAAAGAAGTTTGGTCGTTGACGCTAGCTAGACATTTGGAAGGCAGAGCACTGGAAGTATACCAAAGGTTGTCTGCAGAAGAAGTGCAAGATTATGAGTGTTTGAAGACTCAGCTGTTGAAGAGATTTCAACTTACTGAAGGTGGTTATCGAAACAAGTTCAAAACCAGTAAAATGGAATCTGGAGAGACACCTTCTAGTTTTGTACATAGATTGAGGAGGTATATGCAGCAGTGGTTAGCACAAGCGGGATTTGAAAGAACTTACGAAGGAGTGGAAGATCTATTGTTGAAAGATCAGTTTTACCTGACGTGCAGTACTGAACTTCGTATGTTTATAAAAGAGAAGGGTAAAATGAGTTTGAAGGACATGTTAGTTTGTGCGGAATCACACATTGAAGCACACGGTTACAAGTACAGCGAGCAGTCTGTAAAACCAGATGTGAAATTTCATAGTGACAGGTTGAACGGTAGACCGTATGAACACAGACCCAAAGAACAGTCTGGGTACAATCTGAACAGGAGTAGAAGTGATGTGAAGATAAATCAGGGTACACATCAAAACCGAGGATTCAGCAGGGAAAGAGAAATTGCAACTGGACATAAGATTACTTGTTTTTTCTGTGGAGAACAGAACCATAAGGCATATCAATGCCCAAAGAAAAACAGGGGTACATTTAAACACACTGCAGCAGCAGTACAAATATTCGAAAGTCGAGCACACTTGGTTAAGCCAGAAAGTGAAATACAGAGAGTGGTTGAAGTTACAAGAGGAGAACAACAGATGAAACAGGGTGAACATAATAAAATACCACCAATGTACATGGCAGCTAGTGCAATGGTGATAAAAGACAATGATGGATGTATTAGCCTTGAAGATAAGAGTGAATACCAGGTGACAGTTAATGGAAACACAGTGGGATGCTTATACGACACAGGCACAAGTTGTTGTATTGTAAAACGTTCTTTGATAAATGAAGAAGCGTTGACTGGAGAAGAAACACATTGTGTTTTAGTTGATGGGAGTTTAAGATGTTTCCCATTGGCTAAGGTGTACATAGAGAGTGAACATTTTAATGGTGAAGTACAAGCGATGGTGATGGAACAGCCAATAAAGCCAGTAATAATTGGGAAAATCAAAGGATTGAAGTACATGGTTAAGGATGAAAGAACTGAGAGTGTGACAAATCATGAGCCAAAAGAAATAATTGAGAAATGTACTGAAGTGGAAAACAAAGGAATATTGATTAGAAAAACAGAACATGAAGAAAGACCTATTGGTGCAAAGAAAACAGTAAGATTTTCTGACGATGTGATGAGGAATCAAGATGAAAAATTAATGACAGTAGCAGTTGTGGAGACTAGAGCAGAAGCTAAAAAGGTAGCAAAATACAAACCATTGAAAGTTGCGGAGATGCCGAACTTGAATGTGTCAGTAAAAGAGATACAGGAGTTGCAGAGTCAAGATGAAACTATGTTGAAACAAATGGAAAGAGCAATTGAATGGGATGGTAACGAAGACAACATAGAAGATAAACCATATGTGAAAAAGAAGGGATTGTTGTATAAAAGATACAAAGAAGTACAGAAGGATGAGGTGAAATGGCAACTAATGGTACCTAAACCATTGAGGGATAAAGTGTTAGCAGTGGCACACAATTCATTGTTATCGGCTCATTTAGGAATGAGGAAAACACATGATAAGATTCTAAATGAATTCTATTGGCCTGGAATAGGACAAGATATACGGAGATATGTGTTGAGTTGTGATATTTGTCAAAAATCAGTTGACAAGAAGGTGAACCACAAGGCGCCTATGGGTCATCTACCTGTATTAGATGTACCATTCAAACACATATGCATAGACATAATCGGAGAAGTTAACCCTATGTCTGCAAGGGGTTATCGATACATATTGACCATCATAGATTTGAGTACAAGGTATCCGGAAGCTATTCCATTGAAAGGAATTAGTACTGAGGAAGTTGCAGAAGCTTTGTTCGGATTTTATTGTCGTATGGGAGTGCCTCAGAAGATCCATACTGATCGTGGAAGCCAGTTCACTTCTGAACTCATGGCTGAAGTAAATAAGATGCTATTGATAAAACACACCATGACGAGTCCATATCATGCAATGGGCAATGGATGTGTAGAACGGCTTAATGGAACCATCAAAGCGACGTTGAGGAAGTTGATTGGTGAACAAGCGAAAGAATGGGATCGTTATATAGCTCCATTACTGTTTGCGTTGAGAGACACAGTACATGAGAGTCACGGTTTCACACCATTCGAACTAATATTTGGTAGATCGTGTAGAGGACCAGTGCAGATCCTGAAGGAGTTATGGACCAATGAGACAGTGGAAGAAGAAGTGAAGGACGTGTATACGTATATGCAGGATTTGAGAGAAAGGATTGAGGAGACTTGTGATATGGCGCAGAAGGCGATACACAAAGCGAACGCTAAAAACAAGAAGTATTATGACAGGAAAGCGAGATACAGGAAGTTGGAAATAGGTGATAAGGTGTTGTTACTATTGCCTAGTTGTAAGAACAGGATGTTAGTAAAGTGGCAAGGGCCATATGTTGTGAGAGAGAAGATTGGAGACTATGATTACAGAGTTGAAATCGAGAAAGGAAAGATAAAGACATATCACATTAATATATTGAAGAAATACCACGAAAGAGAAGATGCCGAGACCGTAGCGTACATTTCAGCAGTAGTATATGACGGAAAAGTGGGAGAAGATGAAGAAGAAGAAATATTGGATTTATATGTAAGTGAACAAACAGAGACCTATGAAGATGTGGATATAAATCCTGATTTGGATGAAGAACAAAAAGGAGAAATGAGGAAACTACTGAAGAAATATGAAGACATATTCACAGACAAGCCTGGGAGAACAGACTTAGTAAAGCATGAAATACATTTGACGAGTGAAGAACCAGTAAGACAAAGAGCGTATCCAACACCATACCATTTGCAAAAAGAAATAGATAAGGAGATCCAGACGATGTTGGACAATAAGGTGATAGAAAGATCAGAGGCAGCTTATGCAGCACCGCTGGTGGTTGTCAAGAAATCAGACGGAAGCAATAGGCTGTGTTGCAATTACAAACAGCTGAACAAGCTTACAATATTTGATCCTGAGCCTATGATGACAAATGAGGATATTTTTAATAAGTTGAGTGGTAGTAGAATCTACAGCAAGTTCGATTTCTGCAAGGGTTATTGGCAGATCCCTATGAGTCCAGAATCGAAAGACTACACTACATTTGTATGTGCCAATGGGATATACAAGTTCAATGTGATGCCTTTTGGATTGATCAATAGTGCGTCAAGTTACAACCGTTTAATCAGGAAGATTCTTCAAGGAACAGAAAATCTTGAAAGTTATGTCGACGACATTCTAGCGCATAATAAAGGATGGAGAGAACATTTGAAGACATTGGAGATATTTTTCGAAAGAGTGAGACAAGCGAATTTGACATTGAAGCCGAAGAAGTGTTCAATAGGATATGGAAAGATTGACTTTTTGGGACATACGTTGAACAAGGATGACATAAGTCCAAAGGAGAAATCAGTGGATAAAATAGTAGACATGCCACGTCCAAAGACAAAGAAACAAGTCAGGAGTTTTCTTGGAGCGATAAACTATTATCGGAAATTCATACCACACTGTGCGGAAATCATGGCACCGTTAAGTGACTTAACGAAGAAGATAGCACCTGGAATGGTAGAATGGAATGAAGAGCTGGAAGATAGTTTTACAAAGTTGAAGAACGAATTGGCGAAAGAACCAATTCTGAGAATTCCAAATTTAGAGAAGGATTTCATCCTACAAACTGATGCAAGTGGGAGTGGAATCGGATGTGTGATAATGCAGCAGTACGAGGGGACGAATCATCCCATAGCGTATGCGAGCAGGAAGCTGTTAGAGCGAGAGAGAAGATATTCTGTGGAAGAGAGAGAGTGCTTAGCAATCATGTGGGGTATAAGCAGGTTCGACCGATATCTTTGTGGAAGGACATTTACAATTGAGACAGACCATTGCGGATTGCAATATATGAAAGAAGGTCGAATGAAAAATGCAAGGGTGATGAGATGGAGTTTGGCACTCCAAAACTATTCCTTTAACATTAGATATATTAAAGGGTCCGAAAATGTTATGTCCGAATATTTAAGTAGAGGGATTGTGTAGTATAAGTTGAGATAAAGTAAATGAAGAAGTGTAAGCCAGTGAGTAAAGTGTATTAATTGTCATGTCGTGTATAGTAAGTGAATTAGTTTACTAGGTTAGTTTGTTAAGTAGGTGAGTTTGTTAAAGCCTGTAAACAGTCTTTTGAAGGAGGGGCATTTGTAGCGGTAGAATGCTTCTTATCAAACAAACCTATTAAATGATGCATTGTATAAGTATTAAATAGGTAAGAATTAAGCTAGACAATATGTGGCGTATTGTAGATTATAATTAATATTACTTGTGGCATTAAGTTAGATAATAATAATAGCGCTATAACAATTCTTGAATACGCGCTACATCAATTATTGAAATACAACGGAGGGCGGAAAGCAGCGTCAAACTTGAGCAGACGGCAACAACGGCAGACGATAAAGCTAGACAGCGAAAAGATGGCGAAGGAAGAAGACGGGAGATTTCTGAGCAAGGGCGGCCATTGACAAATGTGGTGTCCTTGTCGGTAATTCAGAAGATCTGACGGTGGAATTGGGTGTGGAAGGCGACACGCTGTCGGCCTGTCCCACTGGTGAGACTATAAGTCCTTGGAAACAGAGATACCAGGGCTTGTCGAACGAAACTTTGCGAAGTTTGATGTGACACTTGCGAGTGAACTGCGATTCGACATCGGGAGAAGGTCGATTCGGAACTGCAATTGCGATTGGAGTTCGACGGCAGAAGAAAGGGGCGAAACGACCACAAGACGAGACCGAAAGGACGTGCAAGCGACGAGAAGCTACCGTTGCTTGTGAAGAATCAACGAGGCGGAAGAAACTACAGAGTGCTGTGTCCAACTACAGCATACTCCGTCTACGCAACTACAGAAGAGAATTGGAAACGACGGCAAACAAGAAGAAGGTGACCTTCCTTCCTCTTCGAACCTTCATTCCAATCCATACGAACTGAAGAACTTCTACATCTACGCTGGAAAAGTCCAACGTGGAAGATAAGAAACAAGCTATAATATTATTAGATAATACGCCACAAATAAGTAGATAGGATTATTGATTGTATTTTACTGTTTGATATTGTTTTATTATAATATAATCTTTAAACGAATCTCAGCTATATTTGTTTTAGGTCCTAGCTCATTCTAATATTGATCACCCAAAGGCCTCTGAGCATAAAGTTCCCTATTAAAACTAGATTTAAAACCCTAGATTTTGATGGTAGTGACAAAACGATGACTCGACGACACTGCGCAGGGCGGTTCTTCTGTTGAACCTGGAATCGACGCCTTCCTACCAGAATCCAGTTAAGTCCCACATGCCACAGTACATTTTCATGGAACTGTCTCTGATGTCCATCCGAGGTGGAATTCGTTTCTGTTAGTTTTTACACCGCTGGGCCGACGCTCTTCACGATCACGGCTGTCATCATCAGCCCGGCAGTGACTGTCTAGACACATGACAGTCTTGTAGGCATTGTCTAAAGTGTTCGGCTGTTTCTCACGGATTTTCAGCGTTAAGTCTCTCAGTCTCTGTCGATCGACCGGGTCGGACCAGGTCGCTACGGCTTCGGAGTTGAACTCGTAGAGAAGTTGATCGGATGATTCGGTCAGGGCACAGGTCAGCTGAGCGAATTTTTCTCCATCCGACCAGTCATTACCGTTCGCGCAGATCTCGAATTTCTTGAGGAAAGCTTCGACCGATGTCTTTCCATTGTACCTGTCCAGTTTCATATACTGTCTCGATTTCGAATCAACAGTTCTGCTCACGCGTGGTTGGGACTGCACAGTGACCGACGAGGTTGGAGTCGTACTCGGCTGAAAACGACCTTGGATCGTTGGGTGAGGTTCAGCTGTAGGCGGTTCAGCATACTGGTCGAACTGGAACTGACTGTTTTCACTTCCGGATGTAGACACAACATGGAACTTCGTTTCCAGGTTGTTCTGAGCTGCTCGTGTGTTTGCCCAGAATCGTTCATCGTAGGCGGAAGCTGGATGCCACAGAGCGGTTGTTGGTCGACAACATGGCAGGTGAGCGGGAGGGCCAGGATTCGGAGGCAGGTATGCAGAACTTTGTGTGACCTGTGGTTTCAACGACGAGGACAAGGTCGACATGATTGACTGAGTCGACGACACGAAGGATGCAGACAGTTTGCACACCGAAAGTTGTGACTGTTCTCACTCCGGAATTCGACTCGAAGACACCACCGATTGTGTTTCTTCCCACCTTGACAGCAGCAGGTGGAGGGAAGTTCAGAGTCGGAGCAGGAAGAACTCGGACGGCGAAAGGGTGCGACGAGGGAGGCGGTGGCGGGAAGGTGGTAGCCCGAGGGTGGACGAGGGTTGGGTGCCCGGGATGTGCATCCGAAGTCGGGAGTCCCCGTTCCCTCGGCAGCGCCGAATCCCCATCCTCCATATCTGAAACTATACACTCAGAGTTAGCAAAGATCCCAGCACAATCTTTATTCAATTCTAACAGATCAGGATGTAACAAAACATTATGCAAGAGTCGCAAATCAGTTACCTCCGAACCTTCACTTTCATAATTATTTCCTCCGAGTTTTCTGTTAATCAGCCTCGTTTGTTTATCTCTCATGTGAAATTCAAAATCAAAACTTGCATCAATTGCATTTGCATCAGGGTAGTACGAAGGACACTTCGGCCTGGCGCCATAATAAGACATTTCTTCACCTTCCCACTTCGTTCTTTCTCCAGGAAATTCTGTCCTTCCAATCTTTCTTGGTTCCACCTGTTCCACTGGTTCCCCTTGTTCCACTTCTACCCCACTTCTGGTACCATTTGTTACGCCCGCCCTAGCCGCTAGAGGGGCAGGAACTCGTGCAATTGTGGCCTCACTTACTTGCTCACTTCCAACTCCCCCTGCTAGCGCTGCGGCGTACTGCCGGGGCGATAGGAACATGTATTCGGGAACTTCAGGTCTGGGTGACAGGGAGGGACGTCTGCGCTCTGTAAATTCACGGATACCAGGGCCGGAACTACATATCTCCGTGGCTGTTGGTCGACTGGCAACAGCACCCTCGCGTCGGTGCTCGTCTGGGTTCATGCCCCTTTCGGCAGATTTGGGTGAAAGGTCATCGGTTTCCTGGGAACTTAGTGGGTTGTACTGGGCCTTATTTCCAGGTTGCTCAACAAATGCTTCGATTTCTCTGCCCGAACCCCCTTCCTCGGAACTGTCTGATTCCCCTGGGGTGTCTCCGCTTAAAGAGTTTTCACGGGACATGGCCTACTCTTCTTCGCCCTAGTTTCAATGCACTCAAACAATCGCCTTCGTTGATTATATATTTAACACCTTATTTATTCAGGTAACAAATACTTAACTAACATTTAGCTAGCAATAACCTACGCAAATACAGTCTTTTCTATTTGTTAGGTCAGTTCACTTAGACATTTCTAGCGCTGACAACATCACGAACTGCCACTGCACGATTTACATCAACCCTACTCACGGTTCAATTCTTACATGCAAGTCGTCTATCGACTAGATTTCTGTTCCTTAACTATTACAATAGCATTCTGTAACCTCTAATTAATTATCAACGTTTCAGATACTTAACTTCAATACTACAGACTGAATTACCATGCCACAATAATCCTTTCGTTTCGCCGCTATTTATAGTAATTATCTTTTATATATATATATTCAGTTCTGTAATGTAATGGCCACGTTAATTTGTCAGTCTACATTAGACAATATTATCCACTTCAACACATAATAGCCATTTTAACCTTGCAATCGCTAAGTCACAAATTCAGCACGTGCTACGCTAAAATCTATTACTTCCCTGGTTTTTAGGTCAGTTTGCTTCCTCCAAAGTTCTCCTTTCACCGGAGGCAAGGCCCAATCTTTGCCGTCGTTTAGCGATTAATTTAGTTGCATTTCCGATAATTTATACCTTTAAATTATTAGTTTTAACGTCAATTTCGACTAGAAAATGGTTGCCTCGATCTCCGCAGGTCTCACTCGTTCAGCAATTTCTCGACGACTGGCGTTCTCTGTCATGACAGCCAATCAGGAACGACTTCTTTCCGCCGTTTCTGATCACGCGCCGCTTCTGGCCAATCAGCGGCGCCCGCGCTTTCGCCACGTCAGCGAAGAGGTCACGTGCGTGTTCGGCGCATTGTCTGCAGCCTCGCTCTGGTGCAGCATAGAGTTAGTAAAAAACGTTATGCGCAATATAGGTAAAAGTAAGTAAGATTTGTAGCTTTTTCCAAAACGCTACATAACTACCGTACTTGCTGCCATGTGTTTCGGTACTTCTTCTTTGCCTTTCCTATCCTGGCGTTCTACTGTTCTGTCAACTTCATTCGATCTCGTGCTTTCATTCGTCTGTACAGCCCTGTACGCCCTATTCTCGTAAATTTGTACGGCTGCAGCTGTGTGTTTAACAAACCCTTTGGCTTTATGCACACAATCAAATGCTTTATGACCTACCTTTCCGCACGCAAAACAAGTTATCTTGTGTTCTGCTGCCTGCTCTCTATCTCTACTAAATCCTCTATTCACATTTCCTCTGTGATTTGTCTCTTTGTTCTGTCGCGTTTCAACTCTTCCTCTGTTTACATTTCCTTGGAATTTCTCTCTCGATTTCTCTTCAAATGACTTTCCATTACCTCTGTCATTATTGAATCTCCCTTGAGGTTTCACAGAATTCTCGGCATATCTGTACCCATGAGCTTCGATGTAGGATTCTGCACATGTCAATGTGTCCTTTAAGCTCATTTTTCCTTTCTCTTTAATGAACATCCTCAACTCATTACTACAAGTGAGGAAAAATTGATCCTTTAGCAGTAGATCCTCGATTCCTTCGTAGGTCTGCTTAAATCCTGCTTGAAGCAACCATTGCTGCAAATATCGTTGCAATCTGTAAATGAAATTTGAAGGAGTCTCTCCTTGTTCCATCTTGCTAGTCTTAAACTTGTTACGATACCCTCCTTCTGTTAATTGGAATCTTTTCAGGAGATGCTTCTTTAAACAATCGTAGTCTTGTGTTTCTTCAGCCGACAAACGCTGGTACACTTCTAATGCTTTCGACTCCAGATGTCGCGCTAGCATCAGTGACCATACATCTCTTGGTATCTCGTATGTCGTACACGTACGCTCAAATCTGAGTAGGTACGCATCGAGACAATCTTTAGCCTCGTTAAATATTGGGGATTTAATATTCTTCATTCCCTTATGACTTTGATTTCCTTGGTGGTTGTCACCCATCGTCATATAAGAATCTCCATCATCCCTGTTTCGTCCATCTCTCGATTCTATCTCTCTCAATCTCATCTGAATCTCGAGTCTTTTATGCTCTAAAGCTTCACTCGCTTCTCTTGCAAGCCTCGCCTCAGTTGCTTCTCTTTCCAGTCTGACGTCATTTGCTTCTCGCGTAAGCCATGCCTCGTTCATCTCTGCTTCGCGTATAAGCCTAGCATTATCTGCTTCGCGTATCAGTCTAGCGTCAGCCATCCTCGCTATTTCTATTTCTTTTTCTCTAACTGCTTTAGTTTCGGCTAACCTAGTCGCTTCTCGCGCTAGCTCCAATTCATTCTCTCTGTTAGCCTTCGCTTCTTCTCGTTCCTCCGCCCTCTGTTGTCGTAATTCGTTCTGTCTGTCTCTGACAAATTCCTTCAATTCTTCACCATCCAACGACTGTGCACGTCCCATATCAATCCATTGTTGCCACTCTGTGATTGACATTCTTACTTACTCACTTTTGGTCAAGTAGTAATAAATTTAACGCTCAACTATGCGCTATACAATTTCACACTCGCTTATAATAATTATTAAAATTATTAAGCGTCACACTAATGCTCCCTCTTAACGTAATACAATCTCTGGTGTATGTTACGCAATAAGGATTATCGCACCGACTCTAATGATGTATTAATTAAGCATTAATGTCAGCGTTGCGCTGATGTCCTTTAACATTCAAATAACTTTGCATTTTAATCAGTTTTGTCTCTTCAAGATAAATGTCAGTAAAGTTCAATTTAATTAACAATAATATTGTCAATTATATATCCCGACGCGAGCATCCCATTTGTAGCCACCTATTATTAGCATATGCTCATTTTAGCAGGTATCAAACATGTACTGCATTTAAATAGCCAGTTCAAAGAGAAACCAATTCTTTTAAATGTAAAATATATTGATTATTATTAAAGAAACAATACAATTATGCAGTGTCCTTATTTACCTATTGGCGTTGATTGATTACTAGATTTATTATGTTTCTTAGCTTCACTTGAGTGTAGAATTCTTTCTAGTTCATCGTCCGCCAATTCTGTAAATCGTCGTAGTTCCGATCCTTGTATTTCGACAACCAAGTGTCCTCGAATATGCAGTGGAATAATATATACCGAAGATATTTCGCAGTCCAGGCCGAACAACGGAATTCCAAGGAGTATATTTTGTATTCACAAATGTCAGTATTCTTACTCGAATGGATGAAATGTGTCACAATTCCAGCGTGCACATCAACATCCAGATCAACCGTGTGATCATAAATGTTTGAATCAACCGTGTGATTATCTCCAGCGACTCTCTCCAATGTTCGTAGAATTCAAAATTCTCGAGCAAACTCTTCACCCCACGAATGACGATAGTTCTCCAAGCTCCAGAATTTACCTCGATCGCAAAAACTGTCTCGAAAACTTAACGTCCGTTGGCCACCCTTCTTCTCAACGTCGAAGGTGCCACATACCAATCATTCTGCCGCTAATTTCACTTAAGAGTTCATTTGCCGCAACAAAATGACCCTTCGCCATTAGCTCCAACTGCAGAAATCGATCTTTCAACCGTTTCTGTCGATGACGTGTGTTTAATTAGTTAGACTGCGTTTTAATTGGCTTACGCGTCGTTACGTTGTTTTTGTTGCTATAGTCTCCAATAGCGACCAACGCCTATCAGTCTCGCTGCACTTCTTTAGCGCTTCTGTATTTTCGTTTGCTGATCATATTACTAAATATTAATTCTTCTAACAACGCCAATTAATTAACTAATTAAATCAACGCCACTACATTGTCTGACTTAACTTCTACCTACAATTAACACTTAATACTAGACTAGGGTGACCATTTTCTGACCATCAAAAACCGGGACACTTTTAGGAAAACTGACAGTAGTTGTAATTCTATAACTACAGGACTATAATTATATAGGCGTATACGAATGCCTAGTCCCAGTGGCGTAGACAATGGGTTTTGGGGCTAAACCCCATTGGCTTAAGAAAAAGTCTTTTAAAAGGTTATTTGTCCGCTTAAATAAGAAAAGAACTTTTTTGTAGTAACAATTGTTGACTTACTTTATTCCCTTTGTTACTTTATTGTTATTTACTGCAATAAGCTTACTGTTGGGTTGGTGTCAGGAAGGGCATCCGGCCAAGCCATAACCCCATCATCAATTCTCCTGGCTACGCCACTGCCTAACCCTATAGGATACTCTAGTCAGCAGTCCATAATAAGCTATTGTTGCTTATAGTAAGCTTATACTGCATACTTTAACGCAGTTCAAAGTTACTGATATTTCTCGGAAGAATGATTTTTTATAGTTTAGTTCTCTTCTGCGAACGCTTTTCGAACATATCGATGCAGATGTAATCACAGTTAAATTTAATGCTAAGTGTCGAAATCTCCAATTAACCTGCTCTAGTCGTCAGTGCACTGAGTGCACTGCACTGAATGCAACACTCTTTCACAATATTGAGAACACTTTCTCAATTGGCGCTCAGTGTGTAATCTAGTCCAGAGAAAGATTTAAGGTTTCTGGGGAACAAACGAGCAGAAAAGGAGTTTTGGGGTATGTGCCCTCACCATCAGAATTTCTGAAAATTGCAACTTTTACCCTAAGAGCATTTAATTTGCCATCTGGAAAAAACTATTCCAGTGCTGGCATGAGTGGTCTAAATTCCATTGCGACCTTGATGCGACCTGCCGAAATCGATATAGCGTGGATCTGGTGCCGCCGCGGAAATTGTATTATGAAAACTTTCTCGCTACGCCTTGATAATTGTTCTTAAAATTTGTAGGCTAGACTAAACTCAATAGCCTAATTACTAAAGATGTAATATAAAATTCCAAATAAATTGACAACATCTCTTTCGTTACGATTTCTTTTTGGGTTACAAACTGTACTTTGGTCTATCATTTACATAAAACTGACGTTTTCAATATACAAGTTTCCTTCTTGTCAAAAACCGGGACAATTTTGCCATTTTCCCAAAGTCGTCGGGACACCGGGACGCTCCACAAAAAACCGGGACATGTCCCGGAAAACCGGGACGTATGGTCACCCTATACTAGACAAGTTAGATTGATAGATAATAGCGATTTAATACGCTACACCCCCCCTCAAACAAAATCCTGACTACGGTCTTGCTGCTCTTGCAGAGGGCCACTGGAAGTTAATTACAGCACCCGTCAGTGCAGCCAGGTGTGTTTCATTCGCCCCTCATCATGTTCGTCTAATTACAATGTAGGCCTAGGTAATATTGCTTCATCTTGGAAGATGGAAAATTCCCGGAATCGAGGCCACCTACCGATTGAGAGACACACCTAGCGATTGAGAGACACCTAGCGATTGAGAGACACCTAGCGATTGAGAGACACCTAGCCATTGAGAGACACCTAGCCATTGAGAGACACCTAGCGATTCAGAGACACATAGAGATTGAGAGACACGTAGCGATTGAGTGACGATCCGCATAATAGCAGTTGGCATTTATACAATACAGCTGCTGGACCAGTGCTGGTCCGAGTGAATGACCGAGGAAGTGGGCAGTTCGTTACTCTAGTCATCGGTGTGATGATGATGATGATGATGATGATGATGATGATGGTGCTCTGCCCGAAGGCAGGTTCATTGGCTTTACGCCCCTGGGGATGAGATGAGTGAGGTGGTTTCCCGTTGCCTTCCCCACAGACAATGATGGGTAAGCAACTTGCCCAAGGTCGCTCCGCAGGAGCTTGCGCCCCTGCGTCCCACACGTGCTAGCCCGAGATATCTAAATCTCTGAATGTTAACTCCCAGCCCGGGGCTTGAACTGCAGTCCGTTGCAACCAACAGACGAATGCAGCTCGCACTTACCGGTGTAGCTAACTAGGCCAGTCATCGGTGTAGACTTAAGGAAATAAGGAGGGCCTTCAATTGTATCGGTCACTGGTTCCGTTGACCCTCTCTCGATTTTCTTCTTCTTCTTCTTCTTCTTCTTCTTCTTCTTCTTCTTCTTCTTCTTCTTCTTCTTCTTCTTCTTCTTCTTCTTCTTCTTCTTCTTCTCCTCCCCTCTTCCTCTTCCTCCTCCTCCTCCTCTTCTTCTTCTTCCTCTTCCTCCTCTTCCTCCTCTTCTTCTTCTTCTTCTTCCTCCCCTCCCCTCCCCTCCCCTCCCCTCCCCTCCCTTTCCTCCCCTCCCTTTCCTCCCCTCCCCTCCCCTCCCCTCCCCTCCCCTCCCCTCCCCTCCCCTCCCCTCCCCTCCCCTCCCCTCCCCTCCCCTTCCCTCCCCTCCTCCTCCTCCTCCTCTTCCTCTTCCTCTTCCTCCTCTTCCTCTTCCTCTTCCTCTTCCTCTTCCTCTTCCTCTTCCTCTTCCTCTTCCTCTTCCTCTTCCTCTTCCTCTTCCTCTTCCTCTTCCTCTTCCTCTTCCTCTTCCTCTTCCTCTTCCTCTTCCTCTTCCTCTTCCTCTTCCTCTTCCTCTTCCTCTTCCTCTTCCTCTTCCTCTTCCTCTTCCTCTTCCTCTTCCTCTTCTTCTTCTTCTTCTTCTTCTTCTTCTTCTTCTTCTTCTTCTTCTTCTTCTTCTTCTTCTTCTTCTTCTTCTTCTTCTTCTTCTTCTTCGTCGATCCTGACGAACGCACAGCAACCATAGAATTGGTCATCTTCTTCAGACGCGTTGGTCTGCACAACCAAGACAGAAAGAGACCAAGAATTAAGTCGTCATAGACATCATTCTAGCGAATTGGATCAAATCCATTTATGATTATTATATCCTTGGACTATAAGTCATCATTGTTAGCGTTGTTTCACCGCCACCGCTGTCGGCAAGCGTCTCTGTCTGTCTGTCTGTCTGTCTGTCTGTCTGTCTGTCTGTCTCTATCTCTTCCGTCCTAATGACTCCTTACTGGCTACGACCGACCGACCGACGCCTCGATCAGTCGTCAACTGACTGTAGCTTAACAGCCTTTAAATCACCGCTTCATTCAGTCTATTAAAACTTTGTAGGGTTGATGAAGTAGAAAGGGTGACAGAGGTTAGAACAGTCTTCGTCGAAGTCGGTCAGGTCAACGAGGACAGAAGAAGACGAGAGTAGAACTGATGCAGGGTATTATGGGTATTGTGGGTATTATTATGGGCCTATTCACCCCTTGCCTAATGACGTAACGGCTCATTTGCATAATGGCCTGCGCCATATTGGTTCGCAGGCAATGCTTGTTGACATTGGATACGTATGCGAATGGCGCTTATTATAAAAATGATTTTCTGTGTTTTTACTGTTTTGTCTGCGGCAAACTTACTGTCAGAGATAAAGGTTCAATTAGAGAAGTCCAAAGTACACGAGCTTGAATGTCGAGGTTAACGCGAGAAGAGCATCGGCGGCTAAAAACTACAGCCAGAGACATGCAATCGATCGCAAGCAAAATAGGCCTAATGTAACTAATGCTGTGTCAGTCCAATTATACGATCTAACCTAAAATCTACAAAAAGAGTAGGCCTAGTTAATAATTTTGTAGATAAATTGCCAGAAGACAAGTAGCCTAAATTTAGGATTAGAATCGACGTCAAGAAGGGATTTTAAAAAAATAAATGTAAGTTCCAGTAACTTGGGCCTACGTGTACCAGAGTAAGCAGACTTATGAGCCCAGCACGAGCGATGTTGAAAGTTAACCTACAAAATTATAAGCGACATCGTGCATGCATGCAGATTACAAAATTTAATGTCAATTTATGAAATGATTAAGTCGGCTGCCGGACAGCAGAACTTAGCCCAAACGATTTACTCTGCTGATATTTAGGCAGTTCCAGAACACTGGTCACAAAGTCGTAGAAAATAGCACATGTCATGTCAAAATTGATGTGTAGGCCTATTGACAGTTCCGCTTTTACAAGGTCGATGCTCAGCTAGGTTTAATTGCGATTGCTAGACAACAGGTCGTCCATAATGCTGAACGCTCTCTCGCAAAAAGCATTAAAACGGAATGAAAGAATATAGGCCTACGAAGGACAAAATATGCTAGGCCTATACTGAGTATCAGAGGTTTGTAAAGTTTTTAAACTTCAAACAAGCGCTGTCCAACATTTGATGTTCAGCCAACAACGTCAAATTCGTCGAACAATCTATTAAGTTTAGTGTGCAAAATAAGAACAATATTGTGGAATGTGGGTCCTAACAGCAAATTCCCGGACAATTTGGGATCAGTCCGGGACACGGGACACACAGGGCCAATTCCGGGATTGTCCCGGCGAAACCTGGACGGTTGGCAGCCCTATGTACGTTGGAAGAAGCCCAGCCATGTATACAGACCGTGAAGCAGCAAAAAGCATAGATCGACCTAGGCCTACTTGTTAATTATAGCAGATTTGGGCTCCGGCCGAAATTCGCTTCAGGGATTCGGGTCGATCCAGGCTGGATGGTGTTTAGACCGATATATCTATTAAGGCATAGGCCTATGGATAGATCAATAGGCCTATGACGATAACTTTATTCCATCAACTAACAATTCACCGTGTAACGGCGTGTAGCCTACGTTGACAACAGTTCACAGCTGTACACCAATATGGCCGACCACATAGGCCACGCCCTTTTGCAATCCCAGAATGAGACGACGGAG